>JAODKN010000021.1:4294798-4341280 GCA_026774425.1 Petrocephalus zakoni | reverse complement strand
GTGGGGGTTTATGCTCTGGTTCACGACATGCATTCACTGGGGGTACCCCGGTTTCTGTTATGGGGGTTGCAATTTGTGTTCGGGTGGAAGCGTTGTGGAAATAAAACAGTTATGATTTTTTTGCCCCCCCCCCCCCCCGAGCATAGAGATATCCCGTAAAGTGATTAAGCACGAAATTTGGCAGTTAAAGTGGACTCATTTGATACTCCAAGATGATCAAATTATTAGGAGATCCTAAAATTGTTGTGGTGTGAATAGATCATCGGCGAGACGT
Organism: Petrocephalus zakoni; assembly: GCA_026774425.1. Classification (NCBI taxonomy): domain Eukaryota; kingdom Metazoa; phylum Chordata; class Actinopteri; order Osteoglossiformes; family Mormyridae; genus Petrocephalus; species Petrocephalus zakoni. The sequence goes on along the minus strand of JAODKN010000021.1, from coordinate 4,341,006 downwards.
GTAAAGTAGTGTTTACACCACATGGGTAAAAGAAAGGGGTTAATAGTGGGCGGAGACGAAAGTTGAATGCCCGCCCCCAGAGGCTGAGCGCTGGGTGTCCGTGGCGTGGATGCGGGGAGTTGGGATGAAAACTGTTTGCATAGCGATCGCACCGAGAAGAAGGCATGAGTAGGCTGGGGGTTGGTGTCCAAGGGCTTGGGAATGTATTAGCTGAGAGCTAAGGCTTGTTGTTTCCGTTGGACATTATTCTCACTCGCTCACTGTCTTTTTTTGCCAAACACATTTGTGTTTGTAACCGATTTAATCACCGGAGAAATCCGCGATCAGAGTCACTTTGTGGAGTACATCGCAGCCCTGCGCACGATTCTGCAGGATTACATTTGCAGGTAAAACTTGATTATCGATTACTTTGTGCGGGGCTTCTTTCAGCTTATCTGACTGTGTGCGGTTTTAAAACGTGTTAATACCTGCGATCCGACTTCTCTCCACCGAGACAGTGTGTTAAACAGGGGACGCACAGCGGTATAATTACACCCTGGACGGAGTTGCTGTTCCCCACGCCTTTCTCTGGAAGCATTATATGCACAGAGGAGCACACTGACAGCTCGTTTTCTGATGAATGACTTCACTGTTAGCCTGCTTGCCGTTTTTACTTTATATAGCCTGAAGAATTTCTCTTGTGAGTCAATGGTATATGGTGGTACATGATACAATTAAACGTTACATTTGAACAGTATTTTAATTATAACAGTTTCCATTCTTAATGTCTGAATTATTATCATTTTAGTCATTCATAAACTGCGCCTTTGGTCCGTGTTCATTACTTTATGAGACTTTTCTTGCTTTTTAATATCACGCATAAAATTATTACTGCTAAATATGTATTACTATATCCGTTATGTGTATACATTTTCCTAAAACGAGTCAAACTAGGCTGTCGGAGCTTTGGGGTAATGCTGCAGTTTTGTGGAATAGATGAATAATCGATCATTTTTACCTTGTAGCCTGTATAAAAGAAATCTGTCTTTTACTCCACAAACATCACACCTCAGCAGTCTCAGCCCTATGTGGTAGAAATAAACAGACACAGACTGAGACAGCCCAAGTCAAGGTTTTATTCTTATATGAAGAGTGTGGCACCCACAATTACCTGATAGGGTTGGCATTACAAAATGATATGTACCTATATAAAACGCAATGCTTCGTTGTGAACATTAAAAAACATAACATTCCCTAACAATGATTATTAAATGAGTGCCATAGTTTCCGTCCGGGAGCTTAGCCTTTTGAGTCTGAGATCCTGCGTCATAACCCAGGAGTACGAATGTATAACAAAAAGTCTGCGTTTTACTGCGTTAACTGGGTTTGGGCATTTTCGCCTGTCCCGCTGATGGCTTGTTATGGATCGTGACCACAGCATAATATTCCGCCTGTCTGTTTGTGTCGCCAGGCTCGTCTGGTAGCAGGCTTGGGAAGGTGTCCGCGACAGGAGCCAACTAGAGTGACAGGTCGGAGAAAAAGGTACATAGCCGCCGCTCCTATTCAGGTCTGATTGCTGGGGGCCGCTTATTTGGCATTACCACCAGTATTAATAAGGGAGCGTGTCTTTCTGATCTCCCTGTATCTCCTCTTGGATCGTTGTCCGGAGTTCTTCCCTCGAACGACTGTGAAATGATATTTATCTACTCATCCTCATCCAGGTGTTTGCCAACGGGACTTCTTTTTATGTGCTATGCTTGCAGTTTTGCCCGCTTTCGAAGGAATCCCACCCGACTTCTGATTTGATTTATTGTCTGGGTGAGATTATAAACACCGCATTCCGCTGGAGCTCCCTGACTAAATAGTTTATGTAAGACGATCGGGCGCGATCTTTGGCGTCGGATGAAGGCTGCCGACTCCCCGCACTTGTTCGACAGGCTTGTTGCCCGCAGCCAAATCGGGTTTCAATTAACTGGCCGCTTGTGCGTGAAAATAGGGGCTCGGGGGGAGTCATTAGATACGGGATGATGCGAGGCGAGGTGCTGCGAAGCCCCATGCCGAGGTGTCAGACGCCTTTGCAGCCTTGCAAAGACTAAGTCAAGGCTGCAACAATCACTTAGCATCTAGGGTAGGAACACTGTCTAGGTGGCTGTTTGAAAGCACTAGTTTTGGTTTGAATTGCGTGCAGTTGGAAGAAGTGCCCGAAACATGCTTTCCCATTGTCAGCAAATGGGATGTTTAGGTGGTGTCTTCTCATTTATTTTTCTTGCTTGATTTTTTTTTTTCGCAAAACCTTTCCCTGGGAGTTAGTTCTACAGCTAGTAAGTGCCTATATTAAGCAGCCTGTCTTTGTTTTCTTTGTGCTGGTTAGCGTTTGCCCAGATCATGTATTGAAAATGACTGAACAGTTGCCATTTGTGAATGGCTAAACCTTTAGAATTAAAGGTCAGATCATCCCTTCCTCTGTTCAGTAAATTTAATGGCTGCACCATGGTTTGCATTGCAATGCTGCGGGATCTCCTTGGTCGGCTTGCAAATATAAAGCGACTTTCAGAACATATCAGATTATTCAGATTAGTCTGAGTGGGGAGAAGGGTCCGGCGAAGCCGGACTCTGCATCGTCTCACAGCAATGTGCAATGGCCTGATACTGAAATGTCTCGTCTATGCCAGAAAAATCATCTACATTCCAAACATGCAAAAAAGACTATTTAGAGCACGCTGGCTGCTTGCCCGCTTCCAGGCTGCACTTAACCTTGCTGATACTTGACCTTGGCTTGCAAGCACTTGAATAAGGAAGGCACTCAGTTTAATTTCAGTGGAGACTCAGGGTGCTCCCCATATAGTGATCCCAGGTTCGCTTACCTGCCACCCTCAAATGAAATTTCTGAGTGCCGCACTTCCGATAATGTTCTTTCCGTGAAAAACGATGGTGACCCGTGCGTGTGTGATTTGTCCTGTTGCTTCAGCAGTCCTTGCATTCTGAGGTTAAACTCCACTAACCCCAATCAGTCTTTATTCAGCTCAGCAGAATGACCTAACAGTGGGAGTTTTTCCCCTCTCTGGGGGGGGGACCATAAAAGTACAGTGATATTGTTACTCCCTCAACAATTTTCCGGCTCTTGGTAAAAACTGAATTTTGTGCTGAATCTTTTTTGTTCGAGGTCAGTCACAAACCCTCTACATCACTCACACACACAGTGCAGCTCCCCTCCCCATATCCTGGCAAGTGGAGGCATCGTTATTAAAACCCTGGGGCACGTGAAATTAATTCAGAGTCAGAGTCTGTCCCTGGCCTTTTGGCTCTGACGCCCCCACAGAAGTGAAGGGCCACGTCTCCCCGTGATGCTAATATTCAATGATATGTCGACAGATGAGGTTGGTTGGCATGGCCTTGTGTGAGTCTCCCTCCTGTGATCGTGGCCCCGGTGAGCTCAGGTGATTCGCTGCACCTCCGCCTCCATTCCCGTGGGCTGTCCCTGCACAGTCCGCCGTCAATGAGTTTAACGAGATGGGAGAAACCAAGAGGGGGGGTCATCACTCAGCCTGACGTGTTCCCTGTCCACGCCCCGGCAGCCGGCCCGCAGAGATCCGCAAGCTAAATGGAATATCTTTCGGCTTTATGAGAAAATTGCTTTTTTCGATTTCTTGAGGATTCTCCTTTTAATGTGTATGAGTCGAGTTTGTTTTGCCGGTAATGAGCACGTTTTCTTTTGTCTCCATGCCACCTTGTGAAAATGGAAAACGTTTTTGGATCGGAGCAATTAAATATGGATGGAACGACATATATTCCTCTCAAGCCCCTGGAACTGCACCGATTCCCCCTGTGACCTGTTTCTGATGCGGGTATTTTTTTCTGTGTGACTGATAAGATCTCCTTCTGTTCCATATAGCAAAATATTACAAAAATAAATGTTCTCATTTGTCCCGTCATACTTCCCCAGATAGACCTGATCCAGTTCTCCCAGTCTATCGTTCTCGGAAGAGCGCAGTGCTTTGTAATCGACATGCCTATTATCTCTCTCCGTCTCGTCTCTTAAGGCTGAGGATCATGCCGGTTTAGGAATTGCCACTTGATCAGTTGAATGACACCTGTTTTGCTTACTCAGTGGCCGAGATGTGAAGCGCGAGCCTTGAGTTGCTGCGTAGGACCTGCCGGTAATGGCTCCTAACAACACTGACTAACACCACATCAGCGCAGCCAGTGTGGTACTGGGAAGCTCAGCAGGGCATCTTGGCCAGGAAAAGACTGGAGCTGGAGAATGTCTCCGTCCTTTATCACAAGGAAACAGACCCATTGTTGCATCCAGCCTAATAGTCCTTCAGCTCATTTCAGGTCTTGGCTGCGTGCCCTAGCAAGTAATGTATCAGAGGCCCGGCAAAGCAAAGGGTGTGTGTTTGGCAGACGCGTCCATAAAGATCACATGTACCCTTTAACGGCGACCGGAGGTACAGCGCGCTTTCTCTGGAGCCCCGCGACTGGTGTCTTTTGGCATTTACCACCCCCAGCTTCCCAGCAGCCTCGTTTCTTCCCTGGGTAAATCCCTCACCTTCCTGGGAATGTTTATCCATTCCTGCCCGTTTCTGTGAATTCCCAGGCGTCAGTTAAGACCCTGAAATCTACTTGAAAGAAGCTGGCTGGTGCAGGGAGTCGGGTGATTGAATGTCGGGGATCTCTGTGTGGCTTGATTACCTGTGCATATTCGGACAGGGTAAGAATCCCCGCTGCGCGATTAAGAAGATTACCCGCGTTTGCTGTGTGAGTGCGGGTGAGGACAGGCCCCCGTGCTGATGCACAAAAGAGTCCACCCAAATCCAGGGAATGGCTGCACTGACCACACCTGGATTAACCTGTGCTTCTCAGCAGTGGCCTTCATCCCCCAGTTCTGGAACCAAGCTGTGCGCGATGCTTTTATCCTGCCTGATACTTTAAGAAATGTGGGAACTCAATTCTGATTATAAAAAAATGAGTTTTTTTTATGAAATGTATTTTTTGCTGTGAAGTGAAATGAAGATTTGTTTGCCCTTTACACAAATATAGGTACACTGGAATGTGTTTTTTTTTTCCACAAGTTATTAAAAAAACACACATCAATATATATAAAGTGAGCACATGATCGGCTGAGGGTGGGGGTGTTAAGTGCATAGCCCTAGGGCTCAGTAGAAATCTGGCTTCTCTGCCAAACATGGGATTCGACCCAGCAACCCTCCGATCACAGGTACAGAGACCTAACCCCTGAGCCAAACAGAGATTTGAAACTCGTGTTAGTATGAATGGCCTTTACATTTAAGAAGCTTCCAAACATTCTTTGAAGTCAGATCCTTAAACTGCTGTCCAAACCCACTCCTGGGATACGCCCCAGCAGGCTTGCGTATTGACCGCGTGGGATACGCCACCACGGAAGTTGAGGGTGTTGCAAAACGGCAAATTGCTCGGCAAGGTTTCTAAGATGCTTCGAATGTACCTTTCCCATAATTCCTATGGTCACCTTGTCATTCCGTGTCACCTAAAGGTTCCTCTTTAACTACAGCCATGTGATTCACTTATTAGCGTAGAGTTCAGCTCACGATGTGCCTCAGTACATAAAATACATCCAAAAGCCAAGGTGCCCTTCGGATAATGTCATTTTTTTTTTTTTACTGTGCTATTGTTCGAAAGTCTGACGTAATTCTGTAAAATGAAGTTATGACCTGGCTCGGCTCAGACACTTACAATGGACAGGAAAAAGATAAATGTGAAGTGTAAATGTTTTCTGTAATAGATTTAATGCTGACTTAATCTTGCTTAAGAAACTGCACTGCATCCTAACTTCTTTGTGTAAGAAGGCGCCTTCGTTTTATATATGCATGCTGTTATCAGTGTGCTCTGTGCTGCCAATTTAAAAGTCAATTTAGGGCTCAGTGCCCCACAGTCCTTCCTTATCTGTGGTTTTTTTGATGGATATGTTTCCTTTCAGAAGACGGATTCAGACTTAACTACGCAGCGGACGCTGATTTCATCAATATCCTGTAATTGAATGGGGGTGTTTTGCCCATAGCTGAAACTCAAAATGGCGGTCCGGGCCAGTCCTGAGACTGAAGTGAAGGCCCCGCGGCTGGGCGCGATGGCTCCTGAACAGATGCATTGTGTGTCTCTTGTGATTTGTCTGCGGGCAGAGCAGCGTTCTCCGCGACGCTTTAAGAGGCGACCCCATGCTCCTCACGCGCTTGCGACCGCGTCTAGCCGGGACGCAATCGTGGCCAGATGGGCTGGACTCTCTCCCTCCTGCTGCCCTGATTTGGGACCTGCCCTGTCACACGGCGACCTTCAGACCGCGGCCCTCTGCAGACCTGCCTCCTAGGAGCCGTTTGCCTGAAATGGGGCACAGCTGGGCCCTGGTCACCTACCTTTTCCTCGCCAAGCTGTCTCACACACAGCCATCCCTGGGGATCAGGTGGTTTTGTCTGCAGTATTCTCTTGTTCGGGAGAGGAGCTGTGCCACAGACATACCGGCCCTCTGCTCAGCCTTATATGGGGTGTCTTTGCCGCTCTGCGGCTATTTTGCACTAGTTCGCTCCAGTGAGCAGGAAAAGTGTTCTACTCACTCCCCACTGTTCACTTTAGCCCTTGACTAGCTCACACCTCTGTCACGGCTGGCTGCAGAGCTTGTCGTTGACTGATGATAGCTATCATTTGTGCTGACTTGCCAATTAACCCTTCTCTGCATTAAATACTAGACCCCAGCTTATGTGTGTGTGATGAAATCAAGCTTGCTTGTGCCCATGGGGGGATTAAATATGTAAGACAGCCTATCAAGCGTATAGAGAAACTGGCTTGTGAGGGACCCAACGAATTTTCCACGTCGATGTTGCTGACTGCCAGAGGTGATGCCTCTCAGTGGATCGACGTGCTGCAGTCACGTAAGAGGAAAGCCAACCCGATTAGGCAGCCATCAATCAAAACAATCAAAACACGTGTTCAGCGTCTGAACTGGCCTGGTGCTTGCTAATTAAAGGCCAGCTTTGGTTCGTCGTTTTAAACTGCGGTCAGAAAATCACGGTACATTTAGGCAAGTAAAATTATATTCAGGTGGGAAGTAAAATGGAACCCTTCATGTTTTTCTTTTAAAATAGCGTTTTAATTATAGTGCTTCTGAAAGAAGTCGGAGTGTTACCGTTTCTCTGTCTTTAACCCATATTTAAGTATCGAATCTTGTCTCCATTACTTTCATTCTGCCGTTAGTCAATGCTGTCCAGAAACAAAAATCCATTTTCCCCTCTCTATAAACTGTGGCAGTGATTTACAGTTGCAGCTGAGCTGTTAGATATTCAGCCGTTTAACCATTTTCAGCCGTGACAGTCGCAGTGCCGGCTCACAGCGAGTTTCCTTGTTTACCTGCTAGGGCAGAGACATTGCTCTCGCGGTAATGGGGAAGGATCCAGGAAGTGCAGCGGTAAACAGGAATTTTCGGGCCTGAGATTTTTCTTTTTTTTGAACAGGATGAAGTGTAACTGCATCTCCCACTAGATAATGATCATTATTTTTCAGTTTGCAAACAGGAGCAACCATTTTAAACAATATGAAAATGCTGCAATTAATATAATACAGGCCTTGTGTTACATCTCATATTTAACCACACACACACACGCACACACACACACACACACACAGCCACACACAGCTATTTTCCCAATAGAAATGAATAGATGGTCGGCACAAAGACATGAATACGGATGTGCATGTGTGTATGTTAAGTATGAATTTGATAAAGGGTCAAGCAGCAGCGTAACGCGCATGACTCCTCAGTGCCTCATTACCTTATGAAAGGCCTATCTATATAATACTATTACCTTCTCTTCTGGCCTGTTTTTGGCTTTACCTGGCCCAGCTCGGCTTCTGTGGGGCCGCCCTCGTGGGACACTCTCCCCTGGGTGCCTCTCATCAGTAGCCCATTAGAGATGTCGGCTCCCTGCCTCGCTCTCCAGCCTCAGGCGGGGAGCCTGGGGGCTGATCAGCGTCTTATTAGGATTCCCCTCTTGTGCAGGCTTTACCTGGGGGCCGCTTTAATTATTTTTTTCCCCCCTCTTCTGACCGGGTTCATAACCGCACCTCGTAAATGTTGTGCTCGTATGGGGTGGAGTCGGGCCTGGCCACTCCGCTAAGCCCCAGTGCCCAGACTGCAGGCCCGGACCCCTAATGGGGATCCTAGCATCCTGGAAGATGCATTGCTTAATTAATGAAGCCTGCATTTGACTGATACACATACAGAACTCTGACGGTGGCGTTTACAAAGGTGTAGGGTTGTCTAAGAGGAATGGCGCCCCCTCACGGCAGGGGACCAGCTGGACGCCCTTCGGGTCCATTGTCACTCACCCAAAATGAGCCTGACCAACACTCCCCGGAGCTCTGGCGACAAAACCATTCAGTCGGAACCTTCCGTTCATGGATCACATCAGCTGGTAAACCCTTGTACTCTTCTGCTTTCTGTAAACCGTGAACCCTAGCCATCTTGTCTTGCTGAACCATACTATAAACAGTGACACATACTGCACAGTAATACATCTGACATTCTATTTGCACATTACCGCTACTGTGCATCTGTCATCTACTAACCTTACAAACCTGAGTGAATCAGCGCAGCATTAACAGATGCCTGGGAGGTTGTTATGCGGTGGCTGTGATGCTCTTCCTGCATCTTGCCCTCGATTCCTTTTTGTAAATAGGCTGGTTTTTCCATTTTACCTTTTCAGGATGTCCGTAGAGGATGTGTTGTCATTGTACTGTATTGACTTAGAGTTTAATTAATTAATTCCCTTTTCCCTTATTTTCTTTTAGTCCTTAAAAGGAGATGCAATTAGAGGGCAAGTCCACCGAGTGCCTCTCGATTTTCCTAGAAACGTAAATTTTTAACCGGCTGCTGCTTTATTTGGATAGTTTCGTTTGTAGATCACTGCACTAAAACTCCCTTGCTGTCAGTGAAAGTCCCAGGTGTTTCCTGGGACTCTTCTGCTGGGCTGACCGGTAAACACGACTGAGTGAACCGTGACGCGTAGGGGTGAAGGCCGGTGTCTCCCCCCAGCCTCAGATGGCCCTCAGCTGAGCCGCACCCTTCCTGAGAGACCTTTAGCCTGGCCCCGTCATACCAGGAAGGGTCAGTCACAATTAGCATGGCCATTTAGACCCGGAGAATCCTTGGGGCCTGGCTTTCCGCATAGCTGCCTGGGCCTATCGCACCTGCCAGTTGGGTCCCAGATGGAGCCTAGCTGTGCTGTCTGTGGGTTGGAGCACTTCATTGGTGACACAGTGGAATGCAGATGATCGGATTAAAGGACGACAGCTGAAGTCCTACGGGATTTGGGGAAGCCATTTATAATTAGTGCTAGAGCCACCATGTGTGGCTAATGACCCAAACTTTTGTTTAAAAAGAAGAGAAGTGATGGCCGAGTCTGGGCGAGAGCCAGCTTGCACTCTGACTGTCAAGCTATTGTGTCCTGCTTGATTTAATTGATAGGATCTGCCAGCTAGGACCATTACTATGACAGCCATGCCACCTGATGCTGACAGAGCATGGAAGATGACCACAGCGAGCTGATCCAAATGAGGACAGTCAGTCTTAATAGAGCTCATTAATCCGCGGTGTGCCTCTCTCATCAGGTCAGCGTGCATTGCTGTAGCATCTTGTTTTATTACTCAGTCGTTAGCAGACGAAACGGGTCAATTTGACCGTAAAATGTAATCTTGTCTTAGGGAGTGCTGCCGCCAAACGCCTGCCCCTTCCTGTGAATGGGGTCCAGGTTAACAGTTTGTTTGGAGGCCGCGTCACGCCAAGAAGGCACCAGCTCTGTTTTACCTGAGGACGTGTGCAGTCTCACACGCCGCACTGAGCGAGAGCGTTGTGCGTCTTGGGACTTCAAGGACAGATACTCGAACAAACAAGGCGTTGGAAGAATAAATAATTGAGATGAATGTCAGCCACCCCCCCCCTTTTTTATGTGATAAGGTTGGAATTGATAGCATTGGATGCGATCCCAGAGTAAGTAGAAGCTCAGATTTGGACCAATCACACACGTTCGTTTGTGATACAGAAGGCCTATGCACAGAGAGGCAAAGAACAAGCCCTCCAGTCATTTTCCTGGTGGAGGAGCCCGTGGATGTTGGCTTTTTTAAAGCAGGAGACAGAGGAATCCCTGTTGACCCAGCTGCATGGATGAAGCACACAGCAGTATTTTGGTAACACTCTCAAGGCTCCCTCTGTTTGTTTCTCTCATCAAATGGACCTTATCTGTCAACCGCACGTCATTTTTCTTCCCGTAAGGAACTTAGTCGCTGTGGGATGGCCACCTTTCCCACAGTTTCGGCTTTACGGCTAATGGGAACTTTTCCGGCTGAATGAAGGCCGAGAATGTAAACATGATGGAGGCGCATGTGCGTTAGCTAGCGCATGCACGCACGCAGCATAAGCATTTGCCTCCCGAGACGGGTTTCGCCACCGGCACTGACAGCGATGGCTAGTGGGAGAGGATCGCTGTCCCGCGAAGGATCTATGGTGTGAAAGGGATTCGGGTGCGCGGTAGCCTGGGAACTCCGATCTCAATTAAATATAAAGCAGATGGGCGATCTAGAAGCGATGGAGAAGCCCCCCGCTGCCACCCCCACCGCACGCAGACGCGGACACAAAAGCCGCCGTCTTCACCTCTGGTCCCGTCGCCGCCTGGGTGCTTTATCAGCCCGAGCCTCCTACTGCACGGTCCCCTGTTTCTCCACAAGGCCTTGATCAAACCCTGCGGTTTCTATGGCAGCCACAGGCCTGACCCCTGCCTGCACAATAGGCGATGCCAGAAAGGGGAGATGCTCTCCCAGAAAGAAATGGCAACTAAAAGGGGCAATTTGCCCGAATTCAGCGAGCCTGAGTTTGTTTTAAATGGCTCTCCAGTTCCTATATTCCCTGCGCCTCTTTGTCATTTGAAGCCTTTGGCTGGGGCTTTACTCTCCCTCAACAGTATTTGGAGGAGAATTTTTATTTTTCTGTTCTTGTCGGTTGTGGTCCTCGGAGTGCATTAGGGTCTTACAAATCCCTCCGTATTCCCCGTCTTCCCAGCGTAGCTCTGTGCATTGCTGCAATGGCACCGGATGAATTACAGTGATCCCTCGAGTAGCTTTGTGTACTTAATCAATCAGCCAGGCTTTGACTAGGGCGTCGTAGCAGAGCCCCTAAATCAGCTTTAACGATGATCCGCACAAATCTCAAACACCCATGAAACCCACGTAAATCAGAACGGGGAGAAATCTGGATATTTCCTCCTCCAGAGGGCTCAAAGTTAGTTATCCGGAAATAGAGCCAGATGGTGGGAGTCGCTGCTGTGTATGAAATTAGTTACATTAGAATGAGCCCAGTGAGAGTCACGCATTCATTGTGTGGTCCTGTTTCGGCCTGGCACACGAGAGCAGTAGATTGGACCACTCAATTACTCTGCTACTATCCTTCCATACCCCCCTGAAACATTAAATTCACAAGTTCTGTGCGTCCGCAAAACTCCTCCATTACACCATATTTCCTCATTAAGGTACAATTAATTAGCAACTGTGCTTTGACTACTGAATAAGCAATTACCAGTTGAGGACATGCAATATGGCATGTTAAAATATTCCAGCATCTGAAAGGAAATTATTGGTAATTACGTGTTTCTTTTCTCTGCTTTTAGAGATAGCACATGGGTTCAATGTTATCAAGGTAAACAAAGAAGAAGCAGATAGGAAACTGCGCCTAGAATCAGCTGCGGGTGTCTTAAACTACACAGAGCATTTTAGACCACATTGGAAAGATCCACCTATAATGCCACACTCCCAGGAGTCTTACTCCTGTGGGGGGTAAGATTTCAGCCCGAGCAGGTTGGGTGGTGGTGAGAGTGTTTGAGCATCTTAGATGGCCAACTGTGGACGGCCAGGCCCATTAATAGGAGACCCGCTTTCCTTGGGGTTTTGGTCTTTGACCCCATGCATATGAAGGTGGAATTCATAGAGTAAAAGCCATTAACCCATTTGTTTATCCTCAGAAGGTGCACGAGTTAATAGCTCCAGTCAGTTCCAACCACAAGCTTGTAGTGAAACCTATTGACTTGTAATTCTTCAGGGAGCCCAGTTTGGATGTCTCCCAGTATGGCTCACATTACATATTTCCATTCCCCGCACACTTTTCCCAATAAATTACCGTGATGTACCCAGGGGAGCTCTCCTTCCCAGAGCTCGAGGCCCTTTGTGATGCACCCTCACAGCGAGAGTATTTTGAAGTGGCCAGTTAACCCTCAGTCCAGCCCCCTGCTGCTCTCAGAAGCAGTCCCGGTAGACCACTCGGGTCTGTGAAACACTGGTCAGCAAAGATACTCGTATAGAAACTCCCTCCCTCATATGTTGTTGTTTTCGGAATGGAGGAATTAAGAGGAGCTCCCGCTCTGACCAGCCGGTTTGTAGCCGGGTCTTGCACTTTGCCTGAAATTTAATCACATCCCATTGAGTAAAAAACCACAATGCTTTCAAAATTCAGCAGCTGGGTTACTCGCACACACTAGGAAGTCAGCCCACATCACCACAGCACTCCAACAAATACTTCGACTTCCTGTAACTGCCTGCATTCAGTTTAAACTTGCGTGTAAAGCCCTCAGTGAACTTCCCCATTCTTACCTCCTTAATGCTTAACCTGCTCCCCTGCGTCTGCTGAGATCCTCCGTCATCAGTCTCCTTTCCATTCTCCACACACAGACGTCTTCTGCGAGAGACAGATCATTTACTACCATAGCCTGCGCACTCCAGAGCGCTCTAGAGCACTCCACCTCAGCACCTTTGTGACTGTACAAGCCACTCTTCTTACACGGCCCAGCTGAAATCACACCTTGTCAAATACATTTACTTATTTACCAAATACCTTTAATCCAAAGCCATGTGCACTTGAGAAAGCAGCGTCGGCTGGTCCCTGAAGCAACTGGATCTAAGGACTTAAGGGGTGGCATGGTGTTGCGGTGGTTAGCACTGTTGCCTCACACCTCTGAGACCAGGTCTCCGCCCAGGTTCCATGTGTGTGGAGTTTGCATGTTCTCCCCGTGTCGTCGTGGGGTTTCTTCCAGATGCTCAGGTTTCCCCCCACAGTACAAAAACATGCTGAGGCCAATTGGAGTTACCAAATTGCCCGTAGGTGTGCATGTGTGAGTTTCTGGTGTGTGTGTGTGTGTGTGCGTACTGCTGGCACCCCATCCTGGGTTGTTCCCCTCCTCATGCCCGTAGCCTCTGGGAAAGGCTCTGGATCCCCCACGACCCTGAATTGGACAAGCTGTTTCAGAAGATGGAAGGGCCACAGGATTCAAACCAACAACCTTCCAATCATGAGTGCTAACCCGCTGAGCCATACACTGCCCAACCACTGCCACTCATACCCAGAAATGACCTCATACACGTATACCTTTTTAATGTCCTGCTGTTTTATAATTCCCACCTTCCATGCTTTAGTCTGTTCTTGTGCTACCTGAACCTGCCTGTACAAGTACTGACTGCCTGTCAGTAAGCTCTTCCTGTTTCTCTGTGATGCATAATTCCTTGGTAGTGATTTTTTACTCTCTGTATAGTTCTGTGTGTTACCTGCTTATTATTCTTGAGTACCTTTCACTGTAAACTCCCGTGCCATGTCTCAGTCTCCCCTGCTCTTGTTCATACTTGGACTTCTGACGGCGAAGACACCATGTCCCAAGTGACCTTGCTTAGTCTTCTACTTGAAGGAGTAAGAATTTTAGAGGAAAGAAAACTAGGAAGACGTTGGAAAGTCTCCAAAGGCAATGAAAGAACTTTTGTTTTATCCACTGATGTGTAGGAACATGGGTTAGTGTTAAAATATGTTATTCCATTTGCAAGTTACACATTTGGTGCCACATAGAAGTCCGAAGGCTGATTCCTGGCATATTTTAGAGCGTTAATGGAAGTTCAGAATATAATGCAAGGATTTTACTCAAACAGGTTTCCCTTCTCAGAAGCATAACCAAAACGAAAATGTCGGGCAGAGCAAACTGAGAATACACGACTGCTCTCTGGCAATTGCCGCTTTTCAGCACATTAAGGTCTGATGTGCCAGTTCAGCGTTTTTCCCAAAAGCAGAGCCGTATGCTCTCAAAGGCCGGCCAGCGGGATTGTCGTGCTGGGCCAGACCCAATCCCACGCGCTCGAGGTGACAAATTACACAGGACCATAAACTGTAGTTTGCAGATGATGGTCTGGTGAACTTTGGGGCACGTACGACATTTTAGGAGAAGGTCCTTCTGCTGTGATAGTGGAAAAAAACAAGCTGGGCTCTCCAGGCCCTCATAATATGGTGGAGGGGATTGACGCTTGACCCCACAGGCCAACTGACCTCAGAGTGGTGGAGCAGCTGTCTGTCTAAAATCCTATTGCTGTTGAAGGAGCTCGTGGCATTTTCCATTGCTCGCGGTGTTGGTTTGGGATGGAGAATGTGCTCTTCATTATCATATTCTGGCATCATCTCCCCCTCGGCCTTTTTGTGGCGCAGAGACCTTGGGCTGGCATGTTTCCTCGGCACACTCCGCCCTCACATTCTGCGCTACGTGGCCTGAAGTGTGTAGATAAAGTGTTTTTCTTCCCCTGTTTTTCTGCCTCTCCCCTTCACAGGGGCTTGAAAAACGCTTGTTCAGCTGAAGTCTGCTGTAGCCTGCTTGGGTGCATGGTGGGGGGGGGGGGCGGGGAGCGTGGAGTGCGTTGGAGGGAGGGGTATAGGAAGGAAGGTATGCTGGGGCAACCATGGACAATGAGAACCAGACGCCGAACCCCCCCCCCATCGGGGAGGGAGGGGGGCGAGCAAGCCGGCCCGTGCTGATAAAGAATGGCTCGCTCTCTTTTGGTTGGGAACGCCGAGCTCTTTACACGGGCCAAAGTGTGCCTCTGTAATGCCTGCACAGGGTGTTTAGGGTTAGGCGTTTATGAGTAGAGTTGCCACCCATCCCTTATATTACAAGAAGTTCCGAAACTGGAAAATAAAATACCGGAGCCCATTTTGAACCATAAGAAATGTGATTTGTCCCAGATTTTCCTACACATTGTTTCATACGTACTGATGGGTCAGGTGAAATGCAATTTAATCCAAACCGAGGGGTCGATCCCCCACCCCCCATTCCTTCTTGGCTCGAACAAATTATATCAACGGGGACCCGCTCAGCCAGGGCTGGGGGTGAAATCACTTAATTCGTCAGATTGAGTGTGGCAACCCTAGACAGCAGAACACTTTTCAGGGTGAAGCAGGCTGGATAGGAACTTCTGGGATACGAGCCTCAGGGATACGAACCTCGGGGATACAAACCTCTGGGATACGAGCCTCGGGGGTACGAGCCTCTGGGTTACGAGCCTCTGGGGTAAGAGCCTTGGGGATACGAGCCTCTGGGATAAGAACCTCTGGGATACCAGCCTCGGGGACACGGGCCTAAGGGACACGAGCCTCAGGGATACTAGCCTATGGGATACGAGCTTCGGGGATACGAGCCTCTGGGACACAAGCCTCAGGGATACGAGCCTCTGGGACACGAGCCTCAGGGACACGAGCCTCAGGGACACGAGCCTCAGGGATACGAGCCTCTGGGATACGAGCTTCGGGGACACGAGCCTCAGGGACACGAGCCTCTGGGATACGAGCCTCTGGGATACGAGCCTCTGGGATACGAGCCTCGGAGAGACGAGCCTTGTCATGCTGCAGCCATGTGCACCCCACTTTCACTATTAAAGCCGGGAGGCTTCCTTTGCAGGAGATGCCCCCTAGAGTGTCTTTAAATGACCTGGTGCTGTCCGGTGGTGGGCTGGTGCCACCAGGCAGGAGGTTGGGGCCTCCAAGGATTTTGGACATGCCCACCTTTCCTCTTTCGGCCCCGAGCCGATCTCTCACCCTCGCTCTGTGGGAAGGAAGAGGGGCGAAACAACATGGTGGTCACACTCAGTGGCTTTGGGACAATGGATTTACACAGATTACCTGCCCCAGGGCCAGGGTGGGGGGGCTCAGAGCTTCCCAGAGGCCCATGTGACTGCGACAGCCCTGACCAGCACCACGTGACGGAGGAAGCCGACAGGCCAGGGCATTCTGTGGGCTTATGATGGTCCATCCACATCATCCGCCACTCAGAAAGCAGCATGCTGGCCCGACTCTCACTCTTTTAACGCCATTTCTGTACTTTCCAGCTGCAAAACAACAGATCTGTGTGAGAGTTTAGTGCGTCTCCAGGGTAAACTGCACCGGAGCACGCTTTTATCTCCGAGAGCAAAGCAGAGATGGTACGGCTTTCAAACGTTTTACAAGTGAAATGAAAGCCAATTAGGCAAATCGGGGTTAAATACATGTTTCGAATGAAAGCGGGTACGTAAGAGCGATTTTCACAGAGCAGGAGGGGTACAGAGATGGAGGTGGGCTACAGCTGTGAGAGGAATGGGGATGGGGAGAGGGAGGGTTAGCCTCTCCATGCTGAGTGACTCATAGACCCCCGGTTCCTCACAGGCAAATCGGATGGCCTTTAGCTCCTTCCACAGGGTCTCAGCTCAATTGTGTGATGATTTATCAATAAAAATCAGCACCAGCAAATTATACCCCAGCTCCCCCACCCCCCCATTTGGCAAAATATTACCCCATTGCCACCCGAGTAAAATCACAAAATACAAGTCCTGGCTATGCCCCTGTGCTGCATTAGTAAATGACGGTAAATAAATTTTTATCCATCGTCCAAACCAGTTTTCTAGTTTATTTCATGCAGGTCATCCTCTCTTCCTGTTTGGGACCCTGGAGGTGACGGGCAGCAGGGGATGTTTGAGAGTCTCTGATGTGACTCTACAGCGCAGGCTGATGAATCGCCGTGCTGGAAGTAGGGCAGGAACAGCACACAGGTGACATCAATGTCACAGGCTTCAGGAAGGTTGCTTTTGAACTGCCTTGTTTTCCCCGTTGGCATCGACTCGGTTTTCCAAAGCCTCTTACATCAAGCTGGCCAGCCCCGGAGCAGGAAGACCCACATACCTACAAACAGGCAACCTCTAATAAATCACATTTCCACAGGGGCATAATCTGTGTCAGCTCAAGGTGATGGACCCAGATACCTGCCATTATAATCAACCCCCTACACCTGCTATCAGCAGGCCCAAATAATCAGCCTCCTTCTCTACAAACACAAACCCTGTAGTCCTTGTGATCCAAACCAGAAGGGACCTGGCGGACTGGAGCACGTTTCAAAGCAGTAACCGACGTACTCAGAAACGCTGAAGGGAAAATGAAACGGCAAGGATAGTGTGAAAGTCTGGAGAGCAGGATCCAGGTGGCGGCTCCCTCGTCCTTCCCACAGTCTGCCTGCGGGGCAAAGCGCATTCTGCAACGTGCTGACGTGTTCGGGCTTTAGATGAGCAGTGGAGGAGATGCATTGTGTTTGTTTGGAAGCCCAGATCATCAGGTCCAAATGGGAGGCTTCAAAGCACATGGCTGCAGGCTATATCTACCTGACTCGTACTACCCACCCATAGCCCCGCATCCGAGACTGAAGCAAACCTTGGTGTGTGCTGCTGTAATCCCCCGGTACCTGCTGGGTACTGGCACTCCAGGGTCAGCGTTGCTTGCCCCCAGTGTAACATGTTACTGGTTGGGAATTATAGCAGCAAAGACTATTGTTTGTTTCGGTCTCGGGTGCTGGCCTATGAGTGTGAGGTTAGGGTCAGGAACAGTCAGTCTTCACCTGCACTCTGAGCAGTAAGTGTTGCACCTCTTACCCTGTGTGCGGGAAGCCATGTATCTGACCTGCTCTTTCACTAGCCCTCCTTAAGCAGGCCTTAGACTAATTGCGTCCCGGGGGCCTTGGTTTTCTCTCGCCTTTCTCTGCTTTCCTTTCTCCTCTGGCCTGTCTTTAATTGCCCAACTTCAAAGCCAAAGTAAGTGTATATATGTGTAAGGTGGCTGGGAGAGGGCTGTTCATGGCCTGAGGGGCCTGGGGGGGCCAGGAACAGGATAAAAAGGAAGAGAGAGACTCTGAGGTCTCGGTAAAGGAATTTGTATTTTCTATAATCGTCTAACAGTTACGGGCTGATGTGGCACTGTCTGTGTGGTTCTGGTGACGGTGGATGCCTCTGGACACTTGCCATGACAGCTCCATTCATTAGAGTCAAACTTGGATGTGGTGGGGGGGGGCTTCAGTGCTTCAACAGATAAGGGGGCTTCAGGCTGCTTACTCCTCATTGTCAAGGCCAATGACATCACTTTGGCAAAAAAATAGTGTAGGGTCATTGTTGAAAAGGGGACTAAGTGTTTTTTTTTATTTGGTGGAGGACTTACTCTGCCTAAAACTAAGAGGCTCAGAAGTGTATGCATGGTTTTGGGAAAAGTCTATCCCAAGCATGTTAGGGCACAAGGCCGGGGTATAGAAGCGTATGCATGGTTTTGGGAAAAGCCTATCCCAAGCATGTTAGGGCACAAGGCTGGGGTACAGAAGCGTATGCATGGTTTTGGGAAAAGCCTATCCCAAGCATCTTAGGGCACAAGGCCGGGGTACAGAAGGAGATATTTTAAATAAATGTAAAAAATGGGCAAAAAAAGTCTTAAGCAGTAAAAAAACTGAACTGTTTAAATGTGTAAAACTATGTTATCTGTCAAAGTGTGTCAGCCTTGCAATTACAAAACTTCTCCAAAAGTTACTCCAGAATTTATAGCAACCACCCAGATATGGATAGTTCAAGTCCAAAAGTAAAAATCCAGAACATGATTTTGTTACTGTGAGTCACAGTAACAGAGTACTCAACTGGTTGGTTGAAACAAAATCTTAGTCTGGATTTTTACTTTCTGGACCTGAACTAACCACCTCTACCACCATCCAGTTCACCATTGTGATTGTTGACCTAACCACTAACCCAACCTTTTTAGCTTATCAATACCTCTTTGAGTTATTTAACGAAGTAGGTTAATTAAGTAATTGAGCTGGTGGCTAAACTGAACAAATTGAACATGGCTCAAGTGCCCCTGAGGAGAGGTTTGGTAACTGAAACAGTGCTGTTCTAGCCATGCAACAAGATATCTCCAAGATAACGTTTTGGAGAACATTAATATTTGTTGTTATTGTGTTACTGTTAATTTGCATATGCTTAATTTGCATATATTTTCTAAGCAAATATCTACTTACTAGCCAGACAAATAGCTTTAATCATTTTCCTTGACTGCCTTAGACTTTAGATGTAGGTTTCTGTGGCCTGCTTAACTGTACCTGGCTTCTCCCAACCCTCAGCAGGGGTGATAGAAGTGCTGCATGGATGGCTTGTCGTCCGCAGCAGGACTTTCTCCTCTGGCCGCTTTGGTGTGACCGGCTCCCTAATTGTCGCTTGGAGCCGTGGGTGACGATGACGTGAGGGCCAGTCGGCCACGCAGATGAAAGGCAGCCTCATTTTCCCCCTCGGCTTTCTCGATGATGTCAGTGGTATTTACGGGACCTGTCCTCACTGAGGGCGAGAGGCTGAGCAAGACCAGGGTCGCACGGCCCCGGGTTTTATCGTGCATTCCTGATTTTACGAACTGTGCCAGGGCAGTGCTCAAATGAGCGATATTTCTGTCCTGCCATGACAGAATGCAGGATTGCGTTTGTGAGGACAGAGCAAGTGAGTTAGGCAGAGTTGCAACGGTTGCAGGCTATGACAGTGTGCAGGCGGACCAGGCAGTGTACCCGCTGGACCAGGAGGGCCAGTTTATGGTTCCTATCAGGCTTTTCATTTGACACACATGGAGGGGAATGTACACAGTTTGGAAAGTGTACCCCCCACGTCTATGATTTCCATGACGTGAACGTCAGGGAACTTGGCAAATACTGCTGATATCCATCAACATGTAAGACTGGTCAAGAGTCGAAAGTGCTGTGGACAGCTTCAGTCGATTTGCTGCCTGAGGGTGCCACGTCTGGCAGGGAAGCTCGCCGTGCTTCCAGGTCATGTGACACTGATGTTTTTTTGCCCAAAAAAGGAGTTTTGGGCCAAAATCAGTTTTCCTCAGCATAGAAAGTCGTCCAGCACTTTATGATTGGGCAAGTCTTAAAACTCTGGACTTCTGAAGTCGCTGTACTTGGCATCTTTTCAAAAAATCCATAATGCAGTGTAATTATTATGTTGGCATTAGTGAAAACATTGTGCGCCAGTAAACAGCAATACGTTAGACCATTTTATACGACATACACCTTTTTCTCTGAGTAGTCTTAAATGTGCGATTTGTTTAACAAGATGAAAAGAAACCACTTATGCTGTAATTATTATTTCTTTTTTTTTCGTGGAACTGCAGAGGTCTGACCTTCTCTAGTACAGGTTTGTTGGATGTAGAACATCCTTTTGTGTAACCTCCTTAATTTTCTGTAGAGTCCCCCCTCTACACTCTGCCACCACCCAAAGGGATTTTATTGCTGTTCCATTTTCCCTTGTGCCCGTCTCCATGGAAACCGAACAATGTTGTCGACCTCACCAACATGCCACACATTAACACCCCTCTCTTAACATGAGTCCTTGGAGCTCCGACTAAGTAAAGCCTTGTGCAGCGAGATAAAAGGTTGCATTGAATCATAGGCTAAGTATTAGGATTCACAAATTCCTGTGTCAGAGGTCAGCCGCCTCGCTAGCTCCCTTACGTAGTGATGGCCAGACACAGAGAAAGATGAAAGGGTCAGAGTGTTTTCCTGAAAATTAGTAGGAATCCAAGATAAAATGCAGTTTGTGTTTTTGTGTTTAAACCATTTAAGTAAACCTGGCACAGATGAAAAGAACACAAACATCAATTACGCACCTTTATGTTGCAGCCTCAGACCAAATACTCCCATATTGGAAATAGTTACACAAATAAGGCAGAACGGAAAGGCGGCCCGTCAGCATGCCAGTCTCGGGTTGTGTTTATGCTTAAAAAAAAAGGAGAATAGCAGGAAGGCCACTCTGAAATTCTCTAATTAGAGCTTGGCGATCGCCGTGATGGTTCCCCTCTGCGTGCTGCTCGTGGCAGACCTCAGGCCCGTGCCGATCCCGCGCACTCTGAACGGCGCTCCGTGGGATTCTGGCATCTGCATTAGGCCTGGACCCTCTGGGGCAGTCTCTGGACGATTATACCGGGATTAAAACTGTCTGGAGGTCGCATGGAAAAATACCTCTGTAATGCAAGTATTCCAGCAGGCCAACAGTGTCTTTACCTTGCTCAGTGTCAGGGTGCATTAAAGATGATCCGAAAATTGAAACTGTGAAGTACATTACTCAGGAGAGATTTTTTTTTAATTGGAAAAGGTAACACACAGACATATTTTAATTGGACTTATTTTCCATTACAGTGCTTTTAATACTTGTGAAAACACTCCCTGTTCTGGCGACCCTCTCTGTAGCTGAAAAGCATTTGGGCTTGTTAGTCTTCTGAAGTTGGAGATCCATGATGGCAGTTAGTATGTGCTACAGGTAATTAGCTGGGAAAGCTGCTTTGGATGAATTATTCATGAATACCAGTGATAATAAAGGTTAACACCAGGAAGAATAACAGTGGAAGTACTTGGGTATGTAGCAATAAAGGTTAATTACAAATGTGTAAAAGAAAATAGATCTTTATTTCTCAAGGCAACAATAAATATTTTACCCTCTTTCACGTGGCTCTGGCTTTGTTTAATTAAAGTGTGCCCACTCTTGTTTTGACACTGTTAATTTTTCCCTCAAGCTGTGTAGTGAAATATTCACACGGGGAAAACGCTGGTGTAATTTCAGGTTAGCTCACCGTGGGGGGATACCTAATGAATAATGAACCGTAAAGCTCACCCTCTACCTCCATTTTCTCCGGACGGCCTGATTTCATTGTGAAATAGGTGTTTGGTTCTCGTGTCTTTCAGTGACAATAATTAAAAAGTGGCCGACGAGTAATTTTTATTCATCTGTATTTTGGTTTTGTCGACAGCTAATGAAAAGGGCTGAGAGGCAGAAGAGCGGAAGAGTCTACCATCTTGGCCTCCAACCAAACGAAGAGACATTTGCAGGTATATATGGTATGGCAATTTTTCCTAATTTTAATTCATCCACCCACTGTTGACCCCCTCACCACTTAGCATGACATCAGACACGAAGCCAGATTGCTGCTGGTGTTCAGCTCATCCTCAGCAGCTGAAAATTACCATATTATCGTTGATTTGCCTCCAATTCCTCAGCCAATGATTATTCAGTACTATAACTCAGTACAAGCAGAGGGTTCTCCACACCCTACTGAGAGGTTCTCTGTGCTATCATATGTCTTTCACCATTAGGGATGTTAAAGGCCTAAGCTAGTCCTCTTGGTTTTGTTTTGGTACCTTTCAGTCTCATGCTGACTTTTGCTATGTTAACATGACACACGCATGACTGACAGATGAGCATGCCATTAGTCAGATGTGGATCTGAAACACAAGACTGGAACTGCGCGCAACCTCTCTGAGGTTCCATGGCCCACATCAACCACGCAAATGAAGGAGTGTGTCACTGAAATGATTCATTATAAATTTGAGGTGGATAGTTCAGGTCTGGAAAATAAAAAACCAGACCAATGTTTTGTTTCAACTGACAGTTGAGTACTTTGTGATTGTGACTCTTTATGCTCAATTGGTTGGGTGAAACAAAATCTTGGTCTGGATTTATACTTTCTGGATCGGAACTATCAACTTCTGCCCCTAGACATTCAAGCATGTGTTGACCCATGGTCCTCTAATTTGGACAGCGATGGTTTTGGGTTCAGTGTTGCTGCCCTTGTTTTCAGGTGAAGAAGAGTGTGTTAGTTCTCTCAGAGCCATATGTCTGTCTTATTATAGGTTATCCTGAGTCTTGTTGCCATAACTTGTATTGTCAGACACCACTGGAAGCCGATATATTTCCACTGAATTATTGTTCATAACTCAGTAGAACCTTCCCTTAGTATTTGCCCAGTTCTTGAGGTATATATTTTCTTTTAGGGTATAACTGCAAACACATTAGTGTCTGGCTTTGGAATTATGTGATATATTTTCTTAAGCCTTTTAACTTTAGGCCAAAAACTTTAGTTTTATCCCCTTTTAGAGAAGCCCGGAACTCGTCATTTCTGGAGGCGTCTCACAAATCAAATCCAAAAGGACGCTGGCGTCTCGCTTCTGTTATGTCTCTTATCATACCAGGCACATCGTTTCTGTCCACATCTTGTTCCTCGGCTCAGTCAAATTCACTTTGCTAACAGCGTCCATATTCCCAGTAATCATAATGAAGAGTGTTTTATACTGGAGCAAAAGAACTCCAAAGTATTAAAGAGCTACTGTCTTCCCCTTTTGTCATTGAGAGTAGTGAGTGATTACTGTTGGGGGCTTGAGATAAAACCAAATGGCAACATCAATATGACTTCTTATAACTGATCTATTGCACATCTCCCTTAAATGCCGCCTTTATGGTTTCAACGGGCTGGAAGTTGGTTTGATGTCACACTTCTGGGAGGGGGGATGGGAAGGAGCATTGGTTTAGGCCTGTGAATATGCAGTTACTCCCCCCACACACACACACAATGTCCTTCAGCAGAGTGGCAGGTGTTTTCTCCGTAGAGGAGCATGCTTCTGTGGTGGATCTCCTTGGGAAACCCCATCACCATTGCTACTTGGTATCACCAGACACATTTCAGCTGGATCTGTACTCACGTCTCCCCTGTGTGGGAGGGGCTGGTTTATAAAGCCTCTACACTCAATTGACACCCACGATATTGACCATTGACCTTCTGTCCATGTTTAGTGTAGGAAAGTTGCTCACATGCACTCACACATACAAATATCCCTAGACTTGAGAGGACCCTTCATGGGCAAAACCCTAATCCCAATCACAACACCCTAAACCCCTATCCAGCCCTAACCCTGACCATAAGTAAGCAAACAAAATACAAGACGCTTGGCTATTTTAGTTTTTTGATTGCAGCACAGGTTTTCATAAAATTAAGTTTTGTCTTGTGAGAACCATAGGCCGGTCCTCAAAGGTGTGTGTTAAGATTCATTGCCCTGTGAGGTCCTTGGGTCCTCACAATGTAGCAAAATCACACACACACACACACACACACACACTTGGGCACATAATCAGCCCCCTCGCAGGGTCTCTCTTTCTTTACTTCTTTTATTTCTTTCCTCTCTTTCTCCAAGTGGTCTGGGTATGCGGCAGCTGATCGGAGGTGACGCGCTTGTGGAGGGCCAGATGGCGTCCTCACACAACGTGCTGTCTGAAAGCATGTGGGTGCCCTCGCCCCCTTCCTGCTCCGCCCCCCTGCCATCTGGGGTCTTGTTTGGGCTGCCCGGGCTTGTCGCCCTTCACAGACGGGGTCCTTTTCGCCTGCCCCTCTATAGCGCATCACAATGGAGGGCTGACAGGCCGCGGGGACAAAGTGGAGACGGGTCGCATAATTGCGTCTCTGTACACCGCCGTGAAAGAGTCTTTTTTGCTCCCATGAAAACGGCATAAATAACATCTTTATTTATGCTGTCAGCTTGTTGTTTTTAGTGCAGTTTGTATTTCTGAGTGAGGTACTGGAGGGATTTAATACATTTTGTAAGAATAAATAGGATCTGTCATCCTGTGAGCATTTTTTCCCCCCATTTCTTCTATCTTCGCAAACAAAATTAACGCAAAATTGGCTTTTGCTTTATCATCAGTCTGTTGCAGCTCTTGTGTCTGTTTTTCCAGACCCACAAATGTCAATAACTTCGGTGGTGTGATCTTGTATGAGGCATGCATTTGTGGAATTATTCATTAAACTTAGGATTAATTGGTCTCGTTTTTTCTCTCTCCAATTATCGTTGCCCTCGAAGACCCTTATTTAGTTTAAAGGAATGGTAATTATATGCTTGTACCGGAGACAGGAGAAAATGCATGAAGGGACTTGGTCTGGGACTTGCATATTGTGATTAGACAGCATCCCAAAGAAAACAAGTTAGTGAACCACTGCTCAGCCAGATGGGTAGTATGACATGTCCATGTGTGAATTACTGATTAATCATAACAAATGGCCTCAGATCCCCCCCCATCTGTGAAGTATGCCCCCCTCTGCTCCCAACACTGATCCAGCCCCAACAACGGCCTGCGGACAACGACCCAGCAGAAGCAGGCCGTTCACGTCCAACGTTGCCAAGGAAACCGGAACTTTTTGGTACACTCCGGCACAAAGAAGACGGCGGCACATTGGCACGGCGCTGTGCACTTTCCCGTCCATTTCTGCTGGCCTCTTCGCCGGAGCATCTCCGTATCCGCGCACTTTTTTCCGCGTATTCTTGTGATGGAAAAGCATCACAGGCATGTTCTGTGTTTTCTTAGTGGGGGTGGGATCAGGACTGTTCCTCCAGGGCGAGTGAGGAGCCCGGCACTCTGGAAGCGCCCTGATCGTCTTAGCATTTTGCTTCAAGGCGACGTGACACATCGGGAGTCTATGCAAGGCAGCCAGGATGGACACATAATTTCCCATAATTTACTGGAGTATCTTTTACGCCATTGCTACGGGGTCTATCTTTAACAAACCCAGTCTGCTTCCCAGAAACCCACAGATTGGAACAAAGTGTCCTTCTCAACTTAATGGAATCTGTATATAGGCCACTTTTTTTTTTAAATTGTGGTGCCTTTGGAATGTGTTTATCTTTCAGTTTCACCATTATTGGAATGTCACGGGGTAGATTTGGTGCTCAGTATGGCGGGGAGAGAGAAAGAGAGTGATGGGAGAGGGTGAGGGCGTGCCGGAAAAACTGCTCCTTTTTTACGACCAGAAATATATTTTGAGAAGTCAATTATCGAGCCGTTCAGAGTGGAATTCTGCTCTGCTGTTAAAATCTGGTGTGTGACCAGGCAAAGAAATTGGTGGCCGTGTAGAACCTTCCAAAGAGCTACATGGACATTAATAAAGGCTTGGGGCCCCAGAGGTGATGGTGGGAAGACCATGGCACAGCCCAAACCATAAAACAGTGTGAAGTATGAAGTGCGTGAGATTGGAGATACGTGCCCGAATCAGCCGGCCATGATATCACAGCTATGGAAATGGAGTAAGTGGGCTGCTAATCTCCCGGCTGCTAGAGCACTCCAGGCCCCCGTCAGTCATCCGGTCCGGCTGCGGAGAGGGAGCAGGGGCTTAATCAAACCGTTTAACGGAACCAATGGCAGCGGCGGCTCTCAGGAATGCAGCCACACTTGATTAGGGGGAGGTTAACCACTTGGAGATGCTGAGGCGGAGAGTGGCGGGGGGGTGCCGGGTACCAGTGTAGGCAGTTTAATGTGCGTAAGACGCCCGACGTTAGCCACCATCACCCGGTCACTCCCCGGAGAGCCACAGCACGACAAAGTACTCTTCTTTTGCTAGTTTAGGCCTCAGGAGAGGCATAAGCTGTTTGTGCGGGTCATGGAGGGAGGGGAAATGCTGTGGCCAATCAGTCTGCAATCGACTGGTGGGTCCCAGCTACACATCGATCTGTGCGCTCAGTGGCAGTTAGTGTCTCCTCTTTGACGACTGAAGTGCTGACAGAATTAGCTATAGCAGAATGCTCTTCATCACTGTCCTGCCTGTACCACAACGTCAGCCATTGTGTGTGCGTGTGAGTGAGAGTGTGTGTCTGGTTCAGGCCCAGTCTCCCTGGATAATTTGGTTTGATTAAATTCATGGTATGTTTATTTTCTCTTAATAGACTGTCCGGAGGTGGTATTCCTCCTAATAAAATCATAAAATGAAATGTTTCTACAGCCTATTAATATATATCCCTTAAAGACGTGACAGATTAGCATTGTACACATTTTCCTTGACAGCTTAGGTTTGTAGAACGAGGCTTGGGGAGAGGGTAACACGTTCAGAAGATGCTGAAGCTGGATGCTGGCCAGGATTTTTTTTTCCCTGAGAAAATCTTTCAACGCCTGCTTGACGGGACACATACTTAAAATGGACAAGGCTAAACAAAGAAGTGAGTTTAGCATTAGAGGTACAAAGGGAGCAGCAGTTGACGACACAGTGCTGAATTTTGATATTATGGGAAGCTCTGGGTAAATGGCTTTTCCTGAGGAGAAACCACCTGCTTGCAGGTTCTCAAATGTACCTTGATTTCTGTCCAGCTATGCGGAATCCTTTGGAGTTAAACTTCAGTTCCTTCCTCTTGGTAATGTTTTTGGCTGCGCAAAGCAAGGGCCTTTCATTTAAGGCTTTTTTTAAAAAAAAAGGTAAAATGGTAACATTGGTTGTGAGGTACGAACAAAAGAATAGATTTACTAAAGGTCTCTTTTGACAGTCATTGGTATTGGGAGCTGCTGAAGTCACTTTGCAGCCATCACATCTGTCACAGAGATGAGAAACTTGTAGGTGAAAGCTTGTTTTTTCCCCAAAAGCCAAACAGCTAATCTGATATCCAAGTCAAAGCCAGGTGTATGAAGATCAGCCCGTAAATGGGTGTTGGACTAAATCCAGACTGGTAGACTCTTGAAAGTAAGCAGTCTTACACAAGAGAATCTGAAATTATCACTCAGCCTGTAATTCAAGAAAGAGAGATGAGACTTTGCAATGAGGTAAGAGTCCCAAAGGCTGAAGCATCCTTATCAGTAATGGGGCACAGGTGCACCCAATCAGGAGCCAGCACATACCATTTAGTATTCAGGGAAGGGGGTTGTCGGCCCTGCCACATGGATGAGACTGAGCACTGTGAGGGTGTGATCCTACCTCCGTGTGAAAGTTTGGTATATCTGATGCACATTTTTATTTTCTCTGATTTGTCAAATCAGGATGTTTCGCAGTTGAAGGCAGCTTGTAGGTTGCCTCTCAGTGGATGAATGACCTGAATATCTATGTTGTTTGGGGTTTGAAATGAGATTTCTGGTGCTGCTTCTGCTGGATGTTTTGGTGGATGTTTATGTTTTTAGCTGACTAACTTTTTAGGCGAACGATATGTCCAGACGCACAACCAGGAAAAAAATACATCCTGGCTCTATTCTGAGTTTGGACGAAGAATCAGCTCCCCCTGTTATTTGAGCATTTTAGGGGCTGCCTGTTATATCTTCTGCAACTGTATCATAAAATCCAGCTGTATAAATCAGTCATAGTGAAGCAATGAAACGGGGCAGCTAATTCAGAGAGCGACCGTGCAATTAACACCTCCTTTCGTACCGTACTTCCATACAGTTTTATGGAGTCTCTGCAGACCCATCTGAGCTGGGCTCTGACTAAAGGCGACAAAAGGCTTCTGTGCCAAAGCTCTCTTAATGCACGTAATGTAGTTAACAGCTGGTTACCCGCCAGTTGACTCCACTGTTTAGTAGAGGGGTGGCCTGATTTAACAGCCCAGCTTCTGATAACTCCAGCCAGTGGGGAGTATGTGGCCAGTTTATAGCTGGAGATGAATCACGTTCAGATTCTCATACTGGAGCAGCAGCCCATCCTTCTGCTCGGTAATTTTCTTCTCTAAATCGAACCGTTGTTCACATTTCCGTCAGCTGTCCTGTCCGATGCCGCAGGTCATTCAACTTTAAGGGCTAGTTAATTCCCCCATTTTTAATACTCCGTGTAGCCGAAGGACAGCATCTGAGCTCCAGAATGCAGCCTAAATTGACTAAATAAGACATTTGCAGCAGATGTGCGCTTTCGTTAAAGGTCAGCTCAATTAAAGTACACTGGCGTATGCTGTAATCGAATTTGTATGAACACTTGCAGCTTTCGGGTGCTTCTCGACAGACACAAGGCCCTTCCTTTCTTAGAGTTATGTTTCCCTCCACTGTCAGGCCAAGCGCATACGTCAGCAGGCATGTGATCGCGGGGTTAGCATTAGCACGCTGCTGCTACCATCGTGCCGTAGGGGGCGTCTTGGGCCGGGCGTGACGGACGCCTCAACCCCCTCATCCCTGGGGTCTCACTGCCGTCTCTGTATAGCCCTACTGGAGAAGTCTGTATATCTGATTAGCATTCAGCCCACTTCAAAGGCGCTGGGCTCGCTGCCTCTGATTGGGGGGTTCATTAGTGGATAACACGGGCCTCTGGAGGGAGCTGCACTCCAGCAGAATATTTATTCTTTCCAGGCACTCTCCACATTTCCCAGGGAATTGTCTGATAACCCAGAAAAAAATTGCAATAAAATACAAAAAAAAGAAGCTTAACGAAATGCCAAAATGTAAGAAAAAACAGCTCTGCCCGAGACACTCCTGTGCGCGTGATTAGTGTCAGCTGGGCACAATAATGGAATCATCAAAGGAGGAATGTGTGGGTCTGTAGCACACGTTGGAGGCCGGGCTTGACTGTGCGGGGAGCCCATTCCACTATGTATAACTGCAGCTGGACCGAAGACTGGTGGGCCACTGACAGGTTGCAGCTTCTGGGTTATGTGGTCTTAGAGGTTCTTTGGCAAATGTTTCAGAGACAGAGTTTTATATTTCAGAGCATTTCTGGGTGGTTGAAGGGTGTCAGGCCCTCCAGGGTTCTGGCAGAAGGCGAGTCTGCCGATTAACCCTGTCACTAAGTTTTTTTGCAACTGGGAATACTGGGCCCTCTCTGAGAGATGCAGGAGATCTTTCATCAGAAAATGAAACAAAGGAACGCGCCGTGTGTCATTCTCTGCGTACCCCTATCGGTGATTACTTTAATCATATGAAACTGGAGAAGTGGACCTGGTTCCATGAACCGACAATGAAAACCAAAGAGGGGTGGTGCCATGATGGGCGGTGATGCTGCAGTAGACAGTGTTCCTTTGTAGAAAATGAGTCTGAGGGTAATGGGTGTGTGGTGGCAGAGACACGGGTTTCCAGGTGTCCTGCACAATGGGAGCACATTTTCCTGTTACTGAGCTTCATCAGTGGCTCTGTCTCGTGTCAGTTAATTTGCAGCTGTGTGGCCCTCGGTAGCACCTGTCAGCTTCTGTCGGACCACATCAGAGACGTTCCAGCTCTACTGGCTGCTGATGTTGCCTGTGGGACTTATTGTGAGTGTTTGTATATGTGTCTTAACTGCCATGGACTGATGTTCCGACTGATAAAGCCTGTATATGTGTACACAAATGCACGCACACACACACACACAGAAACATGCACACATGCGCGCAAACACAAACACATGCACACACATACACACACAAACACACGCACACACATGCAAACGCACACACACACATGCAAACACACACACACAGATGCAAACACACACACACACATGCAAACACACACACAAACATGCACACATACACAAAAACACACACACACACACAAACACAGGCACATGCGCAAACACACGCACAAACATGCACACACATACACACATACACAAAAACACACACACGCACACATATAATATTGAGCAAAAGTCTTAGACAAAGTAAATAATATTTAAATAATCTCCATGTTGGTGTAAAATGTGTATCTTATCCTTTTCAAAGCCAGGCATTTTGGTATTTGCAGCAACTGTCCAAAACCCCCTCTGCATTTTCCGATTTGACCATTATCCCACCTTGTTTGGCTAATCAATACCTCATTAAGCTAATTAACTGAGCTGGTGGTGAAATTTAATAAATCCATGTAATGGCTGAGGTGCCCCCGAGGAGAGGCTTGGGAGCTGAAGCGGGGGTCTTATAGCCATCCAGCAAGATGTCAGTGACTTTTTGGAGAAGAGAAGAAAATGCTGTATTTTTTGTGTGACTATAAATTTGAATACTAATTTGCATAATGTTAAATTGCAATTATAGACAAATATGAAAGCAAATATACATTCTATATATTCTGGCCAGAAAAAGCGCTTCAAACGTTTTCTTTGCATAAGACTGCAGACAGTAGTGTGTGTACTGTGTAGATATACGGTGTAAGTAGCCATTTAGGAGTGTGACTCTTGGCTCTTTCTGTAGAAACAAAGCATGTCTTTGCATTAATGGATTGTTTTATCTCCCTTTGTGTATTTTTATTGTTTAATTGACGATAGCAAAGGTGGGTGTATTGTCCTGCCAGTATATATTTTAATTGTACAGTATATGCCTTTTATGTAAGAAAGTTCTCATACAATTATGCAGTATATTCATTTTGTACAAGTTTAATTTTGGGTTTTGCCGTTTCCTGTGGGGGGAGACGAGTCCATCGTTTATCATAAGGGCACACCACTAGATGGAAAGCTGTTCCAAGACTCTCTCGCCATGACTCCCTCACTTTGATTCTCTCGCCATGACTCCCTCACTTTGATTCTCTCGCCTTGACTCGCTCACTTTGATTCTCTCGCCATGACTTGCTCACTTTGATTCTCTCGCCTTGACTCGCTCACTTTGATTCTCTCGCCATGACTCACTCACTTTGATTCTCTCGCCATGACTCGCTCACTTTGATTCTCTCGCCTTGACTCACTCACTTTGATTCTCTCGCCATGACTCGCTCACTTTGATTCTCTCGCCATGACTCCCTCACTTTGATTCTCTCGCCTTGACTCGCTCACTTTGATTCTCTCTCCTTGACTCGCTCACTTTGATTCTCTCGCCATGACTCGCTCACTTTGATTCTCTCGCCTTTGGCGTCGACCAGTACTGTACCGCTGCGCTGTTTGCTCTCCTTGGCCCTCACACCACACTCCAGGTCGGCGAAGCGGATGCGGCGGCCTCTTCTCCCGCTTTTTGACGGGAATGTGGGGTGGGGCAGCGCCAAACTCCAAGCTGCTCTCCAGCTTCCCGCCTTTGTTTCGGAGTGCTCGCCGTGATCATCTCCAGCTCCCGCAGCACAGGAATGTACGCTATGGCGTACCTCCCTGATTTACTGCCGCTGAGAAAGGCGTCGCTTGTCCTGCTGCCTTTTATACGGCCAGACAGAATGCCCGGGAGTGCAGCTCCGGCAGTTTATGTGAGAAATGCCAGACGACATTACGGCTGATGTTCAGGGCCAGGCCGTCGGTTAAATTTAACACAGTGAGGCGAGCCACTATAAACATAAGTTCTTATTTTATTGGGGAAACCTTTTATACAAAGACACTTACGTAGTTTATAATTTATCCTGCCTTTTTTGGATGACCCATTCCAGTATAGTTTATTCCATAGTTCCTTGGTAGAATAGCAAGACGTTCAGTGGTGTTGCAAGTCTATGCCTACAATTTCTATGCGGACCAAATCAAAATAAACCTATTATGAAATGTATCGCTACATCTTTGCATTGTCTTGTGGTTTATTACCTATTCATCGCCTCACCCTGCATGAACAAAGGTAGAAAGGCGGCGCCAGTCGTGAACATTGCGAATGTGTTGTGCTGCCGCTCCGTACCAGCGGTGCCAGGTGTGTACGATAACGGAGTAAAACCGGCCGCGGCCGGTGCTCCCTGCTGACTTGGCAGTATTGCGCACTCTCATCGGCCAGAGTGACAGACACGTTTCCATGGCTTCACCCCTCCCCGGGCGCTACACTGGGGAGCAGGGTCGCCGATCAGGGACCCCTGTCACAATAATCTTTTGAGACAGCAGGAATAGAAACTCGTTGTCGTCCTGCACATAAAACAGCCTAGAGGTTGTGGGCGAGGGATGTGAGATACTTGAGATGTTATATGGATGATTGGATTTGTGAAAGCTTCCTGCTTCTGTGTAGAAGCCTATTAGGATAGCCCGTGTTCCTCGGCACAAAAGCCACGGGCCCGATTCCTCTGGCCGCGCTGTATGCTACAACAATCTCTCCTGTTGTCAGTGGGAGGCCCTGCCTGCCTAAGAGTCCGTCTATATTCATTTGTATTATCCTCAGTTGTTTGTCGCGGGGCTTGTCATGTCGCGTCAGCGCGTAGGCTCGCAACGCTGAAAGGGAGAGAAGCAACAAAGAGTCGCAGGGAGACACAATGCGCGCGGACAGCCTATCCAAGTAAGACGGCGCTCACGGGCGGCCCGAGGGAGACGCTGGCTGATGTGCTGATGTACGTTTAGGGAGTGAATGTTGATGAGGAAGGCTTGATCGAGTGCCTTCTCCCACCAGCATGTAGTGCACAGGACTGACTGCCGCGCCGCAGTGCCTGTGTCGGAGGTGAGGCCTTCCCCCGATCACAGCCATCCAACTCCTTTGTCCCGTGGAAGCCCTGGGAAACTCCGCTCTCGTGCTCCCTTCTTCCTGAGCCTTGGTGGTCTCAGGACAGTTTGATTTATGGCACCTCGGCACAAGAAATTGGATATTTTATTGTGCATCGGTTCCGGGCTGCACATGCAAGCCTGCAGCTTGCAGCTTCTCATAACCTCAGTGTGCTGTGCGCTTTCAAACCTCTTGCCCCAAAAGGACAGAAAAAAAGAACCTTTTAATGTCTTTTGAATGGAAATTTTTCATTCGAAAAATTCTTGTTCTTGGCTTGGGTGGGGGTCTTGGAGAGAAATGAGGAATTCAGAGGTTCAGGCAGGAAGTTTAACAGCCCCAATACCTCCCCCAAGCTGAAATTGGTCTTGCTATCTGCAAAGAACAATAATACATGTGGAACACAAGAGATAAATCCACCCCCATCGACACCAACTCTGTCAGTTGTAAATTATGCTAATCTGCAGGCTAAGACTGCTAAGCACGTGTCTTTCACTGGAACATTATTAATTGAAACCTTGGATAGCGCTTAGGCTGATCTCTGCTAAATGACAAATACTTCACCGCATCATTGTGATTTTCATGCATGTATAACTGGAGCATGAGGTTCTTTCTAGGCAAAGCAATATTAGCCGATTGGAAATATCAAGCACACAGCACGTAAAAATAGCTAATAAATGGAATTGTGCAAAGAATAACCTTCGCCCTGTTTAGGAGGTTGGGTCCCGCCCATCGGGGGCTTGTGGGTTTAGAAAACGTGTCAGAATGATCTCGCCCGCCTTTATTACGGCCCGGGGTAAACCCGCTGAAAGTGAACCCGGCTTGGGCGGACCTGTCCTGCCTCGGAACCCCTCAGTGACCCCCGACAAGCATTTTTTTCCCCCTCAATGGTCAAGGTTTACAGAGGATTATGAGATTACGTTCTGAGCAGGTGCTCGGGAAACTGGGCAGGCCATTCCAGTTAGTTTGATTGTGTTCAGCTGTGTGGACGCTGCCCAAAACTGGACACAGCTGCTATGTGGTGGGGGGGGGGGGGTTGGGTTTTACTGTGCAGGTTTTGGACAATTTGATCTCCAAGAAGTAATTGGACCCATGCGTGACTGGCAGCACAGTAGGGCCACGTACTTTTCAGAGAGAAATCCACAGGGAGGGGTTATGTTTGTGGTGTGGTTGTAGTGGGGGGACCTCAGCCTGCCGCACCGCTAACTCCCAGGACTAACGAATGGCTGCTTCTGCATTAAACTAAATGCTCCCTAATGGGTGCCAATTACCCAGAGTGCAGTGTCGGAGAGACTGATTGTGCCCCCTTTTTCACATGGGGCCACTAGCATCCCCTGCATTAGGCATACGAGCTGGTGTGCATGGGATGCACAGTTCTACTCAGAGTCACACCTGGACCAGGGAAGGTAATGCATCCCACAGGTCACGTTTACCCATGACGATAGTGTGCAGAGCAGTGTTATTATAGTTTGGATTTTTTCAGTTTAGAATAAAAAACATATATATATATATATATATATATATTATTTGAAATCCAGTTTAGTTTTAGTTAGTTCTCAGTGTGATTTATTACTATTTTATATATCTGTTTACGTTTTTGTGATTTTATTTCTAGGGATAAAGGGAAAGATCTTTTATGTTTATTTGTAGGTTTATTATTTATGGTTAATCTTTAGACAATCCTGCATGAATACACTTTGGACTAATTCCCTCAAAATGGGCATAGTCCAGGTAATATTAATAGTATTAAAAAAAATTAAATTTATTATAGTACTAAAAACAATAAAGGAAAGATTTTATTCATTTGTTTTGGAAGCAATATTTATAGTTTTTATTTAGTTGTAGTAGTTTTATTGTCTATTTTGCATCTTATTTTAGTTTATGAAAGGTTTTCTTAAAGTTCTAGTTTTCATCAATGATAATAACCTTGGTGCAGGGATCTGTAGGGGCGGTGGCTGTCCCGAGGCTGTGTGTCCGGCACATTCTAAGGGCTTTTCCTTCCCTGGCCGCCAAAATAGACGGAGAGGACAATCTCCCCGCAATGGAACGGTGTGTAGGCTCAGCACACGCTGCTCAGGCTCTTAGCATAAAGCATATGGATAGTCATTGGGCACTGGTCTGGTCCACATAGCCCAGTTTTTCAGCCTAGTCAAGCAGTTTATTAATTAGGCTTAGTTACATAATGCAGGGCATAATTTAAAAGTTACAGTGTATATTAGTTTAGACTTAGATGCCATTTTTAATAATGTTAAACTAAACTGTTTTTATATATATGCTAATAAAATACATTCTCGCGGCCCATATTTTGGTAATTAGTAGTATTTCAATTTATCAGTCCTTCGGCTGATTGTTCAAACGCTATTAACAAGTAATCAGGGATTAATTTAAATAATGAACACAATTTTATTCATTTAAAGGGCCATGCATGCCGTTAGAAGCAGTGAGTCATTTTATGTCATTATAAATATTCTTAACAATTTAGTTTAACAGGAGTGGATTATGGGGCTTTGGGTAATGCATTCAGCTAAACGCGATTTTAATCGTGCAATTCATTCAATCAACAGTTCAATGAAGCGTAATTAATAAGGACCTCAGCCGGAGTGAAAAGCAGTGCACAGTGTCGGTCACTAGTACCGTGATTGAGAGAATGTGTGGATGTGTTTATGTGGTGAGCTTAGATCTTGGAGGATTTGAATGGGAGCGAATGCATTGTGCCCAGACAGATGGCTTTCCACTGTACCCCGGGCATGCAAACGAGCCTGTCTATAATCAGCGAGTGACACTAGCTGAATATTACACCTCATTATATTTCACAAATGCCTAGAGGCCCCCGCCTTACCACAACGTGTTGCCAAGTCCTGTAGCAACTGGCTTCTGATTGGTTTATTTTCAGTCCTAATTGTATTCAGGTTCTGTGCTTGTTTTTTTTTGCCATTGTTTGTGTTTCTTTTTTGCACCGTGCTTAATTTTCTGCCGTCAAGTAGCAAGAGACGTTTAATGTGCCTAGCTGGCAAACAAATGTCACCATACAGTATCTTACAGAGAGGCCCCTTTAAGCGTGGCAACAGATTTTACAGACCGTTTTAGATTTTAATTTCGAAATGCGTTCATCTCAAAGTCACAGTCTCTTTTGTCATTCCGTAATTACTTTGACGGGACCGGAGTCCCCAGCTCCCCACCCTCATTTCCGGGCTTCACTTCTCCCCAAAACCCAATGAGTGATTGTCTTCCATGCGTCTGCATCACTAATCGAAGGGGACCGTGATTATGCGTGTGTACGCGTGTCTTTGTGTAGCTATATAAGTGTAAATGAGAATGCATGTTATTATACGTGCTTGTATACAGTTCTGGTGGAAGTTGCTCACCAAAGTAATCCATTACTGCCAAGTTCAGGTCCAGAAATTACAAATACAGACCAAAGTTTTGTTTCAACCAACCAGTGGAGTATAAAGAGTTACAATCACAGAGTACGCAACTGGTCAGTCGAAACAAATCTTTGACCTGGATTTGTACGTTCTGGATCTGAACTTGTCTGTACTGGATTACTTTGGGGCGTATTGGACGCCATATCTGAACGTCCCTGTGAGCATGTGTCTGGGCATCAGTTGACAGTGCGTGAGAGTGTGTCAGTATGTCACTCACACTGTTTGCGCCGTCCAACAGGGGCTGGGAGAGGCTTCCGCGCGGGGTACGGCCATGGAGGGCGACTGCCTCAGCTGTATCAAGTACCTCATGTTTGTCTTCAATTTCTTCATCTTTGTAAGTATTCCGTCACGATTCATCCATCATCTCTTCTCTCAGGCACCGAGGCAGTGACCAAACACTAATTTCCCAAAGGCTCACAGCTCTAGTAGCCTTATGTACACCTGTCCAGTCCTCATGCGTGCTGGGCCCGTGGCCACTGGGGCCTCCTCACTGATTCTGGAAGCCTGTGCAAATGTTAGTTTGACTTACGGTCACTTTTCAAAGAAGAGTAGAGTGGGAGGGCAGGCATCCTGAAATGAGACACGGGAGAAAAGAAGGGAAGGATTCTATGAAAGGTTCGATAACACAGGAGAGTTATAACACTTTGATAGCCAACAAGTCACTTTATGCAAAGTGGCTGCGGGGCGGCTCGCTGGGGAACGTTGTTGCTTCATACCCCCAGGGCTATAGTTCGGGATCCCACCTCTGTTCCTTGTGTAGAGTTTGCACTTCGACGTGGTTAGAAGATGGACGGATGCTTATGAAGGCACCCAAGTCTACCTACCTCCATCCATTGCAGGAAGATGGATTCTGTACCCTTGCCCTTTCTTGGTTGTACTCTGGGTTATCCTCTGCTCCTGACATAGATGGAAATCGCAGACAGAATTTTTATTTATTTTAAGAGGGACTGATTTTAATCAAATACTGCCTGATCAACGGTAGAAGTCAAACAGGGACATATTTCAGTCTTGGTAGACAACCCTTCCATTAGATTCCTCTCTTGTTGGTGGGTTAGGGGAATGTGGTTTGTGAAGGTTGGTCGCCAGTGAAGTCAGTGCAGTGCAGCACTTCCAACTGCAGGCTCATCTTCACAGGAGATCCGTTTTGGAGACGATGGAGCAGGTCTTTGCCATTTAGCTGGTTGACTGCATCGGCTACAAACACAGAAACCATAAAATCCGGATACTACAGTCTGTGCCTAAGCCTCTGCAGTCGTTTCTGTTCTGAAGACCACAGCTTTAGCAGAACATTTCTGGCGTTTCATTGCTCTTTTATTTTGGAATGTTTCCATTTTCCGGGCAAAATATACTCAAGAGTTCTCCTTGGACACGTGTTCTGCAAGGTGATTCCCTCAACATGTTTGGCTTATATGGAACAAAACTGGCGAGCTATTACCTGCCTGAAAGCAGGACAGCCCCTACCGTCTACTGACGGATTGCTAATACGACCTTTAGAAGCTGTGGTGTGCACTTTACACAAGCCTGAGTGAGGGAGGGAGAGAGAAAGAGAGAGCGAGCGAGAGAGAGGGGCAGGGTGAGAGATGTCCACAAACCTCTTAACATCATCCCATGATGTGTCTTTTACCTTTTCAATCACAGCCCCCTTTTCGCTCGCCCCCGGCACGCGTTAAAAGCCTGTGGAGGGCATTAGAATACGAGCGCAAATTTGCTCCCTATGAGAGGTAGAGGAAAGGACAGAATAGCCACTTCGCTCCCCATCAGGTTTTCCGTTCCTGTCTGTAGCAGGCTGACATAAGTGGTCTGACGGTTCTCCGTTATGCTTTTCGTGGCCGGTACAGCGGTAAACATGGTGCTTATTTATTGCCTCTTGTGTGAATGACAGTAATAACGTAACGAGATGGACATCTATGTAGGCGCTACACCTGGAATTTGACCCATTTCTCTCCCCGTTTACGTGCTCCAGCCCCCAGCCCATGCCAGATCTATGTTAATCTCCCCCCCCCCCCGTATCCATCCCACAGCTCGGCGGGGCCTTCTTGCTGGGGGTGGGCATCTGGGTTCTGGTGGATCCCACCGGCTTCCGGGAGATCGTGGCAGCCAACCCGCTCCTCTTCACGGGCGTCTACATCATCCTGGCGATGGGCGGCATGCTGTTTCTCTTGGGCTTCCTGGGTTGCTGTGGAGCCATCCGTGAGAACAAGTGCCTGCTGCTCTTTGTAAGTTTGCCCGCCGGGTTTCGTGTCGAGGGGGGCTGGGAGATTCAGGGTGGGCCAATCAAAAAGTGCCTTTTTCCAGGTCGCCTGCGTTTAATTTTGAAGACCTTTGCCCAGCCCCAATGGGAGGGGTCGTGCTCAGAAAGCCTACTGAATCTTTAATCAGAATCCATCTCCCTCTTCCTCAGTTCTTCCTCCTTATCCTCATCATATTCCTGGCAGAGTTGGCAGCAGCCATCCTGGCCTTCATATTCCGTGAGCATGTAAGCGCATTCGCCATTGGCATTCTTGGGGAGAGGGGTACGACCCAGCCTGGCCTGGCTCGCCTAATGTTACCCTCTCCCCTTGCCATGCCCCCCCCACAGCTGACCAGGGAATACTTCACGAAGGAGCTGAAGAAGCACTACCAGGGCTACAACAACAGTGACGTCTTCTCCTCCACCTGGAACGCCATCATGACCACAGTAAGGGGCTGCATTCGTCCCTCCAAAAAAACAGAACTTGACATTTAACTGAAGTTGTCCCCCCTCAAAAAACAAACTCTCTCCCACACCGTTAGTCGCGAACATCCCTTTGGTTGTAGATACATTTCTTTTACTACAACATACCTAAAATCCCAAAGTGATGGGGTCTTTCAGTTGCTTGGGCGGGCTTCACATGCATGTGGGGGGAGGAACAAACAGGAACTTTGGGAACAGAAGTGGAGACAGGTTTATCATGTCGGGATTAAAACCAAAATGGGCAACAGGACATGGAGTGTGTTGGATCAGACCCCAGAACTCATCCGTATATAACAGGGGTGGGGAATATGGCACCTGCGGGCTGAGTGAATGGACTTCTCACCAGACTTTACCCTGCTCACAGATGTCTGAGCCCAGAGCAAATCACCGCTAAAAAAACATCAGCACCCCCAAGCTGTTTATTCATGTCAGCACGGACAAATGTTTAATGTTTACAGTAATATCTTTAGCAGACGATTCATTCAGAGCATTTTACACAGAAATAGAGCAGTGGGTGTACATGGCTAAAAAAACAAAGTAATTAGCATAAGCACAGAATCCAGGGGTGAAAAGAATTTTTGTGCAACTTTGCATCCAAATACTGAAGCTAAAAATGAAACAAAACTTGTTGTATAAGTTTGTGAACAAAGTACTCCTGTTCTGGAAAAGACGTTTAATTTAATGGCAGCCAGTTACCAGCAGCATAGATGTTTAATGTAATAGTTCTGACAAACTAAGTTAACATTAGTTCTGCTCTGCCTACAGTTTGAGTGCTGTGGAGTAAACAGCCCTGAGGATTTTCAGGATAGCCTCTTTGGACTGGTGCCCGAGGCCTGTTGCCTGAGGAACGGTAACCTTGGAGGTGCAGGCTACATCAACAAGGATGGTTGCCTCACGGGCAGTATGACGTACCGGAACAACAAGGTGGGTGGCCCCTGGGTCAATGGTGATTGTGGTCAATGAATTTATGGAGCTGTGGAGTAGAGCCTGATTTAGTACTACCTGACTGGTCACCTGACGGTGGGCATTTTGGCAGCAGAAGGTCACATGAACCATACAGGTTTGGACTTTGAGAATCTGAGATCAGATTATCTGACGCCAAAAGTTTGTACGCTGGGGAACAGTATGAACTGGTATGAAATCCTAATACCTGGTTT
This sequence comes from Petrocephalus zakoni, assembly GCA_026774425.1. NCBI lineage: Eukaryota > Metazoa > Chordata > Actinopteri > Osteoglossiformes > Mormyridae > Petrocephalus > Petrocephalus zakoni. Next base: position 4,300,730 of record JAODKN010000021.1, on the reverse strand, counting down.
GTAGATATCATTAAGCTACAAAGTGTGGCCGTTTCTGTCACTGTGCATGGATTCTTAGACACTTCCTCATAACCTACACTCATATTTTCATCAGTGAGGTAGAGTTTGTGAAAATTAGCTCTTCCAAATCAACACAGTTGAGCTAACTGAAATAATGGAGAATGAGGTATATTCCACCATGGACAGTAGCGTTCAGTTGTGTTACACCACAGCGTAAAATATAAAAACATTAGGCATTAAATCCCATATAAACTCATGTGAGATCTGCATTATATGGCTACTTTCCCAATATTTGCCATTTACATTTCACCCAGTTCACCTTCTGTTATTTGGTGGCACAAAATATAATCACATTGCAAAAATAGTCACTAATAATGTCAACGTGGTTTAATTTTTAATGATGGCATTCCCCTGATTGCCTAATGCATATGAGTATATTAGCATTTCATAAATAGACTTAACAGATTGTATACACTGTGTAGACATGCATTTGGGTTTTGCTCCTTAATTAGAATTTTTACTCATATTAAAAGTTAAATTTCAATTTCTGTTAAATATTGATAAAAATCACATTTCAACAAGGTTTGGGAAATATTTCCTGTCATCTCAACCCAAGAGAAGTAGAAAACCTACAAACTACATGCAGTAAGGACTTTTGTAAGAAAACGTAATGCCTCAAAAATTGTAAATTGTAAATTGTAATTTCAGTGTGGTGAAGATTGCAAACAATGGTGGAAAAAGCCCGGTCGCCCTCACTATGAAGTGCACATAAATGTTAAGGTCACCCCTAAATTTTTACTAAGCACACTTGAGTTGCAGTTACTAGTTGGATTCACACTGGCTTCTCCTACCACCAACCGCAGTATCATTAGCTAGTCAAACACTCCATTTCCCCTGTAAGATTTCATGGGCTTTAAAATGCACTTTGACCTCTGCTTGCTATAGTCATGATGCAACGCTGAAGCAATAGAGGCCATTGTCTGTAGTTAAAGTTTCAATATGACCAGTTTTGTTGGTGGCCAGATAGCTCTGAAGCCCTTATTGCGATTGGGTGTGTTATGCTGTCGTCAGAATGCACACGTTCGCTGATTGTTTCCTAGTGTGCATCTAGTGCTCTGTTCGTACGGGAAGAGGTGGTGCAGTATGTTTGGGGTCACCCGTCCTTCCCCAGTCTTTTGACCTCTACAAGGCCTTATTAACCAGCACAAAGCCAATCACTGGGGCTTCTGAAGGCCACTGGAGAGGACAGTATCGCCTCTTCACATTTTGTGGTTCCAGAGCATATAAAAATTGCAACTCTTTTAATGAGACTCCAAGAATTCATGATTTAGTGTAACCAGAGAGTAGCTTACATTGTGTTTATTGGCTTTTGAGAATGCATGAGAAATGGGTCTGAGCTTTAACATTTTGAATGATGTATTACGCCCTCGCCAAGTTTGTTTCCAGGTCCATTTCAGCTGAATGTTTTATGACTTAAACTTGATGCACAACTGAGTTTGTTCTCCACCTTAAAGGTCCCCGATATTCCCTCTTGGAAAATAAGGAACCTCCTTGCAGGCATTAGCTAATGGCTCGGGCCACTTTTCATTGCATTATAAACTGCCGTTTCTTTTCATACTGATTTTGTGAAGCAAATGAAAACCACTTTCATTTGGCCGGGATTATAATGAAGGGCCCATTAAGTGGCCGTGCGAGTGAAATGTGGCATGCGTGCGGTCATGCGGCTGGTCTGTTACGCACAGCTGCAAGTGGGGTCTGGGGATAGCGGATTGGCTGAAGCCGTACGAAGCGCTTTGCTTCTTGAAGGGCTGATTGAGGCTCTTATAATTGCTAGGTGCGTGGAGGAGACCAGGGATCCTTATGTAAGCAACGGTACATTGTGTCTGTTCCACCAAAGGCCTTTGTAATGGGCCACCCTTCATGTGCAAATTATTGTTCCTCAGTTAAAATGTAGCGGTAAGGGATGTTGCATTATGCAATTTATATTCGGGTTTTGATATCACAGTCACTGCTGTGGAGCGTCCATGATGGATGAGATGTGGGCATTATGGGTAGTTTTCCCATTTAGTCATTGAAGAAATTACTCCCGCCTTGTTGTGTAAGTTACCTGGGGGGCCAGGGAGGGTTTTGGCTTGTGCTGAATGTCTGGAGGTACTGGTCTGGACTAGAGTGCAATCTGCTATAACAAGTACAATTAAAAGACGTAGTCGGAACTAGTCGGAATTAAAAAGCGTAGCTTCTAACAAAAGCCGACGGGCGTGGGGAGCAGTGTGGGGCTGAGGGCCACTCTTTTCCTTCACACACCGGGGATTTCATGCTACGCGGCTGTCAGGGGCGGCCTCCCATCGATCCGCGCCGTCCTTTGTTTGAGCGTTTTCCCGCGCTCTCATTGTCTGCTTGCCGAGCGCGCTGGGCAGCGTTCATGTAGAGCTCTCCCCATTGCTCTAAATGAACGCAAATGCCTCTTTGTTTTCCCGCAGGGCTGTTACTCAGCGGTGGTGGACTACTTCGAGACGTACATCTACTTGGCGGGAGCGTTGGCCATTGTTGTGCTGACTATTGAAGTAGGTTCCCTGTTTTTTGCAGTCAGTTTCCTTCATTCTTCTGTTGTTGCAGTAGAGACACAAGCGACGTTGACAGTCAATTAAATATGACTGTATGAAAAACACAAATGCATTATTTTTAAAGTAACCCATCCAGAAAATAGCTAGCTGCATTCTCATAAACCATTGTAGTCTAGAGACACCTTGTGGACATCCATGGTATTGCGTAGTAGAAATCTATGTTTCAAGCTTATGTACTGCAAAACATTGGCTAATTGGTTAATAAATATATGTAAATATTCCTTGTGCTGTATTTATTTAACCCAGTTTTCTCTGTTTTGCTCAGCTTTTCGCCATGGTTTTTGCCATGTGTTTGTTCAGAGGAATCCAGTAGATTTGGCATGCTGCACGCGAGGACTTTATAAACAAAAAAAGGGGGAACCGTGGAACAAAACGAAAGAGAATGAAAACGAAGACTCGTACACTACAAAGAAGACGTCCTTCTTTGGTTCTTTGTATACAATTGGGAGAATCGACTAAAATCAGACAACTCGTACTCTCAGCTGGACCTTTGGGGTACCGGGCATGTTGTTTTTAAAAAATAATAATAATAATAAAAAAGACAGAAATAAAAAAGCAACACTGACAAAAACGAGTGGAAAGCCGGCTGCTCCTGCATTTCCCCAGCAAAGGAAGAGGAAGAAGGCTCTGCACTGACATTTGGATGAAGAATATTTATAGTGAGGGAAGTCAGTCTAGCTGTATAGAAGTCCATGTTTTAAGTATACCTTGGCTGTACGCACCCCCCGCACACTCCATGCACACTATGCCAGAGCCGCACTTGTTTAATGCTGTTTATTGTCCCATTCTGAATCACTCCACCGTGTGGCCTGCACCCCCCATGCCACCCCCCCCCCCTGCACACCGAAGCTTGCAAGTCATTTTGTTGTGCATTTTTTATTGTATGGTGATGTTAATTGCAATAGTACTTCTGTGTGATTTTAGCTTAAATGTATCTGTATGCATTTGTATTTGAATCTATGACCGATAATATTAAAAATGATTCTGTAACCTGCCTGTCAATTGCCTGTTTATGCCAAGATGTTACAGGGGATGTCTAGAACAGCAGGACACTCTGATCATTGGTCCAGTCCACCCACTTCCAATCCATTTACCCAGGGGACGGTTGTGGTGGAAATCATGATGGCGTCTTAATGATATGTGTAAACCCTAGTGCTCTCGAACTTGAAGATATGTAAATGCATTAGTGAAATAGTAGCATATTTCATTAACATCTTTTCATTGTTTTAACTAATTTTGTGGTTATATGACTTACATACATTAGTTGTGGTTGATAACATGAAAATGTTCAGAGCTTTACTGTATTATCTAGTGTGCTCAATGGGGAAAAGCAGTAAACAGGCTCTTTATGACTAGAAATGGGGTACAAAAAATAATTTAAATGCATGATGCATCCAAAGCGCCCATGTTTTCTATCCCTCAATGAATTGGAGCTTGTTTAATTCCTGTCGAGTACAGCACCTGTACTGGCAGGTGGCAGGGAGATGAATGTGGAGAATCTCGCTACAGTAAGTGACTGAACATTATTTGTCAACCAAAGCCAACCAGCTGCCAGCAACAGCAGGACAGAAGGTCTCCAAGACGCGCGGTGAGATCAATGTCAGCGGAGCGCTTAGTTGACAGGGAGACTCACTGACGGGATGGGCAGCTCTCCCCCACAGCCTGACGCTCGTTTGCATAACGCTCATGTCAACATGTGCGGGTGACCTGATAATTCAATCACCGTGCTGGCAGTCACCTTTTAAGCAGCTGTGTAATTCACGGATATCTGGAGCCAGACGCCTCTGTCAACATGCATCCACTCTGCAAACTGACGTTTAGGAAACACGCAGGGCACATTTTAGTGCCGCACATTCCTTCTGAAGGTACTTGATAAAAGAAATCGTCATCAATGTCCTCTGTTCCTCTCCTGTGATAAAGAAACACAGTGGTTTAACGCCTTTCCTGCTGTGTTCCTCTTATCAGTCCAGGTAATGCTTCGGTTCCCTAATTCATAAATCACAGGGGCCATGAAAACGTTGCTGTTTGTTGTCTGGTGCTTTGCTGATATTGCTGCTGCGACTGAGGCACAGAAGTGGCTGTAAAACAAGACAAGGCTGTGTTGGTGCTCAATAAAAAGCACATTAAGCTGGATATGGTACATCACTGTCTCTCTGTGTACTCCAGCTACATTAAGTGTCACTGAACTTGTCACTCCATTCACCACTGCGAGAATATTACCTTCATATTCTCTGTGATAGAGCTATTAGTTAAGTTCTCCCCAAGCGAGCTTGATGGGCCGAATGGCCTCCTCTCGTTTGTATATTTCTTATGTTCTTATGTTCTTATGTTCTAATAACCATTTATAAAAAAAAATGCAAGAAAGCAACTGTGAGTCTTTATCAGCATGCCTATGTTAGTGCCCACAACTCGTCAGGACCATCATATATTTGGTAGACCGTTTAATATTTTCTTTTAAATATAGTGGTCTAAATTAGTGTTCATACTTAACACTAAATTAGTGTTCATACTTAACACTAAAGTAGTGTTCATACTTAAGAACTACATACTTAAATAATGACAGCGGGATCGTGACTAATTTACAAAGATTCCTTTAATGATCTCGACCTGTTTTACATCAGTGGCATATTACTGGATAACACTCAGGTGTGAAACTCAGGCTTAGTGTTTTAGGTATAGGGGACATCCTGGGGCGTAGGAACCCCCAATATTTGTTTTGGATTCATTAATCCCTGCAATAAATCGACCTCCACGTTTAGATTATGGAGTTGCGGCCCCTCCAATATCAAGCTCCATCCTATGTCTCTGGGTCCACCTGAAAGCAGTGGACGACGCGGTATATTGTAAGTGCTCCCGATTCTACGTCTCCTATATTAATTATTAAGGTAAATGCATGTTGTTTGGGTCTAAGAAGTAGAAGCAGTTTATTACTCATATTAGTGATAATATGAAGCCTGTCGCTATTCTTTATAAGTGGAGGTCAGCAAGCACCGTTTTTCGGTTGAATTTCTAAATAAGTCGTTATCATTTTTTTCCTTTTTCCCCCGTGTCATACACATTAGCCTTGGTTAGCAGAATGATGGTTTATTTTACGTGTCAGGCCGGCGTCAGCTGCGCTTACTGTGTTCGACTAACGGCGCAATTGTACTTGAGGAAAGTAAAGTGTTTAAGGTAAACGCAATACCATGGGCGTAAATCCCGGGGGGGACGGAGGGGACATGTCGCCCGCCGTGCGGGGGTTGGGGGGGGGGGGGGGGGGGGGGGGGGGGGGGGGGGGGGGGGGGGGGGTGGGGGGGGGGGGGGGGGGG
>JAODKN010000021.1:4265197-4294698 GCA_026774425.1 Petrocephalus zakoni | reverse complement strand
ATTTGTACTATTAGACTGTATTATTTGTGTCCCCTTCAAAAATTGCTCATGAGAAATTTTATATTTATTGTCCCCCCCTACTGTTAAATGAAATTTACGCCCATGCGCAATACAGCTTCTCAAATCCAATATATCATTGACTACATTTTTAAAATATACAGGAGTTTTTTTTGTATTTAATATAAAACTGGGTGGAAGGTCAGTTTTTTAAGCCAAGAGGGAAACGTTTTACATAAAGACAAAGGGGCTCCGAGAAAATTAGCACTAGGTCTACCAAGGCATACATTTACATATTTATTTGCATATAAGACATTAATTGGGCCATTGAACTACAATCATCTGGTAAACGGAGAAGGCTAGAGACTAGAAGACTGGTATTAACTCTGGCCACGAGGGGGCAGCAGTGCAATGCAATTTACAGGTGGGCCACAAAACGATTGAAATGGATAGTAATAACTATTATAAAAGACCATTATAATTAGCACAGCTATCTACTGCTTTTAGGACAGCTTCAGTCCGTCTTGGAATGTTATCATACAGTCCCCGAACTGCATGTAGTGGGATATTATTCTTCAGTAAGACCTGGCTCCAGTATTTTTGTAGCTGTAGAAATCTGTGTAAGAGGCTCAGTGATGGTTCAATGATGTTTAAATCTGGAGGTTATGAAAGCCATGGAAGTAACTTCATTTCGTCCTGACGTGGAACGACTCAGTAATTCTATCTACCAATATCTATGGAGGCTTTATCATCTTGGAATATTTGCACCATATCATGTTCCGAATCCTGTAAAAAGAGAATAACCATTAAGCCTAACGGCTGTGATTGATAATTGGCTGCACATACAAAGTCACATAGTGGGTCTGAAGGTATCCTTTGGCTTTGTCCATATGTAAACCCACCCAGCTGTAGGAAAAAAAGCATGAACTGTGACTCATCAGTCAATTTTATTTTTTTCCTTCGTCTAGGGGACCAAGTTTTGTGCTCTGCATCTGTGTGTTGCACATCTTTGTACATAACATTTAAATGCAAGCTGTTTCTAAACAGCCCTCTGCCCTAAATTCCAGCACTGTCCGACTATCAGTGTCAGTTGTTGCATAGACTGGATCAGAGAGGTGCCGCCCAGTTTTGAGGCCATCGTTTTGTGACGTTTAGTAGCAATCCTAAATGTCCCTTCATCCCTGTCGATGACCTTTGACTTGCTACCACAGTTCCACTTTGGTGATGCAATTTCTCTGTGTTGCTGTCATGATTTTTCAGACTTTTCTCTGTGATAGATTTAAATAATTTTGCAGTTTTTCTGACCAATGCACCTGCACTTTAGACTCAGTTTTTTGTTAACCTGAGGGTTTTTAAAGCTGAGCCAGAGCAGAGGTCCCTTGGAGTGTACATATTGTTTGCTTGTTTGTTTATGAGGCGATGGGCCTAGTTACACGTGGCCATTTTTTTTAAGTATTTGACATATCTGTGACCTTTACACAATTGTATAGGTATACATTTACTGCATTATTAAGGGTTTAATTACTCATAATAATTCAAGTGTCTTTCTGTATCTGACACAAAAAGGAATTAAACTCATAAATTTCATGTACATCAACTTGGTAAAAGTGGGAGAAGCTTCATCGTGTTCATGTCCAGTCTGTCATAATACTATCCGTGCTTTTGTTTTATTTTTTTTCTGCAAATCTGAACGCTGAATTCTACAATTTCATTTTTTTAAATTTGAAACACATGTTTCTGTCCAGATGGGAACCATGACTATTTCCTCCCTACCTATACGCATCTCCTATTTAATAGCAAGATTTTGGCCTCCTCAGCCCGTAGCATGCCACTGTTTCCATTAAGAATGTTGAAAACACAGCTTTGAAGTGCACTAAAGCCCTGAAAGGATGTTCACTAATGTTGAGATGTAGGGAATTTCCTGGGCTCATCCAGCTGTGCCCCATTTGGCACGAGGCCTTATGAGAAGCGGCTGAGGGCGTGTGGATGTGAGGCCGGATTTTACTCTGAGCAGGTACAGCCAGGCCTTAAAGAGTTTGCTAGCAGAGCTTGGGTGATACTAACACAATGAAAGCTAAACTCACTGATACGAAGTGGGCTTTGCATCTCTTGGTGCTCCTAGGTGTGTGTGTGGGGGGGGTGTAGCAAAGTGTTTGTGTATATATATATATATAGATGAAGGTTGCTCTTTCTTAGGCCTGTTGCAGTCTGCTTTTTTTTGTTGCACACAGTTTGGTTCACCATTTTCAGTTCGGTACTCGTAATGTAACTAATTAATATGTTTATTGACACTAGCGGAATCTAAATTCTCAACTGGATGTTCAGCATGGAGGACATGATGTTAATTGTGGCTGTGAGTTGGTTAAGGCTGGTTACTGTCAGTCATGATCGGCAGCTTGGGAACTTTCTAGTTTTCCAATAAATTACGGCAACACTGGGGAGAGGGTAGTTAGTACCAAGACTCAAATATTTGCTGGAAATGCATTTGAGTGTCTGAGTACGACACAAACAGCCTCAGGTTAGTATTCCTGTGGCATTTAAGACACTTTTGCTAGGAAATATTATGGATTTGGCTACTTGGCTGTAGGGAAAAAGAAATTTAGGTAGGATTTAGGTCATTACGATTTGAATGTTATGTTTTCGATGTTTTATATATTTTATCATGTGCAAATGAGCATCTCTTAGGTCTTGTCCTTCAGAGACGTGAATATGCATTGCCTTTGGTTGCCAGTTTGTACTGAATAGTGAATTTCATGTCCCATCACACCCATACTTTTTATATGTGGTCATTGTGCGGTCTTACCATATGCATATGCAGATAGGCCAGGGCTTCACTCGCATCTTGAAAAGGCCGTGTGTTGTTGTACCTGCAACTGGCTTCTGTACACCCACAGGAACTGACCTGGTTCGGTGCTGGAATTTAAATGCAGTGCCGCCGTTTGCGTGAATCCAGGGCATATTGTGTGAGGGACACCCTGCGTGTGCGCCATTGTTTTGTTAAGTCTACATACGGCATTGTTTAAAAGGATGTCTCTTGAACTTATTAGCCTGCAGTGAAATCTGTTCTGTTTAAGGAGAGAGTGTTTTTGTCAAGCCAAATAACAAACAATCCCTCTGGAAAATGCTAGTCCATGAAGGCGCTCCATCAGCATTCCGACTGCCTTACGGCTTGCATCTTCTTCAGGTTGCAGCTCAGCCATTTTCTAACTCTGATGGGGACTTCTCAAGTTTCAAGTTTCAAGTCTTTTATTGTCATATACAGATAACAATGTAGCACCAGTACCCGCAATGAAATTCATATGCTTGTCTTCCCCAACTTTATGTTTAAAGAGTATACAGGTACTTTAGAATAAAAAAAGTATAGAATAAAGAATAAATAATAAACAACATATAATATAAAATTATATAAAATATAAGAATAAAGAATAAAAAAGTATTTAAAGTACTTAATGTATCGAAATTTAAAAAGTATTAGTGTTGGTATGTACAAGTACAAGTGCAAAGTAATGCATGAGATATTTAGAAAACGGAGTGCAAAATTGTGCATTACGGATTTAAAGTGGCATTGCTGTAAAGTGGCTTCTCAAAGGATTAGAGTGGCGCTGTTAGGGAAAAAAAAGTTATTCTACAGGTGAGGGCAGACCCACGGTGGTTTTATTTGGAGCATTGGAGAATTGGGAGGGTGGCGTTGAAGGCCTGCTCCCTGATGCATACAGTGAACAATAGTCAGGCAACATTTTGCCCGGCCAAGCATAACCTTGTAAATCCCCAGACCCTGCCACCAGGTGGTGCTGTGGTAAAGCGTTCCAGTTTCATCTCCAAAAGGCTGCAGGTGAGGAACAACCTCCATGAATGAAGTGACTGTAAGCAAAGCCAGATTCTGCATTTACACGTAAGAATCCGTTACTAGTGAATATATTCCTGTTTGGGTGGGAATATAAACTTTGTTGGAGCTGCTGCAGTCTTGAAGGACTTTCAGACAATCTGGGTGCCACCGCCTGTCTCCTCCCCCGTCTGCAGCTACGCCAAGGGGATACCACAACCACATCTACCTCATCTAGACAGGAAGTGTGTTCATCACCCAGCCTCCGCAGATGCATATGGGAGACATTCCTCCACACAGAGGGAGTGTTGGGGGGTTGTGCAGCTGAGGTGGTGTTTTTTTTAATCCTCATGAAACCGACCTCACCTGCAGCACAAGTGTGCCCAATTTGATCTTCCTCTATCCTTCCCCTCCACAGCACATTTGCAGACATCAGCACGTTTGCAGAAGACGTGCCCACATCGTTATGCCTCTAGCTAATGCTGCAATTGTGTTCCTTCCAAAAAGTGGTCCATAAGTTACCTCTCATGTGTCTCCCTAATGCTAATTCTTTTCTTTTGGTAACGGTTATGTTTGTTTGCTTAGCAGAGTCATTTACCCAATACGTTATGGTTTTATGCCGCTTTGTTTATAAAGCTTGATTTTGTTGAGGGGAATCGAATCACATGTGTGGCTCAGGGGCTCGGAAGGCGCTGTTCCAGCTTGAGATTTAAACTTGGACTTTTTGCTCATTGTTTCTTTACTGCCTTGCCATTGGTAGGTGCAGATGGGTGCCCAGTGACACGATAGCCACCGGTCGCGTCCCCGTAAACCAGGACCGCGCACGGTGTCCATGTCAGACACCTGGGCGACGCTAAGCTAAGCTAAGCTGCTAATGGAGAGCTGCTATGTAGGGCATAGTCGAGGCACACCGTGGGCCGGATTGTGTGCGGCAGCGGGAGAGTCCATAAAACAAATGTGAGTCGGAAGATGGACCATTACTCTCGTGTAGGCGCGTCCCTATAGCGAGTTAGAAGGTTCAGCACAGAGGACACGACAAACCATTGTGGCAGCCTCACAGCAAATTGTAATCACACAAGGCTATTGTGCTTTTAAGTGGACCAGTTGTACAGAATGTCCACCCTAAACACACCATCATTGGGGCAGAGTGTGGCTCAGCAGGTTAAGCTCTGCGCCTGTAATCGGAAGGTTGCCGGTTCAAGCCCAGCCTCTGGCAGTCTGTGGGCCCTTAAACCCCAGCTCCCTGGGTGCCGCAAAAAGAGCAAATGTTTCTGTTAAATTGTTTGAGAATGATCTTAAAGCCGTAAATTATTCTCCAGTTCTAGAATAGCTTGGATAAGTAGAGTTGGCAGAGTCATGGTCCTCATGCAAGTATGGTGGCACAGTGTCAGATAGTGCTGCTGTAGCGATGCGAACTGGTGCTTAGATGGGCAGTGTCTCGAATGTACCCTTTGGCACACCTGAGGGCTCTCCAAGTCTCTTCAGGTGAACTGGGAAACTTGGTAGAACCTAGGTGCACTGATTCCTGAGTAGTGAAAGGACAAACCAGCCCCCCCCCACCATGGTTTAGTCTCCACTGGATACCTGAACCAAGTCACAATAAACAAATGTGAAGGCTTTCAGAAAATCTACAGCTACTCAAGATGGTTCTCATTCCCCTCAATCGGCTGAGGTCCATCTAACAATTAGAACAACCGAACAGAACAGACAGTTCATATCGTGTTTCCTGCCCCCCGGTGGAATGGTGCTCGGTTTTGCCCGGGACAGCTAGCCTCCAGCTCCCGTCCAAGAACGCCTCGTCTCCCGTTTCAGTGGCCTGTCAGTTCCATGGACCAGGAATGGAGACCTTAAGGCCTCCGGTGCTGGGAGGACTGGGCCAGGCTTGTAGAGCCCGTGGTTTGCAGAAGGTGCGGGAACATCGTACAGGAGGTGCTATGTGGTCTGTATCCGTAACAGCTCAAGCATGTGAGGAAGCTAACAACTCGAACAGAAATCAGAAAGGGTCAGAGGGCGACCTGTATATAAAAGAATGTTTATATTTTGAAAATAGGAAAAGTGAACTACCTTTAGAGCAGTGTACACATTTCTGTTATATGCTGAGTTAGGACAGTTGATTTAATGGAATCAGATTGAGTCATCCTAGAAATTATTGGCATTCACCTTTGATGTATGGCCTTGGTTCAGAACTGTTCGTGTTCACAATGGCAATGGATTAATATGTTTAGCAACATCTTGTGAAAACTGTAATCAGTGCAGGAGCGCTGATTATTATCCCGGTACTGTCAGGTCCCTAGCTATTGTACATATGCGTTGCTTTTCACAATGATCAATTAGTGGAAACAAAGCTTTGAAACCTGCAAGTAGAACTCCAAATTGTACTGCTAATCAACTTAATCTGAAATGTGCTCCTGAAATAAACTAGTCTACTTAGGTGTTTCATAACCTTAAGTGGGTGTTTTTAGGCAGGCTCCGTTTGAATAACCAGTAAATACGGTTTACCCATAACATTTTTTCTCCTCCAAGTTGTAAGTGTAAGTGGTGCTTTTGTTTGGGAATGGCTGTGTAGGACCTGCTGAGCAGCCCTACCAGTCCACCTGTGGCATGGCATTTAACACACTCATAACCCGATGGTTGTCGGTTCAAGACCCAGCGGGGGCTGCTTTTGTGCCCTTGGATGAGGCCCTTAAAACTGAAGTGCTCGCAGTAAAAAGTTCAGCTGTGTATATACGGACAAAACCGTCAGTCAGTTTAGATAAAAGCGCCGGTTAAGCCGCGGAATAATAAAACGTACCGGCAGCAGAGCCTCGCGGCCCTGGCAGGCCGCCGTTTATGCGCCAGCTGGGCTCTGGCCCTCATCTTTGTGGAAAACATACTGAGGGTCCAGCAGGCGTGCGGAGGAAGCCTTTTTCAGCATGATGGGAGGAGAGCCCCTCTGATGTGTAGATATGATTACAGCACTGTCAGAGCATATTGTTCACTGGTATGTCTGTTAATTCGGGGGAGTTAGCTGGATTTGACGAAGGCCCAGGATGACTGCTGCTGTGTTTTTTTTTTTCTTACTGTTTTCTTGTGTCTTTTTCCCTTACTGTGGGCAGATTTCGGGATTGTAGGTGTCTGTATGAAGAGCTCCGCTTACACGCGTGGTGGGAGTTGGGGGTCAGGAGCCGAAAGCCCACTCTCTAGGATTGATGAGGTGCCGCCAAGCACACGGCACGTCCGTCCACACGCGTCCGCAGCTGTGGTGCTGCCTGACTCCGAGCTAGATGGGTCACAGGCAGGTATTTTCTCGTGGTGACCTGCTCTCGACTCATCATTAAAGGGTAATTCAGCAGATACTGTTAAACATGTGATTCTGGATCCTGCCAACAGAGGGCACTCTTCACACAGTCCTTGCTATCCAACTTGAAAGGCAGCTCCTTGCGTTCCCTCCCTGTTTACCTCACTGATGTCGCTCTGTCGCCGCGTTCCTGCCGGGTTTCACTCTGCTGTCACAAAAATGGTTTATATGGGTGTATGAACTCTGCCGCCCCCTACTGGGCTCATGGGACAATGCTGCTTTTGAGAATGGATGGACACAATGTCCCTGCTGTCAGAAGCGAATCGATAAAGAGTCTAGAATCCAGAAGGAGCACTTTGCCTCTTTGTTTTGGGCCCATCACTCAGACTGCTGCAGAGTGCTATAAGTAATGCCCGCTCTAATCTGCTTTCCCAGGTCACGTGGTCTCACTGTGCGCCATACAGCTACAATTCCTCACCTCCTGGGCCGTGCCACATCATCTGTGCCTGAGTGACGCCCTTGTTACAGTACAGGTTTAGTAGCCCCCTTCGTCACACAAACTATGTCGTCCAGGTAATGAAATTCTGCCTCGACCCAGTGAGACGGGGAAATCCGTCAGGAACTGACACCGCAAGGGTAGAATGAAGACATTTGGCTTCTGATGGTGTCCCATTGGGGCCATAAAGCAATGGCCTATGATACACCCCTAGTTCCACAGGAGTTGTTAAAGGGCCTTATTTGTGTAGAACACTTATGCTGAGAAACTTTAACCGTTCTTCACTCATTTTCTCATTTTTTTATGTTTTTCTCAAAAGCAATATTAGAGCATGTCATGAACAGAAAACCACTATCAGTATTAGCACCCTTAGTTTTTTTTTTGACCCCTCAAAAAAACCGATTAGTGCCCTTTAGCTCAGATGCAAATATTGTAATCAGTGTTTCTTGAAAAGGTGCTGGCGTTTCTGTCCAGTTGGGAGAAGCACCATGCAAGGAGATGTTCTCTGTTATCTGGGCAGTGGTACAAGCCCGGGTGGTGCTTACAGATCTGGCAGTAGCCGCCGTGGAGGCCGTGCGGTGTGGGCTGTATCGCTTCGTCACATGAAGAGGTCGGGCTCGGACCAGGTCTGCTCCAGTCACGCCATGACCGGAGCGCGGCAGCAAAAGCATCCCTCTCCGCTGCCGCGTCCCGAACCCTTCCCTCCTCGTAAACATTCCAGCGGGTACTGCGAGGGAGTGCCCACCTCCCCACCCCAGCCTTCCTGGTTTGAGGGAAAACTCTCATCACTCGCTGATTTATAGGCCAGCCTGTCTCTCCTAGGGGACCAAAAAGCTCTTTTTTTTTTCTTAAATCTGCTTCACCCCTCCTGTAAAAATGAAATGCTATTTCAGTGTTTCCTTGCAGTGTCAGTACTGTGGGTCTTTTGCACTGTCAAAGGAGAAAATGAGCTTCTCTCGGCCTGCCAGCAGCTCCACATGGGCCAGCAAAACAACAACAGACGGATGGGTCTGTAAATCACTTGAATGGGGGGGTTGGGGGTGTGCCTGGGGGTGTGACGGGGTGAGGAATCTCACAGGTAAGAAAGTGGAAAGGTTAGCTAATTGAGTCTGGGATTATGTTCAGCCCATGAGGCAAGGGCCAACATCTGATGAACCCTGAGTAAAGTAATTGCACATGTTTTGTTTAATTAATGGCCGGATTAGCCGGATTGTCAAATTTACTGTAAACAAAAGTCTCCCCTGACAGCACTGCTCCCTGCAGACAAAGGGCTCCTTGAGGGCGCCGCCCTCGCGCTCGGTGTGAGAGCGAGCTGCCGGGGCTGTCTGGGTCCCGGGTCCTAATTGATAACAGCACTCTGCTCGAGTTGAGCCGAGGGTCTCGGGGAGTTGGTGGCTCCAGCGAGGCTCGTTGACGCATCGCGCGGCGCACATGGCCGGCCGTGTCACATGATGATGGCGGTGCCGCAGAAACCAGTGGGGAATGTGTCCCCGGGGAGACCGACTGCTTCGTGAACAAAGTGCCACGCTTGTCACGAGGGCTTTATTTCGCGGCATTATTCATAGCTTGTACGCCGGATCGTGACAGCGTCTTCTGGATAATGCTAGTGACGGCTGAATTGTTGGGTGGAGGAGAAACCTCACAGCAGAATATCTGTAAGAAAAACCCATTAATCACTGTAGTGAATGATAATGAAGAGAACATTATGAAGTAGCTTTAGGCACAAGTAATCTGAGTGTCTATTCCTGGCCGCTGTTTCTCATGTGCACTGTCCTCACCCTCCTCTTAGAAGGCAGGGTCTTCAGCTCGAGTCGGGTGGAGCTCCTTGGCTCAAAATGATATGGTGATTTGGGGCCTGTACCACCACTTTAAGCATGTCCAATAGAGGTCCTTCAATGAAAACCTAAACTATACACCTTTAGTGATATTTAGAGACAGAAGGATGTGTAGGCTGCCGGTCAGCGTGGCTTCCCATGAGTCCTGGGTGTCTGCAGAAGGACAGTGGTAGATATACTAGGGTATACTAGGTAGGGTCAACGATGCAGGGAGCTCAGTTCTCTATGTGGGCCGATGATGTACATCTTTATAAAAGTGACTCGCAGCATGGGAGTCTTGCGAGCACGAGCGAGGTGGCTTGCGTGTTTGATCTGGCCGCGCACAGGCCATGGGCTTTAGATGGGGCTCGGGTCGGGTTTAAGGGGCCTGTCCTCTGCTGCTGAAAGCGAGAGCGTCTAATTGGGTTCACAAAACCGCCTTCCCTCTCCGCTTCACTGCCTCACCGGGCCTGCGTGAGAGCTCAGGGTCGGACAGGATGGATCCAGGTCACTGCGCCACGGCGCCTTCTATAGGGAGAGAGACCTCAGCATACTGGTTGATTGATCCTTATAGCCTCTTTCCCTTTGAATGCTACCACAGCGGGTCAGAGAGACTTCCAGGTAGATATACGACTGGGTCGAGGGGCTTCATTGCTGTCCCTAATGATGTCTGTCATTAATATGATTGAGGGAAAGGCTATGCGAGAAATGGCCACTGGATTGTAGCCCTTGGAACAAAAGAAAGTTCCTCAAACTCTACAAGCTTCAGAAACTCCAGCAAAAGACCTGATAGAGTAATGGAACATGTCTGGCTGATATGCTGACCCGATACTGATAATAGTGGAGGGCCTTGGAAAGGCATGATACAGTATTTCTACAAGAAGCCCGCAGTCTGCCACTGAGACACGGCTTGTTAGATCTAGGCTGTCATCACTGGCAGGCATTGTTTTCTCTTGGAATAAGGGTAGCCGTTGCTATAAGCGGGTGCCACGGTCTTTTAAACTGTCAATATTCCCATATTTATTTCTCCTTTGCTTTATTTATTTGGGTGTCGTTGCCATATGCAGTCAGGTTCCAGATCACAGTGTCATTTGTGCCACGTTGGGACTGAAGTATCCGAGGAGCATATAGTCTATGAAAAAGTGAGACTCTTAACTTCTGTTTGTCTGGGGTACTGATTTTAAAAGGTATTTTAATATGGCAACAGAGAGAACGATGTAATGCATTGTTGTCATAAAAGTCCTGTTTTGTTGGGTTCATGGGCCTGACGTTGAGTCTGCTTCTCATAAGCTGCCAGTCTTGTGGCGGAGAGGGGGCTCTCTCACCGCAGGAGGGGGCTGTGCAGGAACTCGGTGAAAGGAGGCCCTGAGTTACGGTACGTGGTTGTCAGATCCAGTCCTGTGCCCAGGCCGATGACAGGACGGAGCGGTCGAGGTCTGTGGCCGTGATACTTACCCTGCTTCCTTGCTTTGGCCAGAACTGCTGTGTTTTCATAGTGGGCTGGTCAGGTCTGGGCATCAGCCTTCCCTGCTGGAAAGCTCTGAAACGCTGATCCACGTTTACATCTTTATTTAGCTGACTCTTTTATCTGAAGCGGCATATGATTGAGAAGGTAGGGTCAGGCAGTCGCTGAAGCAATTGGGGGTTAAGAGCCATGCTTAGGGGCCTAACTGTGAAGTAACTCTCCCAACTGCGGGAATCAAGCCAGCAAACTTTCAATGGCAGGCAAAGCCCCCTAACCTGCTGAGCTGCTCAGCACCCTCATGGCTCTGTGGCCGGTTGTTGTTCTGCAGCTGGCTTTATAAAGCTGAGTTTGGGGAGTTAGTTGCCTGTGTATAACTCCTGTAGCTTAACAAGTGGAGCTTTGCGATAATGGTGCAAAGGTTGTGTGTTTCAATCCCAGGGAGTGCGCATAAAAATTGTAACCCTTCCCTCTACTCTAAGTTGCTTTTGAAGAATGTGTCAGACAAATGAATAAAATGTAAATTACTGCATTCTCAGAATTTGATGCACTATTCTCTCTGATAGCCACACATCTAGAATTCAAACATTTGACTCCATGAGGATGAATAAGTTTGGTGGGAGTGCCTTGTGGGGCAGAGGAAGGCGTGTTCTGAATTCTGAAAGTAGTCGAAGTCTGACGCCTCAAAGTGCTTCTAAATTATTGAAATGGTCCCTTAAGTCATGCTGGGGATTTTTAATAGGCCAGATAGCCTTTCAAAGGCTGTAAAGAGGTGTGCAGAGGGACATAGGGGTCAGGGGGCGACGGTGTGTGTGTGGCATTGGACAGAGAGGCCACGCAGAGGTGTGCAGTGGGACGTAGGGGTCAGGGGGCGACGGTGTGCGTGTGGTGTTGGACAGGGAGGCCACGCTCGTCTTCTCTTGAACTTTAACTCTTGACTCAAGTCCAGAGATGAACTGCTTCCTGTATCCTTATGTACGGCTTTCCTTCTTTATGTTCTAACCCTTCTGAGCACATCCTGGTTTCTCACGGCTTCCTTACATTCTGTGACGTCAGGCAACAGCGACTGAACCCAATGCTACGAATCCTGAAAGAGCCTTCAGAAGCTGCCATCCATATCTGAACTGTAATCCAGACAGTGACTATGTGTCTGTGTGTGTGTGTGTTTGTGTCCCAACAATCACACCAACAGCAAATAGCACCCCCCCCCCCTCCCCATCCCACAGCGGGTCGATCTGCTGCTGGTATGATTTGAATTTGCGAAGGCCAACCAGTGCGTTGCATGAACTTCAGAGAGCAGAGGTGCTGGTAGTATAGCTGGACCCGCAAACTCTTCCTTCCTTCTGTTCCTCTCATGGGCCCCGCCGTACCGCGCGCACTGATCACCACGAGCCATTCAAGATCAGCACAGCCAACGTGATGTGTGCCCGCTGTCAGTCGTGTGCCCGCTGTCAGTCGTGTGCCCGCTGTCAGTCGTGTGCCCACTGTCAGTCGCCGGGATGCTGCAGAGAAATTCGAGCAGTCCTTGGATAATTAACAATTAGTCCTGACATTGTCTTCTTCCACTGCTAACCTCTGTCTTTTTGTTCCCATCTCCAGTTCCTTCCTTCCCTGTCCTTTCCTGGCTTTCCGCCCCATGGAGCTCTAAGCACGGCCAGGTCCACAAGAGGTTAATTATTCTGTCCTTCTGGCTTCTAACTTCTGCGAGAGGATAGATGAGGTACTTTCTCATCATATTCAGTGGAAACATGTTGAGGAGAATTGGACCAGAATACTAAATAAATCAAAGTTTTTTTTCGCTTTTCTATTTACTGGGGTAGTAATTGAAAGCATATTTCAGTAGTGGGACCAGGAGGCTATGAGGAGATTTGCTGCAAACCTCTCTGGACACCCTGTTTGTGCTGTGTCGTAGGGGGGCATTTCAGGTTTTGGGAGGTTTCAGCCCAAAGGGACTAGCACCCTGCCAGGGGCTTGGTGTGTTTAGAAGACCCCCTCCCATTCTGTGAGAGGCAGGGTCACCTGAAGGTGCTGGCATTAATATACTTTACATGTGTCAAACTCAAGGCCCTTGGGCCACGTTCGGCCCCTGCAGCCTGCAAACTGATTTTGATATTCTATTAAAAATGGCCCAGAATTTCAGATGCAACAGCACACAAAATCTGCGGTTTGGTGCAAACCTTGGTTTTGGATTCCCGGTTCGGTATAGGAATAATTAGGAACAACTGTAAACCATTAGACAATGTGTATGACGTTTACATGTCAGAATAATGACACATAAGAGTCTTACTTACTCATTGTAAAAATGAAAATGTAAAAAATAAAAAAATAAGACTGTAATATCAGTCTTAATGAACTAAATCCCATTTTCTCTACTACCAAGTATGGTCACATATCTGTAGCGATTAACGTAATTCTAAATTTCCTGCTGATATGCCCTGTTTACACTTGGTTCTTAAGTGTAGAGCGCTAATTTTGCGCAAAAGACCACCAATACACCTTGTGTCACTCCAACCATTTGCTCAGGTGGTCTCAGACGACATGTCTTTTCGGACCACATAGCTAATGTGTCCTGATGCACAGGTGATATAGAGGTCTTGGTAAAATGCGTCATTGATGGAGAACATGGTTGTTATGGTGACGCAGCGCAAACACTCGAAAAAACGGAGAGAAGTAATGACGCACGGGGCCGTTTGACGTATGCAGTTCTGAAATCTGAACACAGGTGGTCAGCTGGACACCTAGGGGATGCATGATAGACACAAGTGTAAATGGCGATGTCTCGGCTGTCCACTCGTGCTCCAGTCCCCCAAGACGCATTTTAAAAGTGTAAGTGTAAGCAGGGCGTTTCAGGTGCTTAACCTCTAAACATATTGAAGTACAGTTGGATAGCGTTCAACCAGTGATGTCTGGATGAAAGCTATTATATGCACATATAATCATCTTTACTGGTGCCTTTGATTGACTGCCGGACGCATGTTGATGTGAAACATATTGGCATTGAGTTTTCATTTAGAGAACACCGTAAAAGTACAGTGACTGCCAAAGAGCATCTATATTTCATTTTTAGGGTTTTATGCGGGTCTCGGGGACTGGGCCCCAGTCCAGAACACTAATGCCCATTACTGGCAGTGAGAATCTCCGGAGTGGTGAAACAAAACTCTAGTTTTCTGTGTTCTGGGTGAAGTAAGTTTTCACCACTCATCACTATCACCAAATGCATCAGTGCAACCCTTTTGTGAGAGCCTTGGTATTTTTCACTTTGAGCCAACTTCTGCCTGACATTGTCCTTGTTCCTGTGGCTCTGTGCGATACTGGCTCACCGGGGGTCCAAGCGGCTAGCTCACGACGAGGGGGGTGTCCTCTCGCAGGGCCCAGCTTACCCCCCTCTGTCACGTCAGCATGCCTGTCAGCTGTCATTTCAGGCTTTTAGTAGTGTGTAATAAACAAACAGAGTACATACCATCATATACATATACCATCATATACTGCATAACAGCAGAAAACAAGCAAGTAATCCGTAATTTTTTTTAACCGCTAGAAGGTTTGTGGTATAATAATCATTGCTATGTAATTCAAAATATCCGTATTCTCGTTGATGAAGAGGGGCGTTGGATTTCCCTATACAGTAGTACAGTGTAGGACGGTGTTTGTGACAAATAAAACTTTAAATTGAAATAGTGCTAGACCCTGAGCCATTCCTATTGCCTGGCGCTTCCAGGCATGTGGGTATGGACACCCACCTCCACTCTGTGTGTGTTTGCACTTTCTCCCTGTACTCTGCAAGTCCACTATGGCAACTCAGATTTCCTCCTGCAAGTTCCTGCAAGTTAGCTAAGCTAACTGGTGTCTCGAAAGTGCCCATATGTATGACTGTGTCTGCGAGTGCATATGCCTTGCGATGGACTAGCATCGTATGCAGGGTGCTCCCCAGCCTTGTGCTGCCTGGGATGAGCTCCAAGCCCGTCTGTGACCCTGTATAAAGTGAGAAAAACTGCAACGTTGTTCTCAGCTGTGGTAGTCTTTGTTTATGATGACCTTCGGCAGCTAGTTGAAAATGCTGCTGGCGCGATTTTCGTCCATCTGAAATGCCAGACATTTTAATAAACTTTGTAACAGAAGTTCTAGAGCTAGCAGATTCTGGATCGGCCACCCGTGTATTTTACTACACTCTACCAAGTGGGTGTTTCTCAATATCAAGAACGCCAAGATCGTATTTGTGGTCTTGGCAAGACTGGTCTTGCTAACTTGCCTCCCAAGAACAAACTTGGGGTGCAATGGGTCATGGGATTGGCCTGGTTTGGCGACCATGCAGCCGACACATCCTTGATGGTTGAGCTGGTGTAAGAACGCCATCCGGGGATTTTTGCCATCCTCCGTTCTTAGCCTTGGTACTGATCTTTGGCAAGGGAAGATGATGTACGACTGGTGTGCAAGAACACCAGTACAGTCAAGCGCACATATTGAGAAACGCCCAGTGTGTTTCTCTTTTTCTTCTCCCGCTCTCTGGTTTTCACTCCTTATAATGTCGGTTTTGGGCATCACGTTGGTGTCTTCCAGCCAGGCTCGGTCTGCCAGCGGGCCGTTTAAATGCGTGTGTGTTTGGGCTTTTCCACGAGGAGGAAATGCATTGCTCTCACGTCGGTTTGGGCCCTGCGTGTCCCACACGAGTGCGGCGGACCAGTGGCGGGGGAATGTGGCAGTATACCAGCCATTTCGCAGCATGGGTGCATGCAGACACATCACAGGGAGAGCACGGGTAATTTACCTACATCAATCTCCCAAAATCGATGATGATGATGATGATGATGATGAAGATGATATAATATAATAATAATAATAATAATAATTAATAATAATAATAATAAACATAATGCCTTTATGGGCCCTTTTCAAGGTGCACAAGGACGTCTTACAAATTAAACAAATTACAAATTACAAATTAAATATAAATAAAAAGACAAGACACATAATAACAATCAATTATTAGCTCAATCTAGGGAAGACAAACAATGGCAGAAGGTTTAGGTGTAGCCAAGTGGAATGACAGGGTCAGACAGAATGAGCTAATATGAAAGGGTATATGTTTTAAGGTGGGATTTGAAAGTAGGAAAAGTATCTAAGTTAGGAATGTATTTTGGGAGTGAGTTCCAGAGGTGAACACTCTGAGCCCCCACAGTAGTCAGATGGCAGAAGGTGTAGCGATATTTAAGGAGGAGGAAGACCTGAGGGTGTGGGAGGATGTGCAGATGTGCAGCAGATCAGAGAGATACAGCGGTGCAAGATCATGTAGAGCCTTCAAAGTGAGAAGCAGAGTCCCGAAGCCAGTGCGGTATCTAACGGGCAATCAGTGAAGTTTCTGGAGGGCAGGAGTGATACGTTCTGTGAGTGGGGTTCTGGTAATGACACGGGCAGCTGAATGCTGAATCAGACGAAGTTTGGGGAGGAGTTTATGTGGAGAACCAGAGAGGATAGCGTCGCTGTAATCAATGCAAGATGTAACCGGAGCATGTACAAGAACAGCAGTGCTGTTTGATGTAAGAGATGGGCGTGGACAACTGATATTGCACAAGGGCCGAGTGATATTATTAATAAAAAGAAAATGTCCGGTCCAGGATGACACCCAGACTTTTAACCTGGGAAGATGGAGGAATAATTGTCAATTGTCAAAGAAAAAAGTTTGACTAAAGCAGTTTTAGGACTAATTAGGAACTTATATTATTATTATTTATTGTATATTATTTATTATAGTAATATTTTATTACTATTAAGTTATGAGAAAACTTAGAAGGCAACCAACATCGAATTCATGCATTGACTTGTTCTGGTGTGTTGATACAGCTGTCAGATTGGCCCAGTTCAGTCACATGGGTGCTAGGTGGCAGGACTGCGGTCGCGCTCCCTCTTCTTCCATCATCAAGACATTTAAATGCACTGTTTAAATTACATTTATTATTCATGCATTCTATAGCCACTGTTTCATTCTTATTATTCAAACAACGTCTTTGAAGAAGACAGGGAAAAATTCAGTTTTTCCAACAGTGTGTTGGAATATTTCAATTCCTTTTCACTCTCTCTATGGAAATTATTGGAAATAACTGTAGTGGCCTTTGGGAATCATTTGTTTTTGTTAAATTAGTTTCTACTTGTTGCAACATTCATGTCATGTGTGCTTGAAATGTTTTTTTTTGTTGTTTTTCGGGCTTATTTGCTGTCAGTTGAACATCCCATTGGATAAAAGGATTGATGCTGTAAAGTGATGTCGTCAGTTTTCCGTGTGGAAGTCTTGCTTATTGCAGAGACCGTAGGACTGAAGTAAAAAATGTGTCCTCTTTTCCTGCTCACCTCCTAAGTCTGAGTTTAGTCATTAACGACTCCCAGTTATAACAGAAGCTCTCCTTCACTTGTGAGTTAGACCTCAGAAGAATTTTCCCTCCATCATAAAGTTCCTTTTTGTCCTGGGGGTTGATTGATGTTGCCAATGGAGGCGTCGCCATGGCAGCCGGGCCCTGGTTGAGGGCCCTAGCAGCTGAGAAAGCAGAGCCAGGAAACCTCGCAGTTCTTACCACTGCACATTTCCAAAGTTACCATCTGAACGATGTGGTTCATTTTGTTTACGTGATTTTGCTTGTTTTATTTGTTGACATAACTGGCTGGGTGAAGGGAAAATCCAGCATCAGATTATCACTGCCTACTGCTGATCAACGTGATGACTGGCATCAACTCTATGGGTGATTTCTGTAGCAAGGCCCAAGCCGGAAGTGAAAGTTTGCGGTATGGTTCTTTGCCAACTTTACTGGTAATGTCACCCAGGCAAAGACTACCAAGGGGGAAAGGGGTCGATATCTAATCCTGAGGAAAGCAGACCTGGTCAGCCTTGTTGACAACTATACTGTTGATTCAAAGAACACCAGGCCAGAAATGGAAAGCTAGCTGGGGACCAGGTTAGATCAGAACAAAGAAAATATTTCGTACAAATGATGTTGTGGATTTGGAATAATTTTCATAGTAAATTTTTGGTGGTGTACTACTTAGAAAAACAAGCGGTCAAATTTTCTAATGTTTCTTATAATTCAAATGATGCTTGGTCCCCACATTAGTTGCGGTCCCTGCAGCGTAATGTAATGTGGTCCAATTCAATTCATGCTTCTGCGGGACATTTCAGCCAATTGCATTAAAGCTGGCTGTTAAGGACAGCCATGGTTCATGTTGGCAGGAAGCAGGTGCCCACCACCATTACCTTCCCAGCATGCCCTGCATTGTTCTGATCCCATCAGACTGCATCAGCATTGTTGCTATGGATGGTGCTCTGTAGTGTCCAAAACAGAGGTCTTGATCTCAGGTCTGGGGAACTGTGCAAAGGGCTATTCTTTCAACATGTAATGTGATTTTAAGTCATCTCTGGGCCACACTATGTCACGCCTTGTAATCTTCTATAGTAGTGTAAATTGGTGATTAAAATGTCAAAGATTTCAGGACAGAAATGATACACTCCTTTTGTCTCTTTGGATGTCCTGTGGAATGGTTGCTAATAAGCATCCGATGCACTAAGTCCCTTTTTGATAAGCAGGGGTTTGTAGCCTTGGGAAGTTTGTGCCCTCAAGAACATGACAGTAGTGAAAAGATGTTTTTTCAAATCCTGATGTAGAAATAGCCGTCATTGGTGAGTGAAATGTCAAAGAATTCAGGACATTAAAAAATAGCTTGAGACATAGAAGAGCTTAAATTCTGTGGCAGAAACTGGAAGATGGTGTTGGGTTTGCCAGCTCCCTGCCAAACTGCCTGTAAGTGCACGCCAAGACCCAGGTATCACTCAGCTCTAGACAGGAAAACATAGTAACACATTCTGTGAAAGCTGTAAGTCTATATGAATCTACAAACACATTACAATGCATTATAAACATGGCCATGAGTATTTATAAACAAGTATAAAACATTATAGCCATGTCTATTATGTATTATGAATGCTTTATGAAGATCTCATCTATAATGCATTTTAGGTACCTTTATGATGCAGCATAAAGCATCCTCAATTCTCAAACCGACCATTGTAATGCATTATAAAACTATATATAATGCATTATACAGTAGATAACGGCTTCATTAGGATTTATGAAATATTATAATTAACAGTATAATGCCTTATGACTGTCAATAGAAGATGCTTTAATGCATTATTAATTCTTATACTGACCATTAAAACGCATTATGAAGGTTTTTATAATGCATTATAAATGGCAGCTTCAAATACAGTGTTACCGAAAAGATTATTTTATGGCTTAGACTGAAGACTATGTCATGAATTGGGCCCTTGCCCTTACTAATGTCATTAAACGGGACAGCGTTTGGGAAGGACACTTGAGCCATCCCCCCGTTCCCATGGTGACACTGCACTGCTCTTAACTGCACTGCACTGCTGTTTCCAGGTCGGATCGCCTCCATTTTTTCCATCTCACCTTTTTTCCTCTCGTTTCCTCTCTCTGATTATGGAGGAAATGGTTGGCTTTAATCTGGCCGTGGAGGCTGTTGCTCAGTGGGATTTATGGGTCTTTAATGTAACCCTGTCTGAGAGAGAGGGGTTCTTGGCTAATGGTCTGGCAAGCTGAAAGGTCACGGCACACTTCTCAGGCTGGTTGGTAACAGGGATTGTTTGCGAATGTTGTTTATTTATTTATATATATGAAATCTTCGCTCTTTGAGTGCATGCTCTGAACAAACTTCAATAAAACGTTTATTGAATTTAGGAGATGGTGGTTGGTTCCCAATGGATAATATAAAGTGCCCAGTAGGGTTTTTTTTGTGATAAAAAGTAGCTTAAATGAAACAAGTTGTGAAAATAAGTGCAGTGAGTTGCAGCTGCGTGTTTGGCACGTGTTGATGGAAAGGCAAATTAGGTGATTTCAGAAAATGGGCTCTGATTTGCATGTCACTGATCCTTTCTGTTCTTTCAACTAGTTCATGATGGTTAGTGGGAAGAGTATGTCCCTAAATCTATGGGACACTGCACTGGGGCCAGTGCATAGAAGGTAGCTCTCAAGGAGAGCATCCATCGTCTGGAACGGTGACCGTGTCATTTTAAAGGGCTCTCTGCCCTATTTCTGAAGCCAGTATTCCATGCAGAGCATCGGGTCCCTCAGGCCTGCTGAGAAGGTGCTAGCAATGAGCTTTATTTACCTTAACATGCCATCCATGGTTTTACCTTATAGTCACAAAAAATGTATAGCTTTATTTACTGCACAAAGTTCCCTCCCTTCTCCCTTCCCGATTGAGAAGTAATTTACGTCCCATTATACATGCGTCAGGTTGACCTGACATTAGTCAGTATTTACTGTTGTCCCTAAATCTATTGACTCAACTTAAAAAAGGTGATTGAGTATGAGTTTGTTTATGGAGACCCTTGACTGACAGCTTGGCATATGAAAATTAAGTGGACGGAGGAATTAAATATATCCTTGCCATAGATTTCTTCATTAAGACAGCAAAAGGGGCACTTTGAAGTGGTCTAATGGCCCACTGTTGCCTTTGATTAGAAACGTCAGTGGAGCTTGGCTTGGGCTTTGTGACCCATTAGAATTAACAAGGGCTGTTGACGGGTCGGCCCAGCATTTCTGTGATCAGCGACGGGCCTCACTACTGATGAGGATGGATTTCCTCCCCGGCCTTCATCCCTGATTGTGTTTATTTGTCTCGGGCAGCCTTAGCCTTTCTTAGCTGTGCTTGTTTGTCAGTTTAGAGTTGAAATCTGGTGCCAGCATTCTCTTCTCAGCCTCTGGGTTGTGTCATTTTGAATCATTGTTCCAAGCTTTCAATGAAGCTGGCCTCAAGTCAGCTTCGCCAGTTGCTCAATACGAGGACTGGCATGCAAGTCAAAGTCTGAAATCTGAGTTGTACTGAGACTGTTAACAAGAGTCTTGGCATTAGCCTGGGTTTAAAATCGTAGTTGGGTTGAGTGAATTGATTTGTCAGCATCAGGTAAAACAAGACGTCTGGTGCCTGAGTTGGCCAGAAAAACCAGCCCTTCTCAGCTGGCCAAAACGAGGACGTGCACAAAGTCCTCATCCTTCCAGGGTTGGCTAACACCCCCATCTCGCAAGAACAGACAGCCACAGCTGAGCCAGTCATCTCAACTCTGGGATGAGCAGCTCTGATTCCCTTAACCACTAGACTCCATCCTGATGGCATCTGTCAGCTCTCCTCATGGCAGCTCTCACTGACACACCCCGACCACCCATACAAACTTTGTTCAGCGACTTGCAGTCTTTTTCTTATCCTTCTCCACCACAAAGGCTGCAGGGGATCAGATGTGCACAGCTATTGGTAGAGCTGGAGGACAGATTTTGTGGATCTTGACCTTCTACGGAAAGTATTCACTCTTCACAGCTGATAGCTGCTTTCATTCACTCGTTTGGGGGTTGTGGTATAGCCTTCTGGCACAGCAAATCACTTCGTTTTCATTTTTTAAACGTACACTTACATTTTTCCATGGTTTCAGACTATACAGGAATAAATTAGCTGAACCTGAAATGAAGGGTGCAACCGGTGCAGCCAGGGGCCCTGTTATAAGCCACAGCTAGGAGTTTTGCAGCTGGAACAGAAACATGTTGTATCATCATGTTTTTAGTTTGCAGATACCACCAGGAGATGTCTTTTTTGTATTCAGTTGTGCCATCTGTGAGAATTCAGTTTCAGTACTAGGTAATAATGGAAGTAAGAAGCTACCATAAGTAGATATGACCGCTATGTTAGCGCCACATTTTAAGCTAGTCAGCAGCCGCTGGCTGCTACTGATGACGTCATACTGATCAGACAACTTGCAGTTTAGATGAAGCAAGTAGCATGTCCAGTTATACCACAACACAAACGTCCCTTTAAAAATGTCTCCATGCCTTCATCTTATTCGGGCCAGCTGTTCTGTTTGAAGCGGCCTGTTTTTAGATCAATGTTGTTGCTTCCCGATTCATCAAAGGTTCCCTCACTGTCCTGTGAAAACACAGGCAAGTATGAGGGAGGAAGCATGATTCTGCTAGACAGGGTAGGTTGGCCCTGTGACCTGACTATTCTGGCTTTGTTTTTTTTCCCCCATGGTAAAAGAAAGCCTTACACACGCCTCAAAGCCCACCCCCTTCAGAGCGAGACAGAGTGGGGTCGCTTGTGAGAGTGTAAAATGGTATATGGAGGATTAGCATGCTTCCAGTTGTGCCAGTCTCGATTGCTCTGAAGCTTCCCTGAGCTGCCTGGCTTAGGAAAGCTGGTCTGATGTCTGAGGGATGATGACAACTTGGCATGATGCTGTCCATAGCCATGCCGATTAGCTGCGACTCACCTGGAGCCACTTAGGGCCATTGAGACAATTGATGGTGATTTGAGGGTAATCATGCGAAACGGCCAGCAGGATGGGGCAGGCCTGTCAGGAGGGGTCCTGGGTCCTGGCCAGACTCTATACTTTGCCACTACGGAGGCTATAGATGCTAAAAAAAGTACTCCATTTACACATTCATCTCAGTTAAGAAGGCCTACTCGGAACCTGGCCTAGAAGTTCCTCCAGAAGTATCTATGACAGAAAAAGAGCTTTCATATACTACTTGGGGGTCCATGGACCCCAAATCCAAAGTTACTAGCCTATAAGAATGTAAAAAGAAATATATTTTTTTCTCCCATGACCACGAGTGTCTCAGCTGTTGGTATGTCCATCTGGTAAGCTGCCACTGCTTCTCAGTCGTTGTTAAGCACTTTGGGGCAGCTAAGACAAGAAATGGCATTATATAATTATAAAAGGAGCTTTATCAAACTTGTTGTATTTACTTCTTCCATACATCCATCCATTTTTTGTAACTGCTGTAGCCTATGCCGGAGGCTACAGGCCAGAGGTGTCAATTTCAGGTCCAGAAAGTAAAAATCCAGACCAGGATTTTGTTTCAACCAATCAGTTGCGCATAAAGAGTCACAGTCACAGACTGCTCAACTAGTTGGTTGAAACAAAATCCTGGATTTTTACTTTCTGGTCCTGAAATTGACACCCCTGCTACAGGCCCAAGGCAGGAAACAGCCTAGGATGGGGCGCCATGTCTTATTTTCTCAAATATCCAAAACTGGGCGCCGACACCATGCTGTCTTCTACCCAGTGGTCCCTGAATGGGCTGGAAAGAAAGATGCCGTGAGAAACTGGCAGCTGATGGGACCTTGGACTGCTGCTGAGTCATATGACTCCAGAATGAAATGTGCAAAGCGGCACTAGAGCGCAGAGGACTGGTGACCACTGGGGACAAGCGCAGGAGCCGGGAGTCGGGAACCAGAAAGCAGGAAATGGGGGACAGGAGCTGGCCAGGAGATGGGATTCCAGCAAACGGGGGACTAAGCCGCAGTCGGTCAGAGTAAAAGCAAGAAAGAACTTCCAAATCTGAGTTAAAGATTAAAGCAAAGGTTGATTTGCATGTTCTGCAGGCACAGAACACAAACAAATGCAGAGAAAGGTTGGCGGCTGTCTTTACATAGCGCCTGGGCCCCGCTTGGTTATGGGGACCATCCGCATTATCCCCAGATAGGCAAGGACATGGACATAATAACTAATCCCCAGAAGGAATTGTTGTCAGGCCGATAATGAACCCACGATAGGCCATTAAAATTTTGAGGAATGCTGCGTAGGTAAGACCTTCAGCGCTGAATTTATTTATAGGTATAGGTTTGGACATAATGCTGTATACTGTAAATAATGTCCCAAACTTCCACTGAAAGCATCATTAATATTGTTTAAACATACTCGGGCCAGTGTTTTAACATACTTGGGCTCGTGTTGAGCTTATTTTCAATTATACTTATGATCGTTTTAACTTTGAAAAACATATTTGAGAAGTAGCTATCAGGCCGTCCTTGTGATGACTGGCTGACCTGTGTAACGAAAAATGAACATTGACAGGAGGGAATTTAGAGTCTAATTGAAACACCTAGATGTCTGTCACCTCGTTTGAAGTTGATTTCTATCGCTATTCCTATCCTATCGAGTGTAGTAAGCTTATTTAGTAGACCTTGATTTAGGGCTAGATGTTTCTAAGGTCATTTGGTGGAGTGGCATGTTGTCGTAGCTCTATCACACCACGTTAGCTAATCTGTAGGGGGTAAAGTTACACGGCATGATCCCTGAGGCGGAGGTTATCTCAGTGTAGCTAAACTCACTCCTTGTCCCTCATCCTCAATCACAAAGGTATCCCTAACATCAAACTCCTACTGGAGTGGAAGAAAAACTGCTTTTTGTTGAAATGAAAATGGACCAAAATGACTGAGACTCAAAACATAAGCAGTATTTTCTTTCACTCCAGGATATGAAATGACCGTGTGGCTTGTTTTTTGTTTTGTTTGTTTTTTGTAAAATGGCAAAAAGAATCGGGGCTTTAAAAGCAGTGATTATGATGTTGATCCTGGATCTTCCAGGGTTTTTGCTGAATTTAGTATTTTAACTACCTGTGCATGCATGAGAGGGAAGTGTGCATAAACCTGGGCGGATAATAAACGGCGAAACGCAAACATCGCCAGCAGGCCAGCATTGAGGTTGTATGAAGATCATCGAGTCATTTTATTCGTCTTTATTTTTGCACTAATGACTGACATGCGGTTTCATGCAGTAGCCCTGGCATGTGGAGACCACGGCTGGAATCCAGCAGAATGTGGCCCATCGTGCGTCACTTATTTGGATATTTTGTGTAACTCAGGGAGCTGTTAAAAGAATGTTGGACAGTTTTCAGTAAAGCCACTTTGTCAAAACATTTTTTTTTCCCGCCATACTGGGAGAGGTGCTAACATATCTGGTACACACCAGACCCTTGAGGTCCATTACTCTTCACAGGAGTGGGAGGCTGAAGGTGGCTGGCCATCAAAGAATTTGCCCCTCCTGACAGGCTGGTGCAAACACTCCCCTCTGATCTTACACCCGCCCCTGTGCTCCGACCGCAGGAACACAGCACTGCTGACCAGGTGCAGATCGGTCTAGTGGGGCTGAGCTGGGTTTTTGCAGCCTTATCTAAGTGGGAAAGATGCCCTTTCCCGATAGAGTGTGTTCACCCAAACCTAGCTAGAGTTAAACCAGCATCGAGCCCCCTGCCCGCTCTTCTCCTCCCAACCTTCGTCTGTCATGTCTCCCTTCTCACCTCTTCTATTCTTCAGTCTGACCCTCTGCATATGGGTAATGAGACTAGGGAGCCCCATAACTCATCTTCTTTATGAGCTTGGCGGATCCCTCACTGTGTGAAGGGCATGCTAGCATGAAAGCTCCCCCCCCACTATCCCTTGCTCTCATTATTCGGTCATTAGCTGGTCTCCTCCCCCTCCCCCCCTCCAGTCAGACTGAAGGCTGCCACCCCTGCCCCTCAACTCATTAATAACGGCCTTTTATCAATAGGTGTTGAATGTTGTTTTAAAATTTATAGTGTGTGAAATCAGCCTGACATCTCAATAGGGTAATATTTGTTAGCATTTATTCTTGGATGTCGAGCTGAATTTTCACAATAGTAGGTGCATACTTGGAGACGTAGGAGGACACGGCAATGTATAATATTTGTTACTGGGTTAATCCCCCTGAAGAGTGCCTTTGACAAGCAATTCTTTATCTGGACATCTTAATCTGGCATTGTGGAGAGTTAGGCGCTTCCCAGAGAGCTGGATCAGGAGCTTCTCTGGGCCACTGCTCTGCACCAGCTCTTTCTCCCAGGCTCTGAGGAAGCTAGCTCCTTGCATCTGAAAGCTATCGTACGCTCCCTAACAATCATCCCCATGCCCTTTCCTTCCTGAGTCATGTGTCCTGGGAAGCTCGCCGGAGCCGCTCAGCCCTCCCGGCAGCCAGCCGGATCCCTCATTCGCTCGCTCGGCCCACAGCGGTTTTCCAGTTGGCACCCAGTGAAGAATGTGCAAACCCAAGGGCCTCAAAGTCCCGGACCTCAATCGTTCAGTTCCAGTCCATCGCCTGCTCTGGCTCGCCTGACCCGTCTGGAGGAAAATGACAGGCCCAGATTTAACATCACGAAGAACAAAATGGGAGCAGAGTTTGACAGGATGACGGATTTTCGCCTGTCGTGCATGTCTTGAGACAGTCTGTGAGTGCCGGTTTGACCTTGGAAGTGAGCACGCTCCGGTGTTTTGGGGTGGGCAGATTGATGGAGGTTGCCCTACTGTTCACCTCAACGTCTCACTCTCTCCCAGCTTTGCACTATAAAACCCAGGTCCTCAGCATGACAAGGAATGCCTGGAATTGGGGAGGATTCGGCTTGACCTTCGTTAGCCTTCCCATGTTCCTGTGTTCTCCGCTTTATGGGGAAAGGGGCTTCCTTATTAGTCATTATTGATTTTGGAAAATGCAGCCCATCCGGCTCATTTTGATGTTGGTGGGCTCTGAAACCTGGTAGTTGTATCCAAAAATGTATTCATCCATCTTCATAATTGCTAACCCAAACCAGTATCGTGGCCCATTTATTTACCCATTATTACTGGATAGTCTATTTTAAGGTTAAGGTTCCAGTTACTTTGTTCAAGCAAGGCACTCAGTGCTCATTGCTCATCAATGTGCGCGGGTTCGGGACCAGGCAATGCCAGACAGAGCCTTATGTGCATTATGAAGGACCTTTTCACCCCTTTCTCCAGCTCTGACTTCATCTGCTACTTGACAGTTCGGGAAAACATCCATGAAAACATCATTTAACTCTGTAGACTGGATTTTATAACTTGAGAAATTTGTGATACTAGATGTGGAAAAGCACAGGTCTGCACCATTTGGGGAGAAAACACGGGTCACATACCACGTGTTCTTAATGACGGTGACTGTCTTGTTGAACATAGATTTAATAAAAAAAATACATGATGTAATTTCCTCTGGGAAATCACTGGAATACTTTGGTTGTTTCTCTATACATTTTATCTATGTCCCATAGCAGCAGGGGCGTGTCACACGAGGTCAGTGTTTCTAATACTACGAGCTTTCATTAACTTTCATCCAGAAAATCATATTGTACAGATAAAATTTGTGGGTTTTTTTTTTTTGTGAAACCGAATGGGAAGTACAGTGCTTTGCTGTCAATAGCTAACAGAGGTACTAAACAGGCAGGAGACCTCCAAAACCAGGTGGAATTGTACTTAGTTTCATGGATTTTCCTCGTGAAGGTTGCCGGTTTAGACCCATCTACCCAAAGAAACATGTAGGCCTTATGAAGACGGTCACAGATGGTCCAGCTTTGCCGTTTGGTGGATAAGAATGGCCCATTGCTTTTTATAGCACCTTACGGATGGTGGTTTGGCCTTTGGGGCCTAGCTGTGTTTGTGTACTATATATGTCTCTGATATTGCAGGTAGCAGTGCCCCGCCAGCAGGTCTCCTCTTCTTCTTGGAACCACTATGGCCCTGATAAGACCCCTCATGCACAACAGGCAGTTTCCAGCACCGTGGTCCATGGTCGGCTGTCAGCTGTTGTTAATATTCGCCCTGTAATCCGTGCTGTACGGTGTCAGCAGTTCAAAAGGGCGCTGTTAGTATTTTTGTCGAATTCAATTAGCATGAGATTCATGGAGGCTGGCAGATCCCATTTCACGTGCCCAGTTTTTCCAAAGCAAATAGGACTTGAGGGGTCTTCGTGATCGACTTTGGGGAGGATGGCATGATTATCCAGTTTCAAAATAAGAGAGGGGGGCAAAAGGATGCCACAACTTTTTTTTTTATTTGATGTTGGTACATTTTAAAACAATTGCAAATAATTAAAATGGGAAGAAACAACAGTACAAATAAAACATAGCCATCCATCCCCCCCCAACCCAGAAAAAAAAACAGCATCTCAGCTTGAACTCTGAAGGTCAGATCTTTATCATAGCTGCTGGCCACTTTGGAGCCCCATCCTAGGGGTTTATAGGAGTCTTGCACCCCCCCCCCCACCCCTGGGGACTTATGCGAACAGACATGGCGCTGCCATCTCACAAACCAAGCTCTTAAAAATAGTCCAGCACTATACTAGTGGGAACAGTCCTGAAGAAAATGTCGCTCCCATGCAAAATCACTGGGAATTGTTTGCCTGTGGCGGATCACTTTACATAAATACGCCATGTGTTCCCTTCTGTAGTGTGGGGAGTATGTGGCAGGAATGGACCCGGGACACAGACATTTGTATACAGTGAGAAACGGGGAAGGGGGGGGTTTGAAGAGCAAATTGAACAAAGTGAAAAGCTGCTCTGTGACATCACTCCATGATTATGTAGTTTTGTGTTCTGTTTCCATGTTAACCAGTAGGGAATAAACCCCATCAGATGATGGGAGCATTTTAGGGATAAGCTGCAAACCTCAATCTTACATTCCTACCTTTTTCTAGCTGTTTTTTAATGCCTGAAATCATTGTTCCATCCACTTTTCGTCTGATAAATTTTACACTTATCTACAGAAACATAAGTAAAAGGCTGTTGCTTTGACCAAAATACCCAATCACTTAAAGATCTGATCTTAATGTAAATAAAATTACAGTTTTAAAACAGTTTGTAAGTGCAATAACTTATTGCAGTAACTCACACAAAATATATGACCACAAAATTTAAAGGAAAACAATATTTTAAAAGAAGTACAATGTAGCTTAAAGCCAACTTTTTAAACGTTCATGTACAAATTTAAAACAAACTTCAACTCCATTTTAGTCCAGGAAAATTTCAAACACACACAGATAAACTTCTTACGTGGATTATAATAATACTTTACAACAAATTAGTTACATTTTCCAGGGTTGTTTTCTTAACGCTGTATATCGATCAAATTTACAAAAGAAGATAGTGAAATCGCACACGTGCACACACAATATAGTATTATATTATTAATCTTGAACTGTTGCCCTGTTTCAGTAGTATTAGAAATCGACAGGAACAGTAGAGGGAGTGTTACCTTGGAGACCAGTAAAAGTGGGGATTCCTATCCCCAATCACTAACACTCAAACCACTGCGCCCCCCGGAGGCCAAACTGAGACACAATGCTCCATTGATTATGTTTATTGTACTCAAAGAATGACAGACGCATTGGGAGAAAAATGTTATTTTTGAAATTGGTGTTCAGAGTATCTGTAGATTTATTTATTT
Source organism: Petrocephalus zakoni (assembly GCA_026774425.1). NCBI lineage: Eukaryota > Metazoa > Chordata > Actinopteri > Osteoglossiformes > Mormyridae > Petrocephalus > Petrocephalus zakoni. Next base: position 4,265,751 of record JAODKN010000021.1, on the reverse strand, counting down.
TTGTATTCTAAAGGGGCAGTCAAATTGGGTGTGTTAGATATGCTGCTAAGATTTAAGCAGCCCGTTTTAAAGTCTTGAATGTGTTTCCTAACTTTGCACACTTTTCAGCAAACTGCAACAAAATGAGATGATCTGAGAGAACAGCTGACTGTAGAAGTGCAATCGATTGTGACCAAAGGCGGGAAGCATTAGCCCAGGCTGGAGCTGTGCCTGTGCTCTCTAAGAAAGACAAAGCCACAGCTAATGCTTCACTGTGCATCACAGGACCAGACCCTGTCTCAAATCAATGACCTCTTCCTGAACATGTGGCTCCGGATGGGACTGACCCTGTCCTGTGTCCGGCAGCCTCAGGCCCCCGACATGGGAGTCATGCTGCCCGGGTGGGGGGCGTGGGATATTTGTATAGTGTGCTTGGCCAGTATACTGCTGCTCTGTGCACTTCAGCTTTGACTTGGGGGGGGGGGGGGCAACAGGTATGCCTTGCTGTGACGGATGAGGAAAGCGAAGCATGATCTATTAGTAATACACGGCGCTTCGTTGGACAAAGAAACCAT
>JAODKN010000021.1:4245431-4262077 GCA_026774425.1 Petrocephalus zakoni | reverse complement strand
TGTTACTGCTGCCCGGGTTTTTTTGGTTGGGGCCACCCTGTGGCACGCAAATGCCCAACCCCCCCCCCCCCCCCCCGTCCAGGCCCTCATGGCACCTCACAGCCTTAGCGTGCAAGTATTGGCCATCAGTCAATGGCATGTGATCATCAGCCCAACTCCGCTAAGATTGTGTGCCCAGTGAGACGTTAGGCTCAAAAAATGATATCATGACACGATACTGGTCTCCCCTCTGCTGGTGGGACAGATATGTTTCAAAGAAATTTTTAAGTTCAGCCCAGCATGGGTCAGCAGGGAATATGTGTGGCCAGAATATGTAAACGGGGGGGGGGGGGGCATGGCAAATCACTGTACCAGAACATAAGAAATTAAGGGGTGAAACACATCCGTAACACACCTGTAATATTGACACCCATTGGAAAATTTGCCAGCCCACGAAAAGTTTTCACTCTGATTTTTGGCACAGCAATAACGTCTGGCAAAAAGGTCTGGCTTTGACTTATTACCCAGAATTCCATTTTTATTTTCACTTTCCACAATGTCTCACCTGATTTTACCGCATCCAGTCAACTTTGCCAGCTTTTGCATCGCGGCTCTCTGATCTCTCACGGGACAAAGAAATCCAGGATATAAAGATGGAGCGTGCTGTCCATCAGCTTATGCACTCTTCTCCATAGCTTTCCTCGGCACTTTTGTGTATAGCTTCTGTAATGGCTGTGAAGGGTTCTTCACCACATTGTAGCTGTTTTGGGGTGTATTGTCTGGTCTTGCATCCTCTGTCTTGGATTGGTTGGCATGGTGACAGGTGGGCCACGGGCTGCAGACTGATGGCACAGCACCATCATGTGGCCCAGGAGATGGCGGCACTGTGCTCCTTGGCCTTCATACGCAGCGCGGCAATGCTGGACGACTTACGGTCGGGGTCCATGTTGAGGTCGTAGCCGTTGATACCCGCGCCCATGCCAGGTCCCCCGAACAGGCTGCCCATGTGTGTCTGTCCCATGTGACCCCCGGGGCTGGGCACGCCCAAGAAGTCTGACACCCCGCCGGTCGCGTGGGGGTGGGGGGTCATGCAGGAGGTCACGGTGTCACAGGGCACCACGCAGCCAGGCACCGGAGAGCCGGCGCTGCTTCCTCCGATCCATGAGGGGTTCTGTATCTGAAAGAAAGGGAGTAGGGTGTCCATTCACTACCCAGCCTCAGCCGCAGCAGTCATGCCAGCAGCTTGCATGACGGCTTCACCACACCACAGCCATTTCTGTGTAAGCTAGATGTGTCTCAGTTAATGATGCAATTTAGGCGTGTAAATAACGCCAAGGAAAATGAAAAGAAGGCCGCCTGCCTAACGGGTTTGACGGTCGCTCCAAAAGAACCCCGCGAAGCTTGCAAGTACTGCAACTTATCAGCCCCCTATGAGAGTCAGGACTGTATAAATTTAGAACTGAATAGCACTATGTGGGGTGGGCGGGTGATCAGAGAGTTGTAGAATGGGGATGGAGTGGAGGGGTGGTGCACGGGGCGCGGGTAGGTTGGGCGGGGCTGTGCATGTGTGGGAGGGATACAGGGGAGATGCTCCAGATGTGAGAGGTCCTGCATTCCACAGCTGCACGCCCGTACACACTGCCCCCCCCTCCCCCGACCCCCTAGTAGATTAATGGCAATGCACTGAGGCTCCCCTTTCAGCCTCTATGGAGGTCCCTGGCCAGCAGCAGGGCCAGAGTGTGCCTCCAGACCCAGGTTATCATCCCAACCTGGCAATGGGCTTCAAGCATGTGCTTCTGCATCCCCTCTAACACCACGTCCCTCCATATCGGGACCCATCGCTCTGCCCCATTCTCAGTGCAATTCAACTTTATTATGTCATAATATTATATAAAATGTTTTATAACACTACATATCAACTTTTTCTAAATAGAACCAGAAAGCCAGCTGGTAACACTTTTTATGAATGCCATGTCTAAAAGAATCTATGAACACATTCGTAACCCATTATACTGCCTTCATAAAGCATTATAAACATGGCATAACACATCATAAAGCATGTTTACTATGCATTATGAATGCTTTATGAAGCTCCCATCAATAACACACTATAGATACCTTTATGATGCAGTATAAAGCATATTTAGTTCTTATTCTAAACATTATAATGCATTTTGGAGAGCTGCACACCTGAAATATAGGGGATATCTATCATATGTGCTACCTCCTCGCCTCTCCAGACTTACCTGTGCGTAGTTCTCCGCCCGGGTGAGAAGGGGCAGTTCGTAAGCCGAGGAGAAGTGCGTCCGAACCTGCTGCATCTGCCCAAAGCGCTCCCTCTTTCTCCACTTGGCACGGCGGTTCTGGAACCAAACCTGCAAGAAGACCGGAGGTCAGAACCCAGTATTCAGGAGCAAGGTATGTAGCAGAGGTCACGAGCATGACCCTCACCACAAGGGAATAATTCAGCATTACGTCATACTAGCAGAGCACTTTGGACCACGTGGCCTCAGCTACGATTCACAATTCATATAAACACAGTATGGATGAACCTGTATAGTACAGGGTATTAATCCAAACCAGAGCTGCTCTGAATCACTAGACAGCCCGATGGAGGGAATTGAAGAGAGACCCATGAATTACACGGCACTTGAAAGCCTCGTTGTAGGTTCTCGTTGGCATGCTTTTAACGTGCCGTTCCATGCTCAGCCATTACAAGATCCCAGCCTGCTCGCTCTGTGCCTATCAAGCTTTATATTATAGATCACATGTGCCGTTCTTCTCCATCGACGTAGGTGACATTGATGTTGATATCTAAAATGGGGCTTCTCAATGATTATGTTATCATTAATATAAACCTGACTTGAAAAATGTTTATCAGCATAAACACCACTCAAGTATAATTTCAGTGAAGAACTTTTCAGATCCTTGTGACTGGCAGAACTTTGATTAAATTCATTGGTCCGTTCATAGGTATCGATGCTGTCAGAGTGTTTGGGGGTGGGGGGGGGTATGGTCTGTGGGGAAGTTTTACATTTTAGTTTGGAGTCAACCTCTGTGTTTGACCTACGGGGGGGGGGCTACTCGGCTCTGTGAGCATCCTCAGCAGGCAAGGCTCCCAGCGGCGATCTGGCAACCAGCCCCCGTGCAGAGATCACCTTCTGTCAGCTTGAAACCCTGATATTGGTGGAGACTGAGCTGTAATAGCAACACTTAAAAAAAAAAATCTGAACAGATATATTTTGCAGCCTATAAAGCCGAGCCCTCGAATGAATTTATTCCTCATTCCTGAGTCTGTGGGAGCTGGTGATTCATCTCCATGCCTAGCAGGAATTTTGAATGGGATTTTAAACCATTCCATGTTTAGGCCCTTTGTAAATATGTCTTGCGATATATATAGCTGCGTTCTGAAAGTAGCAGAGCCAACGTTTCTGCAGGAAGGGATAGGTGGGATAGTTTCTGTTGATGTTTTATGCAAGGTGCCGTAGTGCTAGAAGCGGAATCACTGGACAATTTTTTCCTGAGCTGTAAATCTGACTAACAGGACTAACAGGCCAGCCAAGGCTGGCAGAATTTCACTGGTGAACTTCATTTCTGTTTGTTTCACAGTGAAAATGCACCCAAAAACACAACGCAGTATAGTGAGCGTGCCCCATGTGAGGGAGAGCAGAGGCAGAATCCCGTAAAGAGTTCCAGGCTTTTACAGTCGGGGCTCGACCTGGAGCTGACCCGGAGCCGCATCCGTGACGGGCCGCAGGGTCCCTGGTGCACTCCCTCCCCCGCGACGGGGCTCAGGTCGGACGCAGCTGTGGCGAGCCCCCCCTCTAGCGACACCCACGGTTTCATTACCCCCCTGCGTTTACAAGGTCAAGCCACGGGAGGTGTCCGGGGCATTTACAGCTCGGCATAGGGGCCTGCCGCCTGGCTCCCAAACATGCACACGCATTGCTCGCATTTATTGTGGGGTGGGTGGGGAGGGGGCGTAATCCCCTGCCTCCCACTCCTCATCTTCAAAGCCCTCCACGTTCGGTTTCTCACTGTCTTTCATCCTTCATAGACAGCGGTGCCTCTGAGTCTCAAACTTCCCGTAAATCAAGGAAAACGCTTTGTATGTGCAGAAGACATTTCCTGTCATTAATGGTGGGGGGGACAACCAATCAACTGCAAGGTTTGGTGGGACGTATGAGAGAGTCAGTAACTCCATAGGAGACACCAGCCTGTCAATCTGACGTTGATTTTGACCTCACTTAGGCCCAGTTCCTTGTGATCCTTATAACCAAACCAAGCTCGCTTTCCTCTTGCTTAATTGCATTCGTTTGCTGATTGCTCTGATGTGTCTCTCAGTAAGGGCACTAAGTAACCTCTTCAAAGTGGAGACCAATCTTGTCTCGTCACGGAGGACGACCACCAATCTGTGCCTCCCTGTTCCCCGTCCAATCAGCCCAGGCTTTGCAGTCTCGGACATTCCCCCACGGCTTCTGCCCGGCGTTTTAGAAGCCTAATTAAAAAATTGGTACAAAAGTACATTATAATAAAACCACACTATATGTTTCCTGAGGGAGGCTTGGGGGGAAGTGAGCAATCAGAAAAATGGCTTCTTAAAGACTGCGGCTAACGCTTCTTCTCAAACAGTCTTCAACACAAAGCATTACCAGACCCTAGAGAGACTTACCCATGTCGCACCTTGTGTTTCTGGGAGAGGCATAAAGGTTTCCATTTGATGGAAGTATCATGCACTTTCCTCAGACATGCCCCAGAATTGCTGAGGTTGAACGGGAGCGTTATCAGTCAGAGAATATGAAAGTAGATGCAGTGTCTCGATTTGTGTTTAGCAGCCGTAGTGTGTTGCTCATCCTAAAGGCCTGAAATGTTTCTATAACCAGGTAACCCGATACAGGCTTAAGTTTGATTGCGCTTTAACGTCATGGAGCAATATGCCTTGATGATATGTCATTTGTTTAGAAAATGTCTTAAGGAGGGCTTTGAAGGATTAAAGCTGTCTTTTGGCTCATGTTTCATCTTGATGCTAGATCTATTGTAACATTTTTCTCAAGAAACCTCACTGTTAAAGTTCTTTTTTTATGGGTGGTACGGTCAGGGCTGCTATACTCCTGGGCCGTGAATGTGCACATTGTTCATCTTCGGGGTTTTTTGGGGTTTCTTGGACTGGATGCATTTATGTCACCTCAGTGAGAGAGGAAGCTGTCTCTGTTCATCCACGGTGCAGAGAGGAAGGAACATCTCTCCATCAGTCAAATGAAGAACCTCCCATTCGAATGTGGATTCAGTGAGTGAAAGATAAGACCTGTGAAAAAGATCGCCTTTGCTTTCTCTCTCTCTCTCTCTCTCTCTCTCTCTTCGAGGGGGGAATTTGGGAAATTGGAAAGCGAGATGGGAGAACGTTCAAACCGGGGCTTTGTTTTCATTTCATGTTTAATTTCCTGATCCCGAAGCCCCTGGCTTTCCGTGGCTGCCCCCCTGAACCCCTGAAGAGGCTCGCCGGGCGGGAGTCAGTGGCCTGGCCCTCCCACCCTCTCCCCCCCCCCGCCTCCCCTCTCTCTCAGGCCCCCAGCCTCTCATGCACTCCTTCCTGGGAGCACTCCCAGCGAGCGCTGCTTTGAACGACAGCGGGGGGGGGGGGGGAGTAGAAAGGCCAAATAGCTGGGAGGAGAGATCACGGCAGACCATTGTGGAGTCAGACATGCTCTTTGTGACTCCAAAGCCCCATCCCTGTCCTACCCCACGTCCCACTGTCCCACCCCTGTGCACAGTCCTGACCTCAGTGCTTTTCTGCATATACTGCTCAAGAGCAGGAACAGTTATCTACCAACAGAAAATATTTACTTGTTTGTTTTATTTCCCAGACATCTGCTGGGAAGGTGGCTCTTTGTAGAGGATAAATGCCCTCGTGTTCCACACGCGCTGGAGTGACATCGTAATTGCTAAAGACGCTGACAGCTAAAGCGACTTACGGGCTTATTAGGGGGCTTTATTTATGTTTGAGCCGAAATGGAGAAACGTGGCACTGAGGCCCCGCCGTCAGAGCAAGGGGCCCCTTTGATGTGGGGCCGCAAACTTTGTTCTCGACTGACGCGCCAACGTTCGGACTCTGTACGTTCTCAAACACACCTTTATCTAGAACCCCGGTCTGGCCAAGCAAATTTGTAGATTCCTCCCCCAACCTGTGAGTTCAAGTTCACATCACGGAATTAGTACATTATTCAGCATTTCATTCATAAATAAAATAAAATGGTCAATTGTTTAATAGGAGCTAATGCTACCTAAAATTTGGTAAATATTTTTCTTTAAGGGTTTTGTTTTCGTGCATCGATTTAAAAGAGCAAATCTCTAGGAAAGTTGGAACCTACCGGCTTTTCAGAATAAACCAAACAGCAACGTCTGCCAGGTTGCAAGTTGAATAAATAAATTGCAGACTGTTTTTTTCCGTGAATTTTTCTTTCCAAATTCCAATTGCTATTTTGATAATGATAGGAAACACAGTCATGCAGAATGTTTACACAACATCCGTCAGTGGCGTACCTGTTAGAATATGCCTTTAATTGAATTCGTCTTGAGAGTGGATTTCCTAGGTTGTGCTCTTAGGAGATACGGGTCTTTTTCTCTAAGCTCTGCAGAAAGCGGTTTGTCCTATCTTGACTGCCTCTCTTAGCACACTTCAAATTAAATGTGGCATCTTAAAGTGCCTTTGATTTCCATGTCAGATTATTTTTTGATGGGGCCTTTTTGTCCAAACCGCACTCTAGTTTCATCATCAAAAAGAAGTTTGGAGGAAACCCTTAACCTTTGACCTCTCAGCAGCGGCTGGAGCCCATGCATGCATTAAGCAGAACTGCCTTCGTCTGTCTGAAATCATTGGACAGGGAGCAGATAAACAACAGTACAGCTGGCTGACGTCCTCAGCAAGTTGGATGAAATAGGAATGCTTGTGCCACTTCTTCCAATAGGAGGTTTGAGCACAACTGGAAATACCAGTTAATTTTAAAAATGCCGATTAAAGTAATTTATTCATAAAGCAGTATTAGTATTTTACCTTTACCGTTTATTTTCACAATATTCACATGTCTCTATGGTGTCTAGGTGATATTTAGTGCAATAGATAATCATATATATATATCATAATCACAAAGAATGCAAGTATTTGAACTACCCAAAATTATGACGGTAATCACAAACACGAGTACACTTTAAAAAATGACAGTTGCAATTAAGAACTATTGCACACAATAATAAACGTTACTTTTGTATTGTAAGTTCAGGCCTTAGTTGATTGCTCTTCCAATGCAATCCATTGATATTATGTAAATCTAATAGCTTTTGCCTTCAGCTCGTCCCATCTTGTATCCATAACACCACATAAAACAAAAGTATGTGAATACTACAGAAGAGGCCGCGGCAGCCAAGATGCAAGACTGCTAAAATAGCTTGATGGTGCCACATGGGGAATATCTGTGATCCAATGTTTTTTTTTTTTTTTAACAGAGCCTCTGGGAGCAGGAAAGGAACTAGTTAAAACAAATCTATGATTCTGACCTAAGCTTCAGACCTCCTGACTGAATTATTACCCCCCTACCTTAGGCGTCTTCCTGTGTTTCATTGTTATGTTTGTTCCCACCTTGCCAACAAATTCTGAGATGGTCCTGGGCTCATCTCAGCCGTCCACCTCTTTTTATAGTTCTGCCGAGTAAGATGACACTCTCTGACAATTTGCCAAACTTTGTCTTATACATCTATTCGCCGGCTGCACATCTGCGGCATGGCATGTTGGGATTTTGTCTGCCATCCCCTGGGAAGGTGCCACAAACAAGGAGAGGCCGGTGGGGAATGTTCACCCCCCGCCAAATAGTTTGACTGACAGCAGAGGATGAAGGCTCAGACCCCTCTGCTCCAAGACAGTGGGATTCATTTTGCCCCACGATAGACACTAAAGACAAGTGGTCTAAATTCGAGCTGCCACTGCTATGCCCTACAGGGACAAGGCTGGTTTTTCAAATGCTATGTGAGGGTTGTGAGGTTGGGCCTTCTGGCCTGCCCCCTGCACTGACTGGCTGTGCCCACGAGAGACATGACGTTGCCAGTAGAATGGGTTTCCCCTCGCATACATAATAAGATCTGGGATATTATCAGAGGATAATAGCAGAGGTGTCAATTTCAGGTCCAGAAAGTAAGCATCCAGACCAGGATTTTGTTTCAACCAACTAGTTTAGCACTCTGCGACTGTGACTCTTTATGCTCAACTGATTGGTTGAAACAAAATCCTGGTCTGGATTTTCACTTTCTGGACCTGAAATTGACACCCCTGGATAATAGCACATGATCTATTAATTGGGTCCTGGCTTGCGCTGGGGCAGATTTAAGATGAGTTACCACCTCTCACCAAAAAACAAAAACAATATATGGAGCATTTTAATTCTGTAAACCAGATCTGTCCAACCCCCGATCAGTTTATCATGGCATGGGATGGCATGTCTCCTGCTTCATCGCAATGGATAATGCTCACGTTTGGCAAAATATTACCGCATTGCCACCGTAGTAAACTCATTGGGTCTAGTCTGGCCCCCATATTGTACAAAGACTGGCCGTACCCCTAAGATCGCAAAGGTCAGTGAGGTGCATTGTCTCATGCTGTCTCAGAAAATGTTTTCTCCTCTAAATGCTTTTTATGTCCCTGCTTTGTTGGCTATGTGGACTTTGGATATGGATGACCTGTTGTTGAAGAGATATGATGTATTCAGAGAGGTGAATGATGACCATACATGGGACAACCTCATAGATGAAAGTATTTGATACCAGATTCTGACATTTGTAAACAGTGCCTGGGTGAGTCGGGAAAGACGTCAGCATGGGTCCCTACCTGCACGCGGGCCTCGGTCAGGTCTGTGCGTAGCGCCAGCTGCTCGCGGGCATACACGTCTGGGTAGTGCGTCTTCTGGAACACCTTCTCCAGCTCTTCCAGCTGGTAGCTGGTGAAGGTGGTCCGGTTGCGCCTCTTTTTGCCCTTGTTGCTCTCGCCCTCACCCTTGTCCAGAGGCCCAGTCAGTTCGGGTACTGGCCGTTCGGCAGGGCCTTTGGCTCCAGGCTCCTTCACACTGAGGTAGCTGCCATCCATACCTGCAGGATCAGCATTCGGGGGCAACTCGGAATCTGTCAGTCCAGTGCCGTCTTTGGCTGGAAAGAGAGAGATGAGGAAGACATTAAAATGGGCTAGTAAACTATCACCACTAACAGACCTTCTGCAGAGTCTCTCAAAGGCTCTCTGCAGAACATTTTGGCATCTGTAAACCTTCCTGATATGGAAGCAGGCTATCATTCCCAAAATGTTTCACAGAGAATTAAAATAATTCTCACTATACTCTTAATATTGATGCAGGAAAAATCACTGAGATACACAAAAGGGTGTGCCTGCAACAATTTATTGGAGTTCCTCTGTTTTACCATAGTTTTTGCATATATTTCAAAATGGGCTAAAATTTTCCAAAACGGAAGCACACTTTCTTTTTCCATTTTGGATTTTCAGTAAGCCTTCAAACACCCCTGTCTTTTGATGGGAAAAAATTAGTGGAGTAAAGCGAAGAGTGTTGGTTCAATACGAGAGTTTGTGTTTTTAAAGCCCCGGTGTTGAGAGCAGTGAACTGGGGTAGTTTAGCTGTGAGGGGGGAAGCAGTTGTGCGCCCGGTGAAGCTCGAACTGAAGCACCATGAATTCATACGACCCGGGTGAATTGGTTCTGCTCTGAACTACTGAAATTGCAAATATTCATATCCGTATGAGTCCAGACTCACTCATCCCGTGAATTATGGCCTAACCCTCCTTTCTTCGCTCATGTCATTTTATTCACACAGTCATTATTCCTTCCAGTATTTAAACTGGGAGGAAACCCGTCTTGGTGAAAATCCTTCCCTGCTCAAATTGCTCCACAGGGAAGCCACTTGGCTTAAATGTGGAAGAAGCAGAGAGAATTCAGAGAGCGGAGTATCCACCTGAGGAAAAGCCTGTATGTCGTTATTCTCTGTAGCTAATCGCTCTTTGGCTCGGACTGACTCACTGCAATTATCCCACACTTTTATAAATAATGACACAGGGTTGAAAATCGCACGGCTAGCATAACTCTTGTATTAAAGACGGAGTGACCACCAGATGTTCTCCACAAAAAACATTTATCCGACACGTTCCTAGAGATTAATGCTTGCATATCTAATGGTGTCAGACTTCCAGACTTCTGTTAATCAGCATTGTAATGAATGATGTATTAAATCTCTATTTAGTTGTTTCAGGACAATATCATATAAAATACCATCCATAAACATAAAGCTTGATAAGGCCTATTTTTAAGTTAGTTGGATAGTGCTTACAGACCTAGGATAGTGCCTATTGCTACATTCTGTGACAATGTCTTACCTTTTGAGAGCATGCTCTGTCCTTGTTTCCTTGTTTAACCCTATTTGTTCCTGAGGGATGCCCTGCTCACTGACAGCCAGCCTCCGGCCACAAACTAACCAAACAGCCGCCCCACAGTCTAATTGTAGACCAACAGCAAATGACAGACTCTTCCTGGTCTCCCAGGGATTTTCCCGACATGATGCCAATCATGTGGTGTATCCTCCTGTGCCTCCTCATCCGGGGGATCATCGGCTACCGACCCCCACTGGGGCTTTCGCTTGCCTGATGACATAAGCTTGTGGTGCACCGGGCAACCTTGCAACCATCGCCAACATTACAGCACAATGCAGGAACAAGAGGCATAAGTGATCATTTTGTGTGCCGCTCCTTGGAAATGTGCATTGCACATTACGCATAAATCTACATGGAGAATTCCTGGGGAGTGTCACTTTTCTTGACTGTTCTTGGCAGCATGGACGTCTGTATCTGTCAGCCTGAGGTCCGGACATAAAACTTTCTTATTGTTGTGTCAACAGGTTCTCCATTTCGGAATGTTCTAAAGATGACAGATTCATCTATTGTGGCCTGTATGATGTCATGCTGTCTCTGAGTCCTGAAGTACGATATCCAAATCCTCATAGACCGGTCTTACCAAAAACCCACCCTTAATGCTCTGGTTCGGCATTTCAAACCAGCCTGGATATTTTAGGCATGCTTTTGGGGAGGTGCTAAGATTGTAATAATTTTCTCATTTGAGGTTCTGACAAACAGTATCCAATTAGCTGGATTTGAAACGTGTGACCTGTAGCTCTCAAAATCAACATACTAACATCATCGATGCAGCTTTATGCAGCCCTGTGAGGTGCAGCTTCATGGTGAGGTGAACTGTGGCTCCAGACCAGCGGGTGAGTCTCCCCTGAATCCAACTACCATGCTGCTACAGGCTTCGCCGCACCCAGTAATGCTGACCACTCACTACATGGGCTGCAGTCGATCTATGAGCAAGATCGCATGAACATGCAAAAGCTCGGAAGGGATACAGGCGGCCCAAACCAGCCCCAAACCCCCTAACCCCTAAATCACACATGGTACTCCCACAATATTGTTAAGGACATGTCCCGACCATGCATACCAAAATCTATGACCTTGGGTCGCCTCTCATTCCCCTCAACCCAAAGGCATTATTTCTTTATCACCTCTGATTTTGACCCCTCCTGCTCTGTCGCAGTAGTAATTTCTCTGTTTCAGATATATTAAGTTTAATAACGGAGGCAGGATATCCAGAATCGTCTTGTTCTGTAAACAAACTTCCTCAATAATAAGTAAATGAATACGCTCGAAATCCTGGTTTTGTGACTTGCCACGAGGCGAGCCCCGTCCATGTTTCTGTTTGCCTTCTCTGGGCCCTGAGTGCTCGGTCCCCTTGGAGACAAAGGCTGGGGTGCATAATGGCTCCCACATTGCCTCTTGCCTAGACCTGACATATCCTGTTAAGCATGAGCAAGCAAGCACATGCGCCCAAACGTAAATATTTTGGAGTTGTTCCTTCAGATGCCTCGAGCCCGTTGCTTCCACATGGGAAGCCTGTCAGGCCATTTGAGATCCGGGCCCCAGGGCAGATCAAAAGCTCGTGTTTATGCCTCACATCAATGATCATTTTTGGCAGAGGTTAGCTGTTGTGACAGCCTCTGCCATTTGTTCGTGCGACCAGCCCCAACTGAGAGGTCTACCCAGGACTAGGCCTGTGGTCCTGATTAATAATTGGGTCTGCGTGTTGGGGAACCTTCAACGTGGACCTCACCTTGAGCAGTCAGGGCTGGAAAAGAGCCAGAAGGTACAGACAAGAGTCCGGTGACTGGACTGACACAGTCCCCATTCTGCTAGGAGAACACGGGTTCCCTGGTCACTTTTCTCTCTCCACGCTACTGTTGCTTACCTGCCCGCTGCTGCTCCGTACACCAGCTCTATCCTCCACTGTCTTTTCTCTACCCTGACCAAAATTGCCTCCATCATCTGCTGCATTTGGCCAAATTGACAATTGTTCTTGTCCTGTCCAGACCAGTTTTTTTCATTTGCATGTCCGGCTCTGTCTCTCCCAGTCTGGATGCCAGGCGGTCCCTATTTTTCTTCCACACCCTGAGCCTGCGTGTTTTCCTCTTTGCTGGGATTGACCAAGGATTCCTGCTAAGACTCTTGGAAGCATATGGCAAAACTCTTCAAACCCCGAAAAGAAACAAAACTCTCGTGATATCGGCGTGTTTTTCATTTTGGTGAATCTGCTCTACAGCATTTTGAAACAGAACCATTTCATATTTCTGACGCACGAGCCAAGATTCCATAACATCACTTCCAATCATCACGCTTGTGGAAAAGAAGGAAATCTGGACTCGATTTCCTCTTCTTCTCTTCCTCCACACCTTAAGAGGTCTAAATGGTCTGTAATGATGCAATTGCTTTGAACTCAGAGCGAGGAAGGGGCCAGAATAATTCATCCTGATATGCCGGCATTTGATTAGACTGCACAGCGTTCCTCGCCTGGCTGACGGGCAGGAGTGCGCCTTGAGCAGACAAATCGGGTTCATGAGCAGGTGAGAAAGGGGTGAACTGAGAAGCTAATTGGCAGTTTAACCTGCTTTCACACCCTTTTGTAAAGCAGGAGCGGGGCTTGTAAAGCACTTTTAACTGCTTCTACATTTTTTTTTCTTCTCAACCGAAATTAGTTCTTTCAAAAGTCCTCAGTGGAGGTGGCTGTGTGTTCTCACATGAGTATACATCAATTCTCACCGGTTTCAGCCCTATAAACAAAAATAGTCTTAATTTCTTAGAAAAATTGCCATTAGACTTCGATGTGGCACTGAGAGACCCCTTCTAAACATTTACATTTAGAAATTCTTTTTATCTTTTCTCTCATGTTTGGTATAAATGTAAGTCGGTTATTCTTGACAGGATGACTGCCATATAAGCCCAAAGAACACTTTCCCACATGGCCTATACATGTATTGAATTCCTATATTTTGATTAATATGTTAAATGTATTGCGTTTCCTAGTGTGCAGAACATTTCTTTATCTGATGAAATCATTAAATGAATGATGTATGAATAAATGAAATACTGAATGAATGGATGGATGGTTCAGAAGCCCCTACAGCCCACGGTTTTCTCTGTGCAGTGTTTGGAGTTGGAGCAGCAGTAGGGGACTCTAGGTTCTCAGCCCCTACCATGTCAACACCAGGCCCCTTGAGTTAGCAAGGGTCAGATGTTTACTAGGGGCAACCATTTACTTGCTGTCGAAAACAGGGGAAAACATCAAAGTGTAATTTAACTGGCTATAAAGTGGCAGGGTGTCCCTCCTGCTTTTCCATGGAATGTCACAGAGAAGGTCAGACAGAGGCAAATAAAAGGAACCATGTGAATTAGACACCAAGGAGACCCCATAAAGAGTTAATGACCATATATTCCCAAGGAAGAAAATTGACTGGGATCGTTACATAACCTGTTAGTCACATATTCAATACATCTTGGTGATTTGATTAGAAGCAGAGAATAGGTAAGAAATATCACGCCGGCTTTGCTGTGAAACGTGCAGTGTATTTACGCCTGGAATCTGATTGTTCCGTGTACTGGGGATGGAAAGAGACAGGGGAGTCCCGTGAGAGCGGAGATGCACGGAGGGGCATGTGCACGGAGACCGGTCTGCATGGAACTGGTTTGTCAAGCACGCGTGGGCAGCGACCCCCCCCCCCTCCTGGGTGTCAGAGGCGCGAGCCCCTCGTTAGTAATAACGAGGTGCTGCCACTTGCGAAACTGGCCACGCCCCCCCCCCCATTATAGGGGTGTACATGCTGTGGACTTCACCAGGACACTGCAGCACTAACACTGCTCCATGCCTGAAGCTCCTCTGATGCTAGGCAGTCCTTTAAATATAAATAGCTAAGTTCCCTGTTTTCTCGCAGTGTTGTGTGAACACCGTCACGCAGCACCGGTTTTAAATGTCATCATTTATGTATTTAAAACAAATGTTTAAAAGAAAACGATTTCCTTCAGAGTAAACGCACACGGTCGTGAAGCAGGATATACACAGCACAGCAGGGGAATTCAAAACCAAACAAAGCGGCCCTCGGATTCTGTTCCATATGTCTTCCTATTTATGCATTAGCGGCCCTCGGAATTCACGTAAGGTATTTTGCAGTTGGGAGTTTTTGGTTCCTCTCCTCCGGTGTGATCTGGCTTTCTTTCTTTCATTTCTTTGCCCTTTTCCCTGTTTATGTATTGTTCCGTCTTAATGACGTTGTAATGTATCAAATTAATCTGACAAATTGTGTAACCCTCTCCATTTAAGGAGGGAAAATGGCATAACAGACAGCAAAGGAGGCTTTGATGCTTCAAGCTTTCATTTTTGCATCCCTGCAATATACTATATACTTTTTTGGGGGTTTTAAAACGTGCTGAGGGCAGATTGTTTTGTTTTTGCTTTTTGCCTGAAAGGCAGAGAGGACACTGCGGCCACCATTGATACTCCTACAAATACATCTCCCTCACCAGTGCGACCACACTTTCCAAATATGAGCAGTCAGAAGTAAATCCCACCGCTATGAATGCGCAAATAAATCCTCCTAAAACCTTTCATCTAGATTGAAAGGTCCCATGTTACAATATTCTATAATTTTGTTTTAAAAAGGCTGTGTTTTGTTTGTTTTGCAGTGAACACTAAAGTCCTTCTTCCTCTTTTGGTGAAGTCCTGGATCTCCAGGGTGGTGTCTGAAACCGCAGCAGAGCTATGGTGTTTTTATGAGAGCGGTGGAATGTATAATAAGAGGCGTGAGCCGATCCCTGTCATGCTGGGTCTGGGGGTGAAGACCCTTTAACGATTCCCCACATTGACCTGTCATCTGGGATTTCAGCCCATGCCCTGTCTTGTCTCCACGTCCCATTGGAGAGGCAACAGTTGGGTATGGACCGTGACGTCTCATTGCTGCCCCGTCTCACTCATGCCAGTTTGACCCTGATATGATTTGCTACATTAAAATGAAAGCAGGGAAGTAAAATGATCCCAGGTCCTTGTCACCTTATCTTGTGTCAACGATCTGCCAGAATCAACCTTTGTTCTTGGTTCTGAGACTAAGGCCTTGCTGGCTACTTTTTCCACGCAAATTCTGCACATATTCAGCAGTGGAAATGGGAAAAGAAAAAATGAAACTGACTTAAGAACGGGTAAAAATAAAATGTACCGGCCAATGTTCTCTGCAAAACCCAGCGGACGGTGTGACTACAGCCCCAGATCCCCCTCAGCTCTAATGCGGCCCCCAGGCTCTAAAATGTGAGCACAAACTGTCCACCTCACTTTCACCAGTGAAGGATTCAGAAGACAGAGTAGAGTGTAGATGAAAGGGCCAAATATAACAGTGATAGACCTTTCATTGTTCATCAGATTGCAAAAGAGCAGACCTTGCACTCAATGTTTAACTGGCCCTGTGGCTTCTGTAATAATGTCACTTAAGGCACATTTGCATACCAAAGACTTCTTGGAATAATTTAACTGGCATGAAATGCCATGACTTCCGATGCACACAAACTTATGTACTAGAGTGCATGTCAGGTCTTTCTGGATATGGAATGAATCCCCTCCATGCACACACACACACACACACACGCACACATACCCTATTCTGAGTCTGCAGCTGATTAAAGTACTGTGTGTGTCTCAGACCTGCTCATCTGCCCATTGCCATGGCGATCAAACCCTGAGGCTCAGTGACTTGATCTCCTTGTTGATCCTCCCATGTCTCCCTGAGCAGGGCACAAGCCTCTTTTACAGATGTGGCTCTCTGGACCAAAGTTTCCTCTGGTCCCTACTCTAGTTCACTTCGCCCTTGTGTCCTTTTTATTGGCCAAACACAGAAATATGCCATTTTTCTGCTGACCAGGGCTTGCCACAATTAATTCTTCACCGCACGTGGATGTTTTAGACGTTGTTAGGGTACCGTCAGTTTGGACGGGGTTAAATAACTGGATAGTTGTGCTGTTGTGCCCATGAGTGTGCCACTTGAACCTTAGCGCTGAATCCGTTACAATACACAACCGTGATTGGTCAAATAATGTCTTAGTTGTTTCAAATGAAAATCTTACGCAGGAAAATAGCCGAGCTCCAGTGATGTTTAGAGAAGCTGTCGGAGAATTAAACAAAGAGAAAAAGCTTTTTACATGGAACAAGAAGACTTGCCTGCTATGCTTTAATTTTCAGTTTGATTCTTTTTTGGCTTGCTTGCTCA
>JAODKN010000021.1:4230620-4245391 GCA_026774425.1 Petrocephalus zakoni | reverse complement strand
GTGGTTGGGTGGGGGGGGGGTTATCCTCATGAAAAGAGATGACAGGAAGCGGGGGCCAAGGCTCATTCTCTCACCGGTCCTCTGGGAGTATTGGCAAGACTCATGAGGGGGGAAAAACAAAATGAATAAGGAAAAAAAACTCATTGTTTGGAATAAATGACAAAGGAACATAGGAAAGATTAAGACAAAGACTGGAGGCTTGGACGCGGGCTGGGCTGTCACTGTGTCACGTTGTGCTGCACACACTTCGCTGGAGCTCCTAATCACTACCATGCACACGCAGACACACACACGCTACTTCGCGACTCTGCATGGCTTCTCATCTGTGACATCACCCTCCAAGCTCATCCGCTCAGTATGACACGCTGGCTGCCGTCACCGCAGGCCAGTATGTCAGAACTTTATTCTAAAATTGTTGCCTATATACTTGCAATGGCTTTACAATCTGTAAATTCAGAAAAGAATCATGGGAGATTAATCTGATCTTTCTTCTGAAATGCAGGAACTGGTGGAGCATTATTTACAGGGAAATGCAGTCCTTTCAAAACATTAAGAGCCCCAGTAGAGAAATGTCCTTGTTTTTTATGTAACAGCCCTGGCATGCATCCCACAAGCTATCGGAGCTGGATCTCGGAGTGCCCAGTGGCACAGCTTCACCTGCTGGCCTCCACGGCTTCTATGGGCTCTGGTCTGCCAAGCAGTTGCCTGGAGTACAGGCAAAGTCATGGGATGACCCCCTCCTTCCAGCCCCCATCCCCACAAGGAGACCAGAGATGAACTCGCATCACAAGCAGCCCATAGGACGGGACCCAAGTTCTGCAGTCCATATGTGCTCCAGCAGAACCTAATGATGCCTCACTTGTGGGCTTTGCTCATTTGGCCCCCGTTTCATGTGCTTGTTTAGAGTTTGCTTTACATTACCAATGCTGTGTGTGTTTTTCTTATATGGCTTGGTGGTATTAATCACACAATTATCAGGTTCCCAGGATAGATCTGAATCGGCCCGAGTGTGTTATATCGGCATCCCTCGCTGAAACCATATTGCACAGACACGTGCGAATCTTGGATAAATGCACGCGGTAGGATGTGACGCTTGCCTCTGGCTTACCACGTTTGTTACATGCCTGAAAACGTATGTGAGCATTCACGCATACAAGGACATTTGTTACTGGTGCCCAGGGATGCTGCCGTTTTACAAGAAGAATGCACAGAAATCGCTTCAATCACTCGAAATTCAACCCCAAACCCAGTACGGTACTGCTGACTTGTAGTTTATTTGTACAGGGCATTTGTTTAATGAGGTTACACAAACCAGTCACCTCTTGTCGTTTTGCGGACTCCCTATGGATCCAGAGCTTGTCTTTGAAAGTATGAGAAATGACTCTGCAAGTGGCCGGCATACATCTGACTCAGATTAATGGAAGGGGTCTCCTGTAGTGCCGGCACATTCTTGCCGTGTCTTTAACACTCGATCAATGAGACTAGCTCGATTTCATTCGGCGGAGCGGTTAGGTCGGGGGCCGTCCGCCCCTGCCGTCTCACTCCGTTTCAGACTTCAGTCTTATTAAAGCTTTTGTTTACTTCGAGGTGTCTCACGTTGCAGGACACGTACCTTTGGTAGCTTGCTGTTCAGGCCAGTGCTAACTCTACATGTAAGGAGAAGGTCATTTGGTTTTTTTTAATTAGCCGTTGAAAGAGTGCAACTCGAGACCCATGTTAAGATCCCGGTCAGGCTGCACAACGGGGAAGTGAACTAAGCTTGTCTGCTTTGGTTTCATCTTATATTTGAGCATTTTATTGTCAAAATGCTTTCGTGAAAAGACCGGAGCCTTGCTTTTTGGAAGGGTGAGGTTCTCTTTTAGGCAGAAGTTAATTTAAGGCATTAAAAGGCCAGATCTGAAATTAAAGCCATTATTTTGCCCATTAATTTGGGTTAATTTTCTTCCTGAACATCATTTGGGTTTGATATATAATGCATGGGTCATTGGCAGGTTCAGCTCTACATTGGGAGGGACAAACAACCCCAGAGTCACCAAAGGAGACACTGGGCATTATTTTGAAAGGGGCCTGCAGGCCTTCTGGGAAATAAAGCAAGGACTGTTCAGCTCCAGCACAGATGAGAAACTGTGAAATAAATAGGTATAAAGGATGGGCGTGGAACTTTGAAACGGAGAGAGATATCAGCCCTCATCTGAGAAAGCACCGTATCGTGAGAAGCTTTCCGACGTGACCGCGATGTTTGTTAGGAAGGAGCAATTTTCGGTTGGATTTCAGTTGCACCACGTGACAGAGAAGTTGCTGTATCATGTGTGCGCCAACGTTGAGGGCGAGCTAGACTTCCCATGCAATTAATCACATACCATTCACAATTTATAGGAAGTCATCATAGATAAAAACATAAGCACACTATTGTTCAGGATAACAGCTGACTTGTGTGCATGTCCCAAATCAGGTGAGACACAAAGCTTCATATATTGGGGCTTGGGGTTGTTTGCATCATCCATAGGTTATACATTTCAAATAAATGGACGGAAATGTGGTTCCAATTTAAGATAGATTCCTTTAGACAGGAACTCAAAAAACTAAGTAACCTTTCCAGTTCAATTATACTGGAGCTGCATTTACAAGGCCTGCTTAAGAAAGGCATGCTAAAAGTGGGCAATGGGCATTTGGCACCTGAGAGAGGGGAAATAATTGGGAAACAAACAAACAAAGCATATGGTAGACGCAGTGTTGCATAGCAACGTATGATGTTGTAATAGTCTAATTGTTCACTGCAACCAGACAGAGACCACAAGTGTAATTAAAGCACTGCTATCACTCTAGGCTGCCACAGATGCGGATTTTTACTCTCGTGCCACGCTCGGCTAGCAGTGCCTGCCTAGTTATGAAGGACAGTTTTGTAATTTGATGGTCAGTAAACCCTAGTGCCCGTGTCTCTGTTTATCATTAATGGATCCTGAGCATTTTACATTACTTGCGGGTTGGCTATCGATTCAGATACTGTTTGAAAGCTACTAGTGAAATGTCTGCCTCACATTGCTCACAGTTAGGAAAAGAGCTTCAAAACTGCAACCCTGAGATGTGCTGTCAGATGTGGCCTCACTTAACAGTGCTTCAGCATGTTACTGTCCAGTCAGAACCGCACACTGGAAAAATTAATCAGGACTATAAGTGCCCCAAATTATTTTCCATAGACTTACTTCAATATATTTGAGGAAGGCATTGTTTTGTGTGGAAAAGGGGAGGAATTGGAGCTTGTATGTGTATTTTAATGTATTTGCTAAGGCATATAATCTGATATACCTAAAATGTAAGAATTTGACGATCTTTGTCCATTTTTGTTCATTTTAACACTACAGCCAGCAAATAATAATAATAATAATAAATAACAAGCATTATCATTATTATTGTTGTTAACAATAATAATAATAATAATAATGAGCATTAATATTATTATTGTTAATAATGATAATAATAATAATAATACTAGTAGTAGCATACTACTGGTGGCATCAGCACTGGGTAGTTGGCTTGCACATAGCTCCAAGCTTGGGGCATTGTACCCTGTCTCTCCTCGGTATGTGTAGAGGATGTGTGTTCTCCCGGGGACCCAGGGCTTTCCTCCAGGAACTTCAGTTTCCTCCCACAGTTCACAGACATGCACTTAGGCTGACTGGTATCTCTCAGAAGCCTGTGTTATGTAAATGTGCATGCATGTGTGTGCCCTGTGTTAGACTGACATCCTGTGCAAGATGTATGCCTATGTTATGCTCTATGCACCCCCCAACCCACCACTACAAACCAAATGGTTTAATGGTTTCATTACATGGAAACAGCATGCAGTATGCTGTCCAGAAAGTAAATAATTAACATATTAATACTTTGTTTCCTATACCTTTTTGGGCTGCCATTGAAAGTGTGATATATATATATATATATATATGTGTGTGTGTGTGTGTGTGTGTGTGTGTGTGTGTGTGTGTATATGTGTATATATATATATATATACTGTATATATATATATATATATATATACACGTGTGTGTGACGCTGATACTGACAGCTTTACCAAAGTTTCCAGATAAACGTGGCCCACCAGGCAATTCTAATGCACATTCCTGAAGTACAAGGTCTATTTCTGTAGCCAGTTGTTAAGTTAAATTAAAACATTATTTTAAACCCGTATTAACTGGTTTCGACTGAATATTTTTCTCGTTAATGTAATTGCAGGTCTCTTTGGCTTCCGTGATGCTTATTTGCGTTCTCGGCCGTTCTTTGGTTCCCGTCAACCCAGTGTATACAAACTCGTGGTATAAAGTCAATCAATGTAAAATTGTTATGCACTGCAAGCACTTTCTGGGATGGTGCTTTCTGCGCGCAGCTAGAACAATCCATAATGTTAGAAAAACGTAAGTACTGAATATATTTTTGTTATTTAAAACCGCATTAATCAAAGAGCGAGTTTTTTTCTGCAATAAAGTACTGACAATAAATGACATTTCGATTAAACAAAAAAATCATTTAATTTATTTCACAACGTTGCCAAAGTGTTTTGAAACGTTTTGCGCTGTGGCCAATACCTATTTCTTGTTTGTTTGTTTGTTTGTTTGTTTTGCTTGGACCGATGCTTTTTCTATATTGTATTGTTCACATGACTAATGTTAGATTTGATAGTAACATAAAAGGCGTAGTGGTTACGGATTCCCTAAAGCGTATCTTAGGTTTGCGTTTTAATTCTTCCTTCCCACAGGCAACCTGCGTTTATGTAAAGATAACAAAAACGCCCGCTTGTTGTGAAAAGGTCAAACATTTGTCGAACAAAAGGGAAACTATTTCAATGCTATCTGTATAACAACCCGCAATTAAGTCGTATTTAAATCGTTACGGAACGTCACCCGATCCAATAAATTGTGAAGCGAGAGAAGTCTGATTGGTTCATTGCTTTATGCTTCAATTAAAGTTTCATTTAAGCTCGTTCTATAACCCCTTTTCCAAAAAAGTGTGTAAAATGTAAATAAAAACAATGCATTGATTTACAAATCATATAAACCGAACTGTAACTGAAAATAGAACAAACACAATATATCTAATGTTGAAACAGAGACATTTTATTGTTTTATTAAAAATATATGCTCGATTTGAATTTGATGCCAGCAACACGTTTCAAAAAAGTTGGGGCAGGGGCCTGTTTACGGCTGTGCTGCGCCACCTCTTCTTTTAACAACACTCTGTAAACACTCGGGAACTGAGGAGACCCTTTGCTGGAGTTTTGAAAGTGAAATGTCCCATTTCCCAATACCCAATTCCCAAGCACTAATGCACCCCCATACAACAAGGGATGGTGACTTTTGAACTGTCTGCTGATAAGCTGGATGGTCCCTCTCCTCTTTAGCTGTGTGGACACTGCATCCATGATTTCCAAAAAGAATTAGAAATTTTGATTCGTCAGACCACAGGACAGTTTTCCATTTTGCCTCAGTCCACCTTAAATGAGCTCAGGCCCAGGGAAGTCTGCAGCGTTTCTGGATCATGTGTAGATATGGTTTCTTCTGTGCATGGTTTCATCCTGCATTTGTGGATGCAGTGACGAACTGTGTTCATAGACAATAAGTGTTCTTGAGCCCATGCTGTAATTTCAATATGACCCAGTGATCATGGTTATCCAGTATTATTATACGGCCCAGTCCCTTGCACACAGAGATTACTCTGGATTCTCTGAATCTTTTAATGGCACTGTAAAAAAATCTGTAATATGATACTTTTTTTTCTGTTTCATTTTATAGAATCTTCCTGCATTTCAGAAATTTGTGGAAATGTCATAAAATTACAAATATAGACTCTAATGTAAAATGACATATATTATGTACCGTGGATGATGACATTTCGAAATACTTTGCAATAGTAGGTTGAGGAACATTATTCTTAAATTGTTGCACTATTGCCCATACAGTCTTTTTCAGAGTGGTGAACCTCTCCCCATCTTCACTGCACAGAGACTCTGCGACGCTCTTTTTATACCCAATCATCTTACTGACCTGTTGGCAATTAACCTAATTACTTGTGAGGCATTCAGCCAGGTGTTTTAGTATTACACAACTTTTCCAGTCTTTTGTTGCCCCTGTCTTAACTTTTTGAAGCATGTTGCTGGCATCCAATTCAAATTGTACATATATTTGCCATAAAACAATAAAATTTGTTAAAAAAAATCTATGTTCCAACATTTTGATATGTTGTCTTGGTTCTATTTTCAATTAAATGTCGGTTTATATGATCTGCAAATCAATGCATTCTGTTTTTATTTACATTTTACACAGTGTTCCATCTTTTTTGTAAACAGGGTTATAGTTATTTGCGGTGGTACATTTAAAGCTTTTAAAAAACCAAGCTATTTCATTTACGCTATGTCCTTAGTTCTGCAAATAAATTACGTTGTTTCAAACCTCTCAGCTTGTATCTCAGATACAGTTTATTTGCGATATGTATTTTTATTAATTTGCTGTGCATCTTTTCCTTACGGCTACACTTTAAATACCTATATTCCCATCAATGGGTGCGTTTCCCAAAAGCTCCTGTTAGCAACTAACATAGTTGGACTCATTTAGTTTCATGGATCTAACTGTGTAAGTTGCTAACGTAGTTATCAGCTATGCTTTTGGTAAATGCGCCCCATAATATATAGACCTATCATATATAATATATAGTTGCTTATTATTGAGGACAGTGAGCTATTGTATACTTTTATGAATATGGCAACAATGATGTTATGTCTTTAAGGATATTCCCCTTTTCCATTGTAAATGAAACTCAAAAGTTTCAACATAATTTATGCTATAACCCGCTATATCATATAAATATCACAAAAGTATTTCGGTACTGCTTTGTCGTGTCTTATAATAATTAACCAACTGTTCGCCGAAATGTTGAGAATACATTTTTAACTACCATAAAGGTTGTTGAATTAGCCTGGAAATATTTAGATTTTTTACATGGGCCTGCAACCAGTTTTAAAATAAAATACTTGGCCGATTTCTTTGTAGTTCAAAGAAACGTTTTACTCGTCGGGTAATTAATACTGCGAACACTCGTTAATATTAAAACATTCGTTTGATAATGAAGGCCTTGAGGATTTAAGTAGAATTGTGAGCACGATATTATGTTGGTAAATGTTACGTTTTATCTCGGTGATAATGTTGCGCCGCGGAGTTTTATTGGTCAAGAAGCTCTTAAAAGGGTTATTTGGAGGTAACGTGATTGGATTTGGGTATCCAAGCATAGAAACACATGGAAGATGTTATTTCTGAAGCAGATGGGACTTTATTATTTAAACTCTGCTTTACACGTGGATAGCAAATGAAAATTATTTAGTATTATAAACCCAGAAGATCTGCATTATTGTCTACAACTTGAAGATTCATATAAAGTAGTATTTTTTTTCTTGCGGCGTAACTGTCGAACTAATCTTTAAAACTTAGCCTAAAGCTTTAACGTCTTGCTTCTCTATTGCAGGTGTATTTATTTTGATTCAGTTTTGTCCGCCCCAGCCATTTCAATTATAGTTACATTTAGCTGTAGAATGAACGTCTAGCTTAATTCACTTTCATTCGTTATGAAAATATAAGTATTGATGATATCCCCAATATATATATATATATATATTAAGAAAAAAACCCGACAGTAAACTTAAAGTTTGAATGTTGACTGATAATTTACTGTTAATTTAACCAACCGGCGTAGTTGTGAAGTTGTGTAGTTGTAACAAATAATAATAATAATAATTATAATAAAAATAATAATAATAATAATAATGTACGCTTATCACTATTGACAGTAGCTGTATTACATTTAATGAAAAATAACTAACGTTCCGTTACATAACAATACAACGGTGGTCAGAGTAAATCGGGGCCAAAGTGTTTATGTTGTTCTGTTTCAATTTAAAAAGACATTAGCTAAGAAAGCAAACATTTACAGCAAGGTTTACGGATGCTTTGAAACATTAGCCCAGAAGACGTTTGTCGGACAGACCGACGGTCCCAGAGCTTATTTAAATGAGTCACAGTTAGACTCACTGTTAGCTATCATTTCTGGCGCTGTTTAATTATTCTGCTCTGGGGTTGCGCGCTTTTATGTGTTTGTATATTCGAACTTCATTATTAAACTAAAACCGATGCCAATTTAAAAATATTTTCCTCTGTCGTTGGTTCTTAATAAAACGCACAAAACAGTAGATGTCTGAAAAGAATGCAGCCGAGGTTATAGGCCTAGTAATTGTCAGCACGATAAATCATTATCTAGCTAGCTTTGCCATACCCCAGTCCTAAGAGAGCATAATCATTTTTATTTATGCGATTCTTCTGTCCTGCCCCTGAGCGGAGTTTTAGTTCGAGTTTTCCTGCGGTCTGCCCTCAAATGTGCTCACCCATGTTTGGGCAAAGCCCTAGATTTTGTGGCAGTTGTGTTAAATTTATAGTTTTAGAAACTGATTTTCCAGCCCTCAAGCTGGACTGAAGTTGAAATCCCCAAACGGAGCTCGGTTGATGCAAGTTGCATCGGCACGTCTGAGTTTTATTATAAGAGCGCAAAACACACACACACACGCACACACACACACACACACACACACACACACACACACACACACACACAAAAATAAAATGAAGATATTTTATGTGCGGATCTGTCGCTCATTATATTTTATGTATTTGCATTAGTGACGCATTTTATGACGTGGGCGCCACTGGTGAGGTTTATTCTGCAATTAACCGCAAATATTTTGTATTATAATTTGTATATGTTTTACATTTTTATTATAAATCGCCTGGAAGTCCGATACATGATATAAATAAAGAAGCGTTTTAACGATTAAGGTGTTATTTAATATGATTTATTATGAAGCGCTCCGCATCTACTGTAGTATCTGGTACGCTCAGAACCGTCAAAGCGCTATAGTGCGGTTATTTCATGACATCCTTTCCGCATTTTTGCCGTTGTCCCGCACCTCGACCCTTTGCTGCGTAAGTGCTTATGAAAGATGAGCAGATCTTACTCCCCGAAAAAGTTCTTCATTCGTGATTACGGCAATACATTGCGACCCAAAGAATGACAGCGGTGCCTGCGTTATTATTATTATTATTATTGAATATTTGTTATATACTAATTATATATTATGGACATGACGGTGTAAGTACTACGAACATGCAATATTTTTTCATTCCGTAATGCCGAAATTTTATTAGTTTCCGATCTGACGTAATAACTTTCTTTGCTTATTTTTTTGGAGTATTTAGGCTATTTTGTTTGTTTATTCCGTTTTATGGTAGCTTACTAAACACGGTTGCATGCATGATGGAAAATTAACCCATGTTTGATTAATTGACCAAAATTTGGACTGAAGTGTGAAACGAGAAATAACTTGAATTTTCTCCTTATTTTATATTATTCTTGTAAATGCGAATATTTTATTATGTTATTGTGATTGACAGGCATGTAGTATAAAAACTCCCACGCCGTGTTAGTTTTTCAACCATTTTATTTGCTTATTTATAATTTATTATTGTGTGTGTGGCTGGAATTTTATTCTTGTCGTGGACCGATAGTCTGTGCTTAATGTTAGCATATTTGTATCTGCTGCGGAGCGTGAATGTATTTTACTCGATGTGTATCGGGATCCATCACTATCCGTCCTTCGCGCCTGAGTTTGATTGATGACTTGTTAACTTAACCTCGGCCTTCTTAAACCAGAAGCTACTTTCATTGTAAAAATTTGTTCAGGAAACTAAATTACCAATCTGTACTGTGTTCTGTGGGCGAAAAACGAATTAGACTTGAAAAAAAATCCCATTTAACCATATAGATGCGACTGTATATACATTTTTAGAATATTGATCTTTAATTCGAAGAATACGGAAGGGATACTTAAGTAAACGCGGCGTTCTACGTTCATTCTACCTGCAAACGCGTTAATTTAATTGTCCGATTCAGCTTCAACATTAAGGATTGTAATGCAGATTATCACATTAATCATAATTTCATTCAGTCGTTAAAGAGAAAATTTAATAGTCAGTAACGTTTTGCGTCTCCCAAATTGTGTTATTATGATAAGAGGCCGTCGTAATGCTGCGAGTAACGTGTTACGTTTACAGCATTTATTTTTACAATAATCATTTAATTATGCAGAGTATCCCTATACATGTCCGTCATAGACATATAAGTAATTCCATTTACACAACGTACGGATGGACAAGGATTTTGGAAAGAAGTAGATTTTCACACATTTCGCACAGTTCTTCTGTTATACGCCCAGGCAAATATGATATGTGTAATTTCAAGGAAAGGACGTTTAGTTTTAGAACATTACGTTTTACACTGCAAGATACTTCCTCTAAATCAACCACACTTTCAGAAATAGCGTTTCTGAGGGCTGACATTTTACTGTCACTGCGTACAGACTACAGAATATTTGTATTAGTATTGCTTGAAATATAAACCTGTAAGTACCTTATTCTGCCAATTATTTGCAGCCGTTTAAATGGTCAACGCATGTTCTCTTAAAATCGGTATATCTGGCCGCGGAGGATGCACGCGATCTGCACGCGCGAACGGAAACTGAGCGCGGCGCCCGCGTTTTGTGGTACTCACCATAGCAAGAAATGAGCGCTCCGTTGTGTCCGCTCTCTTGGTGATGTTTGCTTCCTTCAGGGGGAGTTTTGCAAGAGGATCTCTGCATGAAGAGGTGGTATTTGTTAAAGGTGCCTTCCCCAGAAGTGGCATCCAATGACTGGCATTCCTGTTGGAATGGGCTCCGCGACTTTTCCCCGTAAGCCTGACCTTTGTTGGTCAGGAAAGTGGCACTCGCTTGGAATGTCCTAAAAGGGCTTGCTTGGTGATCCCTACCTTGTGGTGTAGACGGACTATAATATGAATCCATGGATGTCATATCGCAGTATGAAACGCACGTCTCGGCGTTCATTCCTAAAAAAAACTATGAAGGGAAAAAGACGTCCAAAGTTTTTTTTTTCTCCCTCTCTCTTTCCTTTTGGAGAGCGAAGCGAGCAGATATGTTCTCCCTCTCTCCGTGTTCCTCAGACGAACACACATACACACTCACACACGCAGTGCCCTGGCAGCTGGGTTTGGTTATAAAATGATTCAGATGTTTTCCAGAAACTGCAAGCTGACCCAGAGCTGAAAAGCCCCCTTAAGGTTTAGGCGAGTAACAAAAATGCCTCTTTCTTCAGAGGATGCTGCAGAACTCCCCGGTATAGACTTTAAGTACAGAACTGGCGTTGGTTATTATGTAGATGGTGTGATGAATGCGTGAGGTCAGACCTTTGCCTAAAAAAAAAACCTGTTTGTTGTAAATATGTGGGGGAGCAGAGAACACATGACATTAATGTAATTAGGATATGAATATATTAATGATTGAATGTGAAGGGCAACACGGATAGAGCAATTTAATGGTTGTGACACAGTTGATTCGTGATGGTTTGTGAAGGGGGTACTTGTCTGGGCTCGAGAGCAATACAAAAAGATTATCATGCGTGCGCTAAACTTAGAGATAAGTCCATAGGCTACGCATGCTGGCCGGGCAACCTCAAAATCACCTTGTTCCGACACGCACGCATGTGCATTAAAAAGTGATTCTTGCCCTCTTGGATGTTTAGCTGGATTACATGAGATGCATTTAGCGTCTGGTGTTTATTCTAGTCTGGAGAAAGAAAAACAGGAGATTTATGAGAATATACGCGCGTATTGATTTCAAAGTCCGCGGAAAGTGACCGTCCCTGGGGTGAAACCGTAGTGCGCCGAGCAGCGATGCTTCCCTTAAACTATCGACTGGATAAGATGCATATTAGTTTGAAAATATAAGTTAAACGATTTATACCACATCAGTTCCAGCTGGGTTTTGACGCTTTCTTACGGCTGTTTCGCTCGGATTTTTACTATAAAAATTTGTATAATACAGGCCTAGTATTTCTTATTTTGATGTGTTATTTTTAGTGTTGGTACTAGGGACTCTATTATGATTATATTATTTTTTATTATTAATGCTAGGTAATTACACAAAGTCTGTTATGCATGCGAATAGTAATACGATCCTCGTCTGTCGTTTCTGTCAGCTTATTTTATTTTTTATTTTATTTTTGCGTTTTAACCTGCTATCAGTAATTTATTTACTTGACCTTTAAAATATGCGCCGTCTAATTCCCTACACTGCCTTCTTATTCTTTAACCTTTTCGTTCCAGATGCCTTTCCGCAGTTTAATCAATTGAAACGGCAACAAAACACGATCGTCTAAAAGAATGACTTTTTGTGAGTAAAGTTCTTTATATTAACTGTCATGTATCGCTCCCTACTCGTTGTGTTTGCGGTGAGCTGAGAGTATTCAATATTTAGCCCGCGCTTGTTTCTCTGTAATTAAACGTTATTAATTATACCAGATGATATGCCAGTACTCAGACACACATATAAGCCCTGGATACATGCGTAACGAAACCAAATGGTACGAATCTGCGATGATGTTACGTTTCATACGTGTGTGTCACTTGTTCCTATTTGTAGTGCCCTCAAAGAAATATATACTTTAATGGGTACACTTTTACATCTTGTCTAACCTGCATTTCACATGTATATATTTATGCCCACATAATTAATTTAAATAATATTCTGACGAAATCCCTAGTACCGGGAAGCGTGCGGCGGTACGAAGCATACCGGGGAATGCCGCCAGTATTGGCTGACATGGGGACGGTGTGGGACCGCCAGGTGAAGCAGGGGACGTTCATTCACTGTCTTACTGCGACGTTACCACGTGACGTATCCTAGCGTACGTTTACTTTGTCCGTCAGTGACCTTAATCCATACCAGAGCCGGCATGTCCATTCAGATTTTGGCTCTTCGCTGTTTTTTAGATTACATTATGAAACGAATAATATTGAAATTACTAAAACTTTGTCATTTTAAACCCATTTTCCTCTCTTATTTGGAAAAAAAATCACCATTATAACATTGTAAAATACACTAGCTTATTACATACTCTATTTTTAGCTACCGGCCACCGCTGAGATCCCATGCATACACTGATTGTCCTCCTATAACCTGAACAACGCGCAAAGGTACATTCGCTGTTATCCCATAATTGCACGGGACAATGGACCTTGGCGGACATAAACCGAGACGTCGGACACAAAAGAGACTTCTGGCACGGAGTCAATACATTTTTTTTCTGTCTGTCTATCCATCCATCCAACTGTCCGTCCGTCCGTCCGTCCGTCCATGTCCGAGGTCGAGTAAAAAATATCGAATTTAGTTTCTGTAAGCCTTTGTATGGCTGTTTTCCTTACTTTTGGCACACCGTTTTGTGTCTTCCTATGATTGTTTTACTGCCCACTAAACATCCGCCTATATCAAATTTAACGCGAATAATATAAACTAACAGACTTCGATCATTGCATATATTAGCAGATCGTTTTGCTGTGACGTTTTCCTATTGTTCTAGCGTAGTTTTTTAATTACCGCATTTAAAGCCATTATAACTATTATATTATATGCGGTATTATAAGGCATTTTGTTGTATTTTATTTAAAACCTAAATCGGAGGACGTTTTAATAGCAGTATGCCGTCTATAGTGTAATTA
This sequence comes from Petrocephalus zakoni, assembly GCA_026774425.1. Classification (NCBI taxonomy): domain Eukaryota; kingdom Metazoa; phylum Chordata; class Actinopteri; order Osteoglossiformes; family Mormyridae; genus Petrocephalus; species Petrocephalus zakoni. The sequence continues at coordinate 4,231,750 of JAODKN010000021.1, read as the reverse complement.
TTAAAGGAAAGTATGTACAATCTTAAGTCTCTCGACTCTATGCACAGTGTCGTTTGGGTGTGGTTGCTAAGGGCTATGCTAAGTGTCTTTTACTTGAGCTGTGATTTCATTTTACACACTGGTAAAAGGAGCATTGTACGTTTCAACTTTCGGGGAGACTTAAAATATTTCAAGTTAATACTTAGTTACGTTATGCTGGTAGTGCAAAACATTTGTTAGTGCGTCGTAAGTCTTACTTCAGTGGCGCACCCCTTTCAGTTGCAAAGCATCTTAATTTCATCTCCTGTCAATGTGCATTACAAGCAATTGTCATAAAATGCTGTTGGGAGTGAATATGATCTTTTTTGCAGGAGTGGGCAGCATGAGGGAGCAGTTGCGTACTTCCAGGGGCCCCACCCTTCTTGGACAGGTGATTACCGGCGAGGGCATCTTAAATTGTGCAGAAAAAACTAGCTGCCAATTTTTTGATAAAGAATTTCAGAAAAACAAAATGTTGGGTAACATTTTCGCCCTATAACATATGGTTGTAAGTGCTTCATATTTGGCTATGTAATTTGCCTTGACTGAAATATCACTTACCTTTTATATTTTAGAGAACATTTGTCATACGACATTATATCAAGTGTAGACACATTTGACAGTAACGCAAATTTGCAAATATTGCTTAAGGCATAGTTTCCCATACATTTACAAACGTTATTGAGGTTAATTAGCTGCATTTAATACGACCTTTATAGAATATTTAAATTAGTGTATATTATAATAATGAGAGCATTGAATACTTAATGATCGAATGGAAATCAGGCTGGATAAATTGGGAAGTAACCCGCGTGAGATACAGCGGTAGACATTACAAGTTACAGTAATTATTAGTTCTGATTTGGAAATTATTATTATTATTATTATTATTATTGTTGTTGTTGTTGTTCGGCTTAATAAGCATTATTAATATTGTCACCATCCCCAGTATTTCTATTATTATTATTTACTTATGTTGCTACTGTTAGAAGTAGACGGTGTAGTAGTGTTGTCTAGAACAGGCATTATTATACGTTGTATCGTTGTTGTGTCGCATGTAGTGGGAACGCTGGTAAGCCAGTGTTCTGTGTGTGTGTGTGTGTGTGTGTGTG
>JAODKN010000021.1:4207113-4230520 GCA_026774425.1 Petrocephalus zakoni | reverse complement strand
TTGTATCGTTGTTGTGTCGCATGTAGTGGGAACGCTGGTAAGCCAGTGTTCTGTGTGTGTGTGTGTGTGTGTGTGTGTGTGTGTGTGGGCTTGCATAGATCACTTTTGAGTACCAAAATATGGTAAAACCTGAAATGTCCCTACTTTTGGGGACATCTTTTCAGGTACCCATTTCTAAAACCTCAATTTTATAAAAATCTGTGAATGGAAAAAGGAAGAATGCCAAAAGTATTGTATTTGGGTTGGTTACTTATGGTTAAGGTTAGGGCTGGGTTGGGGTTAAGGGTGTCGTAACTGTGATTAGGGTTTGTCCCATAGAAATGAGTGGAAGGTCCCCATTTAGATATGTACGCCGAGGCTGTGTGTGTGTATGTGTGTGTGAGTTTTGTTGTTCTTCTATTGACTTTTCTGTTTATCTTTAATCTGTCTTTTATGGGCGGCAATTATCTTTAATTTCAACTATCTGTAATTTCACTCCAACTTAAACTAATATGCGCTGTCCAGCGCTGACTGCGTCTCTCAGTAAACCCAACGCCATTAAAAATGTCATCCGAGGCTCCGTTACGTATAAAATGAAATAGAGCGCATCTCCTCCTCATAGCGGCGGATCCCGCGCTTTGCTCTTTGAAGCCCGTGGGTACTAGTGATTCCGTGTAAAACCTTAACATTTTCTTTATCTACATTTGCCTAAAAGTAAAAAAAAAAAGTATATCTACAGTACTGTTCGCATCCAGTTATGCTCAAAAAGAAATCTGATTTAAGTTAAATACAGCAGTACTACTACTACTACTACTAATAATAATAATAATAATAATAATAACAATAACATTGGTTAAAGTTATTATTATTGTAATGTGTTTTAATTACTGTTTGTTGTATGTATACTGTGTATATCGTATAGCATAAAATTTTATACCGATAATCTTTCACCAGTAATAATCTTTTAAATCAAGTCGCATGTTATTATTTCCAATTTAACCTTTTGAATTTATTACGTTTTTCTTTGGATTTAAGCGATTAGATCTTCACAAAGCTGAGTTATAAAACTGTTAGGTAAAAATTTCGGAGTAAGATCTTTCCAGATGTTTGATCTCATTAAAGCGCATTTATCTAGTAAACGTCTCAATTCGGATTCATTATACCACCTGCTGTTCGGCTGCACCTGCATACAATTATTCAGTTTGCAAAATAAATAAATAAAATCGATTTTAAACGAAAAAAAAATATTGACACAATGTACTTTTAATTATAATTCCTGTTTCGAAGGAATTCGTATTTTTTGCTTTTGCTATTAATTGGCGACTTTACGTGAGATTTAGTGACAGAATGGGGGGGGATGGGTGCATGGATAAATGATGATTATCCTTTCTGTTTTTATGATTATTCGTGTCTGGTTTGTACTAATATTTCAGTAGATTTTTTGTTATTTTACTTTGTTTAAATAGAATTCTATTTCAGGCAACGGCGCAGGACAGGGTATGATTTCCCTTTGAGGAGAGAGCATTACTTAATAATTTAAATTTTTATTTGGGGGGGGGGTGTCAATAAAACTTAATTAAACACTGAGAGGTACAAGTCCCCTCCCAGGATTTCTACGCCCCTGACATTTCAAAATTACCGCGTGCACCACATAAAAGTAAACGGTTAATCGGTTTGTGGAAAAGGATAATTCAAACATAAGTGCTTCATTATTTATTTATTACTATATTTCAACTACGACATTTTACTTTTTTTGTTTATTATGCAATTACCTATCAAATTGTGATAATACTTTTATTTTGTACATTGCAGTTATTGCCGAAGATTGTTGTTGGTTGGATGCAATTAAAATGCATGCCTGATAGTTCAGGTGATTATTTTATGTCGTATTATTTTGTGTCTTTTGGAAAATGGCATGTTTATTTAAGTAAAAAAAATATTGATCTCTGATTTCCCAGGTTGTTATATTTTTTATGAATGTAGCTAGCATACAATAGACCTGCCTGGCTATTGTTGTTCAGATAGTTGTACAAATAAATAATTAAAATACACAAGTAGATAAATAAACAAACAAATAAATAGAAAAGCCGAGGTAAATGGAATCTGGCTTACTCCATGCGATCAAATGCGCTGCCCATTAAGACCACTTTGTCTTTATTTTACATATTATATTATGTAAACATATTATATTTGTATTATATTCCTATATGATTGCCCATGTGATCTTTTTACGTCGTGTATCAGAAAGCGCCTGTTGCTGTGTCCAACTTTTTATTAATAATAACGTAATATTTATGGAGAGATAATATTAATTTCTATTAAATATAGTTTAATCACACAATTTAATTAATTCATACGGGGATACATGTCATTTAATGCAAAATGTTATCGGTTTATAATTTTTTTTGTAATAAATTCAATATATAGTAATAAAGCTTAATTTTGTGCATAGTTTAATAAAGTCAAAAAACTGTAGCCTTTAGCCTATGTTCATATTTCAGCTATAGTCATTTGTCGGGATAGTCATTATATTAGTTAAATAAATGGCTACTAGTGCTTTGCGTTCTTTTTATTACCTTCAGAAATAGCCCATTATAATAAAAGCTTTCGCAATTTACCTCTGCGAAGTTCACTACTTAAATATAGATCGCAAAAACCCTGAGAGGCTTAAGCCGCTCAGAGCTCTATATTTGTCAAAGATAACGGACGATTAACAGAAATATAACCAAAACCGCAAAATTTTTAATGCTGAATCCCCTTTCCCATTCTGGCTCGCATGCAAATACGAAATCCGAAGACGCATTTTTGTAGTTTTCACGGCCTGTATTATTATTATTATTATTTTATTATTTTTTTTTTTTTACCAGCGACACTGCTTTCTGTATGTGTTTACCTTCTCCCCATGTTACCGTTATTAATAAGTGCAACGGACAATGTTTGACTTACTGGCCGCGTAAGTAACACAAAGATGTCGGTGGCTCCATTGGCATCGGGGCTACCCACAGTGTTTATGTGCTGGCATGAGCTTGCATGATGCTTCTACTGAATATCAAGCCGCCTCAATGCCAGAGAATTTCCAGGAGAGTAAACCGCATACTGCAAATCAAAGTCGAGGAACTCCAGCTCTGTTTTCTACATTTTGTTTCTCTATGAAGGATGCTGCAGAGTGAAAAGCATTAGAAAGCGAGAGAGACACGCAACAGCCCACTGTGTATCACAAAATTTATGATGAGGCTAAGCCATCTAGCCAGGAATATTATTTTTAATTCTGCTTCTGCAAAACTTTAGGTAGACGTCCAATGACTTTGTGTCCCAGACAGTACTGGCCTCCTTGTCCCCTCCAAAAATGTCAGCAGCTTTCCCTGGAGTGCAGAGAGGGCAAAGTCAGAATTGTTGCTTTGTAATAGAGTAGCTTGAAATACCGAAAAGGGTACTACGATGCAGGACAGAAACCCCCCAAATCCCACCCCCCCTACAGTTCCTGTGTAGAGGTATCTAGCAGACATGATGTCACTTGCTTATTTATAATGCCATTAGGCACTGGCTGTGTTACAGGGCTCAAGGTCGGAGTGGCAATCCTGCTTGGTCCTAGAGTTTGTGCATTAAATGCAGGACCTGTCAGTGGAGGCCAGGCAATGGCAGAACAAATAGGAACCGGCCCGCGTGTCCATGCATGGGTGACACGGCGCCGGGCAAGCCGGCACCCTCTCCTCGCCTGATTGGGTATGAAAGGGCGGCCAGCCAGCTTGAAAGGTGCCTATATGTTTACGGCCTGCTGTCTCAGGACGTCAGCACTAATTACCTTCAGCAAAGCCAGCCTCCACGTTGGCATTCATCGCTGCGAAAGCAGGGCCTCTTGATAGCAGCATTGATAAGCGATCGGTCATAGACATGGAAGGACACATGGGGCAGAGTCAGTGAAGTTGACTGCTGGCACTTTTTTCTGCTAATTGAGTGTGCGGCTGATCTGCACCCCCATGACCTTTTCTTCTTGTCCTCATGGAGTCATGTGCCAGACTCACAATAAAATAAAAGAGAAATGGCCCAACACTGGTGGCACATTTTGAGAAGCTAAATTAAGCTATCAAGCGAGGAGGCCAAGAATAGCATGTCAGGTTTAAATAATAGTAAATCGTCTCCAGAATTCACGCACACATCTAGTGTTTTTCCATCTGATTTTCTTTGGTCGGTCAACAAATTCGATTGCCCAACAAACCTGGGTGACCACCGCCCCTGCTCCGGCAGGTTAAAATACGATTGAGATGTTCAGACATTGCTTACCTTGCCTGTGGTCGCCCCTGTCTAGGGCCATGTGGAGACTTGAGTGCCCAGGTCTGTTTCTTGGTTTCCCGCTGGAGGCCCGAGTGTTCAGTGATGGGCCAAACAATCCGTTTCATGCTGCGGAGTTCAGCTGCAGCTCCCGGCCAGATCTATCAGACTGAACGTCCCCTCACCGGTACCTGAATGCCCCCATGACTTGTTCACATTCTAGAACAAGGTAGCCTAGGTTACTTGTCAGCATTAAACTGTGTAGACTGTAAAATAGTGTAACTTACCAGTGGTGTAGCTGACAGTACGTATGGAATATCAGCACCTGTCTCTGTAAGGTTGTCAAATGCATGAATACTTCAAATATCTTAATTGAAAGAAAGCTGGCACATTTAAATGCCCCTACAAATTTGTGTTCGAAACAGTGCACACTGACTGCACTGGCATCTCATGGCTGGACACAGACATATTAAGCAAATGGACTCTGCAGCGCTGCAGTGAGTTAGGGACCCCTGTGCATACAGGGTGCCCTTTGTGTAGCGAGCGTTACCCCCCCCCCGGCATCATCACCGTTTCTGATCTTTGCATCTTGTTGTGTTTTGCAAGCAAAAAAGGTTTTGAGTCTCTCATGCAGCAACCACGTCGTGATGCATGTAACTGCGTGTTATACCTGTATAACAATGCATGTGACAAATAAAGAGTCTTGAATCTTGAATCTTAGAAAGTTATCTTTAAAAACCCACTTTCTGCAGCACAGGGTGTAGGTTATTGCTAGTGTGGCGAGGCTTTGTCACCTGGACGCTGCGGTTTACGTGTTACTTCACTGGGAGGGGAGGCTGTTGCCTGGCTTCTCCTCTGTATTCCACCTTCATCTTCTAATTATGTATGCAATGGCTTTAGTGGCATCGTCGTGACCTTGATGTGCATATTGCATGTGTTTACATCATGTGCATACTATATGCAGGTTCTTACATCATGTGCATACTATATGCAGGTTCTTACATCATGTGCATACTATATACAGGTTCTTACATCATGTGCATACTATATGCAGGTTCTTACATCATGTGCATACTATATACAGGTTCTTACGTCATGTGCATACTATATGCAGGTTCTTACATCATGTGCATACTATATACAGGTTCTTACGTCATGTGCATACTGTATATAGGCTCTGGTGTTTAGCATTGAATAAGTGTAGGGCCTGAGGATGATAAGAATGCTTTACTTGTACGTCGCTTTGAACGAAAGTGTCTGCAAAACAAAATAACCGTAACATAGAAGGCAGCGTGGATATATTAATCTGCACAAGTGTATAAATTAGACTGTTTTGGAGAATTTCCCATGGCACTTTCATGCAGTTTATATAAAATAAATTTGCTACAATATCTGCTCCTTTCCAGTTCATACAGTATCTCCCAGCTACTTTTCCAGTACAGGGATTTGGACTTTAAAAATATTCAAAATATACTTTATTACAGTTCAAAATATTGTATATTATTGAAATATGTAAATTATAAAATATCTAAATTAATACGTATTTTATTTGAAAATGTTAATATGTAAATATTAAAGCCCAGAGTGACTGTTCTGAGCTCAAAACTTTTGATTTTGCGCATCCATTTATGTGTAATACATTTTTTGTGAATTTATTTAAAATGACATATCTACATATATAATTACGAGCAATGAAAGTTAATTATGCAGAGATAATTAAATAATTGTATCAATATTTTGTAATTGTATCATTTATCAGTATTATATAATTTTTAGCTGTTGTAAAATTCAATAATGGGCATTCAGGCAATGAAAAAATACATATATATAGAATCTTAAATGATTACATGAAATTACACATATTTGTGCAGTTTCCACATTCACGGTCACTTAAATTTCTTTTTTAGAACTTCTTTAATGAAATTATTATTAACTCCAACTTTTTCTAAATTGATCTGGTGTGTGGGTGTTCTTAAATTAACCAGTCATGCTTTAAGCACATAAAAAAATCTTAATCTTTTACTCGTGATTTTAATTTTCTCCCAGACATGAAAATAACCTTCTCATAAAAAAAAAGCTGATAGCCTGATTTGTGTTAAAGCCTAAGAATAAGTCAAAAACCATATAGTAAGTTGAAACACCACATTAATATCCATTTATTTTATTCTTAGGATTTCCATCTCAGGCAGTCTAAAAATATTATTCCCTGGATTTGTATAATTATATGTTGAAGCTAAAACAAATAACACCTAAATTCTGTTGATTTAAGGATTGCAGTGTTTGTGTTTTTGTGATAGTATTTATTTTAAAAAAGTACTTACCAGTGCTACTATATTAGTCTGAAATTGTTTGCTTTATTTTGGTTGCCGTTTGTTACAATTTATGATTTTTATATGCAATTTGAGGATGGCAAGTGACGTGGGGCCTTTTAGAGATAGCAGCAGTTTCCAATGCAGTGTTTCTTTGCTGTTTGATTGAGTATAGCTAGTACTGGCTGGTAAATGTCTCCTTCAGAAACAATAGAATTTTTCACTCGCTGACATTAAGCAAAGGGGCCGTGCACAGGGACGTCTGCCCTCAATAAACATTGACAAATTTTCCACTTTATTAAAACGTGAGACCGTTTTTTAAGCCACGACGTGCACGTCCCGGGAGGATTGGCTATCAAAGACTGACCACTCTGTGCCCTCTGCAATGTAACCTAAGATATTTCACGCAATGTTTAATGAAGAACATGGTTTCGGAATAGAGGGATACAAATGTAGGTGAAGATAGTGTTACATATCGCTGTGCTGCGGGGCCGTGGTAACCGTGGCGATTAATCAGAGGCTGTGATGGACACTTTTTCATAAAGTAAGGTACAGAAGCATGTGATGAATAGGAGTTGTGGGTTGCCTAGTTTTTTTCTGGGGGGGGCGGGATGTAGATGTAGGAGAAGGTGCTGCACTAAGGGAGGTGGCAACACACCAGTCAGCCCAATGGAGGGGGTGGGGTGTTGGGATGGGGGGACGCATAAGCACAGGCACCTTTCGTGCTGCGCAGGTATTCATTAACGAGGCTTGTACCGCAGTTTTCATCATTGTTTTATTACCGACTAAATGCCCTCCTGTAAAACAGTGGCCTTTCCTCCCAAAATGATAATGAGTTTTCTTTACTTGGGGGGGGGGGGTGGCTTTGTAATTGCAGAATGCTCCTGCCCTTCGAGCTGGCTGCAGTTTTTGCACAGGATGTGGAGACAGATCCATCCAATCCTCATATCTAATGACCCAGTTTTTTCTCTCCTATGCGTTTTTTTTTTGTCCTGAATCCCCCTTCGGCCGTGAATTTCAAGGTATTGATGTGCTTAAAACGATAAGCCTTCGCCGTGTGCTGGCTCCTGCTGCGCGTGGCCTTAGACTCCCTCGGAGCCAGGCCTGAGGCCTGAAGTCGCAGTCCGCGCTATACGATGGCTGCAAGGCCCCCGCGCATGTATCTGTGCCTGCAGCCCAGAAGGCCGAGAGAGCAGCATTCTGTGAGCAGTTTACTTTATTTACTTTACTCATCCACCTGTTTTTTAAATATATATTTCTTGCATATCATGCCATTGTTGTTGAATTTAATTTGCATTTGCCGTGTTGTGTAGGGCAGAGCAACTGTTGAAATCGAAATAGTTGCCTATGGGGGAATTATTTATACACAGCATTGCATATTTTTCACTTTAGACAAGAAGCCCAGAAACACAAACCATACATGTGTGGTTTGGGGGGGGGTGTAGTATTTTTTTGTTTTTGACATTACCTGACCTGGTGGATCCTTGAGCCAAGATGGCGAGGGAAATGTAGAGCTTAGGTTCTGAGCAGTGAGGATGTTGGCTGAAGGGGCACAGAGGACAGACAGGGCACGAGTGAACCAGGCACTACCCAGCTGCTGATGGATGGCTAGCCCTCACCAAGGTGCCCACAGCCGCTCAGCATTCTCCTTTCTGCTCTGCCCATCAGTCCTTTGACTGCAATCTCCCAGTGCCATCACACGACTGGCCGCCCGCCCCAAAACTAGTCCATCCTCTTTGCATCTTTTTTCTCTGTCTGTCACAAAACAAGACCTTTTTATTAGAAAATATGGAAATCCCACATCCCTGTACCACACAGTCCACACAGTTTGGACGTCTTATATTACGATTAAAATAACAAAACGAATCAAAAAGACTTTTGATTATTGAATCTAATAATTAGTCTTCAGAATAATAAACAGAAGGATTATAGTTACACATATATTTATTTACTGTCCTCTTCTGAAGAATAAACTCTGGCGTTAAGCAATGTGTCCTGTGAAAAATCGGTATAAATTGTCGAAAAATTAAAGCCCACACAATAAAAATAAGAAATATATGAAATATTACACTCAACAGCAAACAGTGCTAAATTAAATGTTTTTCAATATGCATCTTGCTAAGCTAAGGGCCCTGACTTATACGCGGAGTATATTAGGTCGAGACGAGGCCTGCTAAGGGCCCTGACTTACGCAGAGTATATTAAGTCGAGACGAGGCCTGCTAAGGGCCCCGACTTATACGCAGAGTATATTAAGTCGAGACGAGGCCTGCTAAGGGCCCTGACTTACGCAGAGTATATTAAGTCGAGACGAGGCCTGCTAAGGGCCCTGACTTACGCAGAGTATATTAAGTTGAGACGAGGCCTGCTGCTGTGGTATTATTCCAACCCGAGCTGCTCCAGTAAACTATTCTTTCTTTGGATGAAAGTGGTGCCTAATTAACAAAATGTTTGTAATTTAATTTAAATGGACATGCGCTCCATTGTCTCAGTGGGAATGGAATGGCAATGATACAAAAGAGACATATTTTCCTCGTTTGGTTCCCTTTGCGCCTTTCTGTCTGACGAGACAAAGGAAAGAGAACTTCGGTTCTATCGTCGCTCTAACGACGGCTACCTTTTAATTGCTGTTCTCACTCCTTGCGCAAACCATAATTACGAGAGGGCTATTAGCAAAGCGAAGTGGTCAGTAATAGAGTACGCGGTACCGCCCACGGTGCTGCTGTTTACAGCCTGCTAGGGGATTAAATGTGTAACTAATAAAATGCTCCGGCTGGCCGTTCAGACCCAAAGTATGAAGCGATATTCGAGGCTGAGCCGTTTTGTCCTCCCCTTCGAATGTCGTAAAATTCGAAGTGGTGATCGTCTATAAACTTTGTCATTATCTGCATTTCCTCCACATTTATTGCGCTCGTTTCATCATCATCGAAAAAGAATGCTGCCCAATTACTGGCTGTCCCATCAGCCCCCCCCCATTTAAAAAGTCATCTCTTTTAGCGGGAAATTCTTGCATATGGAAGGGTCAGCTATTTGTGTATTTTGGTATAAAAAAACAAGGATATGGATGAGACACTGGGCAACTTTCCTAGCAGAAAGACTGAGAGGGCTATTGGACATCATAGCCTGCGGCGAGGTCGTTTGATTCTGCCCTTTGACTGCAATAACAAGCCATAGCGAAGGGGGGAAGAATCGTCCGCATTGTTTGCCGGCGGTAAAGGACGTCCACTTCCTGTCTGGCAGAATGCGATGGAGAAGAAGCTGATTGGTTCGTTTTCAAATCCCTTTTTTTAACAGAAATGGAGTGGGTACACTCTTGAAGTCAATCGGAGTTCCAGAAAACGTGACCTCTGCGGCTGGAAGAGGTTACTTCGGCTCTCATCGCACGCCGAGTGGAGAAGGGGCAGGTGGCCCCGGCCCCGTGTCGTCCCGCTGTCCGGGGGATGCCGCTTCTCGTCCACCTGCCTGGCTTCCGCCAGGGTCATCCCCGCCAGACCACCTAACCCCAGATGTGGAAACGGTCCATCTCCAGCAGTAAACGCCCGCGGGCACATTTCAAATTGATTAGAGCCGTGTGGATGAGGCTCGTCGTTGCGCCGGTGGTCAGCGGCAGCACCGTCTGTCAGGCCCGGCTCGCGATAACCATCTAGCGCACACGTCCACCGTGATATCTGATGATGGCCTGCGCTGCGTCCGCTGACAGCGAGAGCTGCTCGGAGTGTGTATAGCTCAAGAAGGGTGTGTGGAGTTGATGATTGTGGCTGTGAGACATGAGTGTGGCTTGGCGGTTATAAATGATGGAGCTCCCTGTGTCACTGATAGTGACCCCTACAGCTGCAAAGTTCACAGCACTGTTACTGGCTAATCTCCGCAACACTATGGCGTTGTTTTTTTTCCCATAAATGAGGTGATTTGTGTTCAGCTGCTGTTAATTTATGACCAGTTGACAAGTTATTTGGGAAGATATTTCTGCGTAATTTTACTCACTGTAATTTCACTTGGTTTCACATTTAACGCAACAGGATTAAAAGGTGTAATTTTGACATAAAAGAAAAAAATTAAATAAGCGCAATTGCCGTTTCTTTCTTTTCTATCAGGACATTTATTTTTTCTGGAATCATAAATATTGCTTGCGATTTAAATTATTGTAAGATGGCATGCAATATTTTTTGCTGACTATTTAGAATGATACATGCAGTGAATTTGTCTGTCAAATGACACTGGGGATTGAAAGCAACGAAAATGGTGGCATATGACATTTTTATTTGAATCATTTATGCAAAAACATTAAGCCTATGTCCAGTCAATTAAGTCGCAGATCCACACTACCCCGAGATTTCCAGTGACAGGTGATTTTTTTTAAAGTCATGTTTAAATGTTTATTTGAGTTCTTGAGTTTAAATAGCCATTTGAGTTAAGGGCTCCTGTTTGACTTCGTTTGAGCAGCCGAATGTTGCCATTAAGCTACCCGAGAGCTAACACGAAACATACCACTATTACACGCAAGGGCCCAAATACAACGGATCTGTGTGTCATTCAAGCATGACATTTTAAACAAATGCTTTTTTCAAAGGGGGCATTGCTGCTCCCCCGGTCCACTCCCACCACGTCCCCTGCAGGGGAAACACATCAAGGTATTGACCACACTGGGCTGGTATTGACCGCATCGGGCCTACCTAGACATAACAACTCGCAACGTATGTTTTTTATTAGCTCACCGTGCACCTACAATTCGATAATTGGAGCACTTTAAAACCCTTCAGCCAATGGCACAGAGAGGGAGAGCAAATAAACCTCCTTGTTCCTCGCCCGCTCATTCTCCGTCTTCCTGTCTGCCTCGTCCTGTCTGCTTGACTTGGCCAGAGAGGGCCACGGGTGTAAGGTTCTGTGTCATTCTGGATGGACCCTCCTAGCAGAGCCAGCTGCCCCCGGCGTTTAAAGAGCGACCGAGGAAAGAGGCGGCTTTATGGCTTAGGTCTGCTAAGGACAGATATGGCTGCTAGTAATATAAAAATACTAATAAATGTCAAATTCAGTAAACATTACAAATGGAATACATGCACAAAAATATATATGTGTGGGTTTTTTATGTAATACAGAATTTATGCACACAGTAAACTCATAAATATTCCTTCGCCCAGTATTTAAATTTCACTTAGGATAAAGTTGATTCTAAAACTTATTCCAGATTTTATAGGTTTTCATAGCGGAACTAAGGCAAACTAATCTGTAATATAAAATTATACTTTATCTGTTACAATTTTTTATTGGAAGCAGCATGGGAGCCTTTCACAATTACCACTGCTACTAAAATTTTACTTCTGTCCTACTTGAGTATTTTATATTTCGTTTGTTGTTTTCTTTAAGGATTTCCCTTCTCTCTTGCAAATCATTTGTTTCATATCAGTATTTGTATGGCTAGCCTGAAATCGGCTTTGGAAAACAAAATCAATGCAATCATCTGACATCGCAAACAAGTATCACATTTTTAAATTTATAAAATAGCTGTTTAACAGCTAGCTTCGAATTGTGTAAACTCAATTTAGTGGAATAATATAAATAGGATAATAATAGTTACAAAGCTAAGAAGTTAAGGTAATTATTGTCCCCTTTAACTGAGACTGCAATGTATGGTCATATAAACCTAAAATATAATGTGTTCGTTTTTACTATTGCTACCAAAAACACAGACTTATTGTTATTTTGGCAGAGTTTGTCAAAATTAAGTGCAATTAATTATGTGTGGTTATTAGAATTAATTAATTTACAAACTGAATTCTGATCATTAGGAATGAGTTGGATCGGCTTACTTATTAAAAACGGGCGAGGGCGTAGCGGTTAAGGGCATGAACTCGTAACCTCAAAACCTAAAGCTAAACCTCGTGCTGCAGTAACAACAAGCAAGGTGCATGATGGGAATTTCCAGAGTAAAATGGGTAAAAGCATTAAGCAGATGGGTAAAAAATATTTAAACTACAGTTCTGGGGGGGGGGGGAAAGGAATTGGCAAAGCAGTAAAAAGAACAACAAATGCTTTTAACAGAACCGTTACAATTTACCGTGACCATTTCCCCATATTCACTGGATGATGTATCATACATTTAAATAAAAAATAGCTTTGACATCGACTGTTGTGCATGTTGCTAATTTTTTAAAGCTTGCTGAGACCTAATGGAGCTGGCTTTGGACCTGTCCCGTCTGCGGCCACGTCCACATGCTACTCTTTGTGTAGTTCCAGTGCTTTTCTTTCACAGACGCACTGCTGCCTGTCTCTGCTATTCCTTCCAGGTCTCGTGCCATAAAAGCTGATCAGCCGGCTTGTCTTTTGTCTCAGCCTTCTTACGGAATCTCAGTTACACATAGCTTGTCAATATAAGCCTTGTGCAGCTGAGAGTGTCTTTGCTGGTGCTTTAATATTAGAAAACAATTGCTTACATTAAATACCGTGGACTGAATTTAGAAAAATGAGCACACAAAGAACCGGGACAAAAACCAGGCACTGTATTCACCTGCTGCACCCCCAAGCATGTGGAAGGACGTCCCTACAGTGACGGAAAGCATCCTCTGCCGTGGGACGAGCCACGGACGGTTCCTAGAGGAGCAAATTTAATCATAAAAATGTGACTTTGGAAAATAAAAAAAGCGAATAGCCCGAGGGTTCCTGCATGCCGCTCACCTAGTGTGTGTTTCTGAGGGCGATGTAGGCCTCGCTCGGCGTTATCGTGATAAACACAGCATGGGTCCCTCTGCTGCAGGCACTCAGCGGGGGCGATTATATGAAACATGAGGCTTAGTGCTCGCCGGGAGCCTGTTTATTCCCACATGGACACCGGGCAGTCGCTCTCGTCTCGCTTGCCGCCCTTTTGTTTTGGCTGCACGCTCTCTCCTGGGCCCACCAGCACATCCAGGTCCACATGACCTCTGACCCCCTCACCTTTTTACCCTGGACCCTGAGGATGGGTGGGGGTGGCGGCCTCCTGGGTCGATTGGGGGTGGTTGGGGACAGGGGGGAGCGAGCATCGCTGAGGTGTGTGGGGGATTCTGCGTCCCTCCCCGGGATGGGTCCTCACCATGCCATTCTGGAGCACAGCCCCAGATTCTCATGCGTGGCTGAAATTGGTTTCACATGAGCCTGGGGCAGACTGCGTCAGCAGATTCTCTGATCAAATTAAACACGGAGGAGGGAGAAAGCCAGTGGTTGTACTGATCTTTAATTTAATAAACAGGACCGAGAAGCAAGGCAAAAAAAAAAAATCACCCTAACCCTTTTTTCCTTCTCCATTCACGTATACTCCAGGCCCGGAGAAATCACAGACAGTCTCTGTTATCTGTAGGATTGTATCCAAACGGGGGACGTTTTTCCATTCATCAGTATTAGAGTCCAGGCCGCAATAAGGTTGGAGTGAAGGCTGCCTGTTGAGTGTTCATGCGCAGCCCCCCCCAGACATCATACCACCACTGTGAGCATGGACATGGGCAACACATTCGAGAGCTGGGACACCGCAGACCCCCTAATCCACAGATGAAAGTTTATTAGGATTTGAAAAATGCGTCCCATATGCGATCGGGTTTGGAATCCAGCCAATCTCTTCTTTAGTGATATGATCAGTCGGGGTGAGTTATCCGACTTCTTCAAACTCGACACGCAAGTAGCAAGGAAGTTGAGGGGCAGCCAGGTGGAGGAAGGGCTAGGTAATCTCATGCGATGGGGCACAGCCTTCCTTTTCTGGGCAAGTGTGTCCAAGCCAAGTTCTCAGGTACAGAGAAATGGGGAGTTCCGTTAAAATGAGCTCTGCTGTGCCCAGTGTTGGCCCCTCCTGTCCACCCAGAAGAAACTTTATATTTATGACTCTATCCCTGTACTCACCTCTCAGGAAGAAGAAACCTTCCCCTGCCTTTTCTTCACCAACTTAATTGAGAAATGCAGTGAAATCATTTAAGAAATTCTCAGGGTTTTTTAAAGGGCTTCAGCAGTATCATCAATCATAACACAAGTACTTGACAAACAGCCGTTGGTATGTAAATAACGAATGCTCCACATGCCTTGGCAGCTCATACACGTGGAGACTCTCTAGACTCTTTAGTTTTCAGGGTCACCATCTTGGATTTGGTTGAGGTTGGGTCTTCGGAGAGCGTTAAGCAGGATTTGATAAAAAAGGAGGAAATATTTACCTGCCAATTTTCCTTGATGTGTTCAGTGAGTTATTATGGGTTAGGATGATGTTTGCCATCATAATTATGCTGCTACTGGCATGTCGCAGCCTTACCATGAGACAACAGCTGTCAAATTTTGCGAGTCGAGACAGCGTCCAGCTCAGGCTGAAATGTGCTAGGCTGCAGGGACCTCTGTAGTTTGCTTTCAGTTTGGTGGGTCACTGAATGACATTTCCTGGGTTTGTAGGCACAGGGGCGGGCAGGGAAGCTCAGGGTCCCCCCTCACCATGAACTCATGGGCAACCGACATCAAGAGCTCTGCACTGCTAATGCTGTGCAAATCGGTTGCAGACAGCGATCGGCATGGCAATGGGTCCTGCATAAATTGCCCAAATGCCCTGCAATTTTGTGTATACTTTTTTGTTCTGTTTTTTTTTTCCCTCCAAATTTCCTGAAAAAAGCCAGATGTGCGAGCTTGGGTGGTGTAACCAGCTATACCGTTTCACGCTGCATTTTCTCCACTTTAAATCCAAACACAAGCTGAAGTCGCAGCCATAACCCATCTATTCTATCTAGGGTTTCACGGCCACAGAGATGCTGGCTGACATAAAAAGGAGGTGGGGGGGGTACTAGTAGCTAGGCAGGCCAGGAGCATTCTGGGTAAAACTTTTTTCACTGTATCAGACGTGATCAAGGAGACAGGACTGCCCTAGAGTGGGGCAGAGAGGGTCAATGTGTGCCAGCAAGCACAGCAACCCAGCAACAGGTCACCTCCTCTTAACTAAAGATTCTGTTGCAAGTGGTGCTAATAGGCAGCCGAATGTTTGCAATTTGAAAATGGAACGTGGGGCTTTTTTTAACCATCACTTGAAATAAATATTTTCTGTTGGCAAAGTGTGCGGGTTGCGGTTACCTGAGCATGTCATCAAAGCTCATGTTTGCACGTTCCTGTTCCATTTTCCATCCTGTGTCTTCCGCACGGACCGAAAGCTGTTCCCCGAAGCTAACCGTATCCACCCGCTCCTCTGTCCTCACACTTGTATAGAATAAAAGCAATTGCATAGTCTTTGGTTGTCATATATTCAATTATTAGTCTATTCAGTGCGTGGCTTAAAGGAAATTTGGTTTGCTGGCATGAAGAAAGGATTTAGGTATTCTTGAATTGATTATGTCCATGCTGCGAGTGGACAAAAATGATGTCAATATTCATGCCCTGAAGAAAGAGCTCTCCTGGACGGGCCAGTGCAACATAACAATCCCCCATAGATGATAATGCCAATTTGGTTGTACTGAAGAACACTTGGATGAGTTAGGTCTAGTTTCAGTGTGCAAAGGCTTAGTCGGTTATGGTTTTAAGAAAGGATTTGTGATGTCACGCTGAAGGGAAGAACAGAGCTGGTTTATTCATACGAAGAACAGAATAATAACAATAATAATAATGTTTTATTTATATAGCGCCTTTCAAACACTCAAGGACACTTCACAAAAAAATCGAAATAGAAGAGGGGGAAGAATTGTGTGAAAAAATGAAACAGAAAAACAGATGACTTGTTAATTTTTGGGGGGGAACTATGAATTGTACCATAAGTATTTGTACTGTACTTAAGTTGAACAAAATCACTGTTTATAGCCTCTCCAGGCCATTTAAATTTATTTTGTTTATTCTAAAAGTGGATGAATCATTATAATTTAATATAATTTAGTTGGCCCTCCTACATAAACAGTCTAATAGTTGAATTAAAATAAAATGACCTCATATTGACACCATGTTGTGTCTAAGGATGAAGCTGCGTTCTCGCGGCGATGTGATGACACGCCTTAGATGCTCCGTGTTTAATGTGTGAATTTACAGTCCTGCTGCTCTGGGACGTGGGTAGCTCTGGCCCACCCCAAGAGTTATCTGTTCCTTGGACTGGTGCATCTTACAGACATATGGAAACATTTTGTAAGGACAATTAGTTACAAATCCAAATGACTCGAGAGGCCTATTTATAGTGCATACCTTCTGTGTGCCTTCCTGACATGTACTTTATCTGGCTTTATTGCCACTGCACGTACAACTAGGAGTATATTTATGATATACAATATAAGATAAATAAACAAAGATGTGGGAGACAGTTTTAGTTTTTATACTTTTTTTTTGTATTTGGTTTACTTTACCACATTTATTGGAGTGATTGGTATCAAATAATAAATGGTACCAGATTTAATTATTCAATGCCATTTCACTTTATTTTTAATTATCTGGTCTGTTTTTCCGGTCTGTTACTGATATGATTTGATAGGTGCATTGAAACTGTTGGACTTTAATGAACAAAAACTGAAACAAAAACATCTGGAAAGTTAAAAAAATATGCAAGAAAATCGTGTGTGTCATGTGTTTCTAAAGTTGCTGGGTGGCTGGTAATCTTCCCCTCCAACTCTTTCATGCTGCTTAGCAGCAGCTGCCCTGGTGTCAGGTCGGGAAAGTGAGGAGAGGTTTCTTACCGAGTCTGAGATAAACTGCTTTACTCTCCAGGGTTTTCTCCTGCCTCGGCAGACAGACCCTCCCCTCGCTCTCTTCTCTTTTCCCCCCCGAGGAGGCTGAGGAGCATCTCCCAATAACGTCACGGGTGCTATTATGCAAATACCTCTCAGCAGCACTGAACTGCCGAACCACTAACGAGACGGAATGCGGCACCCCGAGAGCAAACAGCTCAGCTTTGCTATCCAGGACATGGACTTTGAGGTGTACTAGGGAAGGGAACGTGCTGGTGCACACCATCCAGAACCACGCTCAGGGACAATTTGCCTGGGATCTCCAAAAGTGCCCCCTCCAACTCCATCACCATCTCGCCTTTCCCTGCTTCACATGGTCTCCAGCCCCCCTGGGTGCCTGACAGATCACATAGCTGCGCCGTGTCTCCGGGACAGTCCCGCCTTATTTCAAGCTCACTGGTTTAGCTGGGAAATTCTTTCAGGAGACAGATCTGCCACACAGCCTGAGCCTTGATGAATAGACGGACCACAGCACAGCCACAGAGATGGCTGCTGGGAAACTCAGAAGACATCTAAGCCCAGATCCCTTCCAGAGCCGCCGTCTGTTGCTTGGTTTTCACCTGCCATTTTAAACCACTCTGGCATGTAACCCGTCGTATTTTTGCATGGTTTAACATAAAGCAGTTTTTTTTTTTTCCCTGACCAATGTCGGTTTTTTCAACTAGTTTCAGAATCACTCTTTCCAACTGTTTTCTGAAGTGTACTGGAGAAGTACCTCAGCATTTTAAAACATCTAAATGTGGGCAGCCCCCAGAAGATGGAGAAGCTGCCTAGAGGATTCTTGGTTGTCAGAGTGATTAAACGGCACTGATCAGCCGCCGTGATCTGACGCAGAAAAGCCGTTGCGTGATCTGGACTCGTCGGAGCCCACATGTCAGTCTGGCCCCAGCACTGGCACTGCTCATCGCTTCGAATATGGGAAGATGTTCCAGAAACATCTGTCATGATTGAGGTCTCACCCCCACGTTCTCTGGCTCCAGTCAACACACTGTAATGTACCATTTGGTTTGTTAAAAGCATTTCGTCTGAATGGTTCCCTTATGAATTCGACTGTGAAAAGCTGGCTGTGGAAGCTCTCTGTGAACTTCAGAGTTATAGATTTGGCTCATTGCTGTACGCTCTGTGTTCTGCTGTCGTTTTATTTATCTCCCAAGGCTGTAAAAAGAGGCATATTTCAGGCATATTTCAAGTCACCCGAATATCCCATCAAACCCCTCACCACAGACTGCCTCCCAGTGCTGCTTTGAATTCTGGGAAGGTCGGTCCACAGTCGCCTTAAGGATACAGTTTTTTTTATTTTGTTTGGATGGTAACCAAATGCAAGCCACATTGTCTCTGGAGGCCTAAAGCAGGCGGAGAGCAAGTGTGAAGGGGGGGAAGGTGTGCTGCCGCGTTCATGTAGGACAGGAGACCCAGTGTGGCCCCAGCCAGCTGCTTCTCCCGCAGCCCAATGTGTGCCAGTATCAAGGAAGACAAGTCAGGATAGAGGGACAGGATCAGGCGGCCCGCGTGGACCAGGAGCGTGGGCTGTCCCCGGCAGGGACGGACCCACATTCCCAGCAAATGAGCTTCGCCCAGGATGAAAGCGCTGTGATCCCGCGGGCTGACCCACGACCCCGCCGGTGTTTTTCCAAGGAGAGTCCTGATCCCGGGCCTTCCTTTTTATCTGATGGGGGTTTGAAGGTTGTCTTGGGGAGGGGAGGTGCAGCCAGACAGGCCCTCCGACCTGCCACCAATGCTTTGGTTGTGGGGGGCGCATGCACTGTCATCGCCTTGACCTCTGAACCCTCCCCACCCCACTGCCCATCTCCAGATCCTGGGACCAGAAGGAGGTACCGGCGAGAGTCCTGCCAGGAAAACGATTCTCGCGCTGTGGGGGGGGGGGTAAATGGACTAGTGCATGGGTGCACATTTCAGGACGTCCGCCACGCTGTTCTTATTTCCCTTAACAACCTATTACTTAAAAATGTTCCTTTTCAGATCATAGGGCTGCCTCTCAGTTATTGTCGTGGTCTGTAATTTTCCAATAAAACAGTCTAGCTGAATTTCACCATAAACATAGTATTAATCACCACTGCTGTTTATTTCTCCCGGCCGGTAACAATGCCACTTGCTAACCTCATGACATGTACCCCTCCCCCAAATTCCCAGTCCTGGCTTCGTACCACTGCTTCCAAGCCCCTGTGCCACAGGGGTTTGGGTCAAATGACGTCCCACCAACCAGCACTCAAGTCGAGGGATGCCTGAAGGAGTCCAGGCCCCTCTGGGATAAAGTGACTGTAATTGCACGTAAGGAGGTGTTGAGTGGGCCTGTCGGCGGGGAGCAGTTATCTGGGATTATCTCTGTGTCACGGAGAGAGGGAGAGAGAGAGAGAGAGACAGGGAGAGAGAGGGAGAGAGAGCATGCCGGCTCCATGAGGAGCACACAGCCTGGCCATGCTCCTCAGCCTGTACTGGAGGCCAGCTGCCGGAGAGCCACATCCACCTGCAGGCCCACCGCTGCTGCTGCAGTTTCCATAGTAACATGCGTCGGGGTCTCCCATGGTGCTTTTGAGGGGAATCTCGACTTGGAGACAGCAAGACTGAGTAACACTACACTGTCAGAAAAAAAAATTTGTACCTTTGAGGGTACAATTACTTGTCATTGGGGCTGTACCCTCAAGGGTCTGCCAATTTCACCCTAGCTGTAGGTAAATGTACTCTAATTTAAGGACTCTAAGGAACATCTTTGTACCATTGGGGTACGTTACTGTTGTTTGTACCTTGGGCTGTACCCTTTTTTCTGACAGTGTACCCAGTTCTTCTCCTTTCATTTATTTTACTTTCCTATTAGGAAATATTGGATGCCCACCAACCCCCACCCCCCACTGACATCCTCTGCCTTTCCGACGGTGCTCTCCAACCTCTGAGCTCCACATAAACCCTTGGCCCCCGGGCTGGTGAGCCGCTACGGATTCACTCGCTCCCTCTCTCTGCCCTTCCTGTGCCCTTAGACCCTCCACTATAGCAGGACCCCACACCCTGCCCCCATCCCTAAATTCTGCCTCAAGTGGAAACATTCCACCCACCAATCCACTCCTTATGGTGGGGGTCAGCACCCACCCACCCCCCCCCACCCCCATCTCTTCCGTATCCCTCCCTGGACCCACAATAGTAATTCGATTAAATGTTTTCTTAAAGGAGATCAAACAGGAAGAGGTTGACTGGCTTTAGGGTCCTCACCCCCCTTGAACAAAAAGCCCTCAGTGTTGGCCCATGCGACATTAGCAATTCAGAATCCTTGCATTTGTCCAACTGTTTAACCAGAGGCGGTTGATTCTGAGGATCCTGCCACAGGCTCCAGTGTGAAAGCTATCGCTGATTTCGAGTCGCTATCCCCAGGCCGCATCAGGTCCTGTTGACGATGCACCGCGAGGTATAGCTTGTGCAGCTGTCTCATTCTGTACCCGTCCTTCATCACAAAGAGACAGGCCAGCCATGGGACTAGACATTGACCTCCTTTGTCATTTTTCCTGAGAGTCATCTATTGCAATTGTGGGAAGATCTTGGTTCTCTGAACTGCACCATCCTGATCCCACCAGCGGTTGGCTCCCTAGAGACCATCATGGTTTGGTTGTTTCACTCACATTTAATACAACCCTTACGGAAATTCACTATGGTTTCCTATGGTTTTTTGGGTTTGGGGTATGGGTTTTTTACAGTAACCATGGTTTTACTATGGTACCTCATGGTAATCATGATTACTAAGCTCCTACTCATAGTATTACCATGGTTTACTTATAGCACTTCATGGTAACTGTGGTACTACTATGGTTTACTCATGATAAAACCATAGTCATAAACTCATGGTTACCCAAAAAAACCATAGTAAAACCATGGTTCGTTTCCGTAAGGGAAGTGATTTTGATTATAGAAGCTCTTGTGCCTCTGCTGAGCTCAGAAGCCATTTCTGAAGGAAGGTATTCTATATATAAATGTTTTGTTTTAGTGTAAAATTAAACCTGTGATTTGTCTTTTAGAGTTTATGTGAAGCCACCGATTCCTTAATGATCCTGTCGCTTTAGTTAAGATCCTGTCTCACTGATTTTAATTTAAACCATCAAATTTTAAAAAGTCTTTTCCATAAAGTGCAAGTCTGAGGATTCGGCTTTGACCCTCCCTGGAACCCCGGTGTAGGCATACATCGCCACTTCCATGACTGCTTAGAAAAGCTTCATTGTCATATATTAAATGATGTTTTAAGTTTAGTTTTACAGATTCAGTACAAAATACTTTGTTTTCACATTTATAGATTGTTACCTTTAGTTTTTGTTTAAACATCCTGCAAAGAATTTAGCCTACCCTGTCACTGGGGTAAAACCCATCTTACCATGGCCAAAGTTCAGAATTACTAACCCAGTACTGATGGTGTTTTTTTAGATCAGGCCATTACTATATTTTATCATTGGGCTATTTCCATGTTTCCATATTGATGTATCAATAACATTGTTACTGTTCTTTACCATATTTATTTAGGGAAAGAACAGGACTTCAATCCATTAAAATGGCAAATTTTTGTATTATGTGACTCTTTGAGTTAATCCTGGTAGACTGGGGATCTATTCCTGCATTCGTTTATCGCAACTCGGACAAAAATGTCATGAAAACATCACTTCCCGTCGGAAACACGTCCCTTTTCCGAGTTTGAAGTAAGACAGAAATTTTTTGTCTGAATTTCCCGTGACTTCATTTCAACATGGCAGCTTACACAGTCAATAAGTGTTTCACTGTGTTTCTATATTTTTATAAATATTTCAAAATGTTTATTTTATGAAATGTATTACTAGTTATGAATGTAATCTCACGCGATCTATTATGTTAAGTAATAAGTGTCTTCCCATTAACTTTTGTGCCCAGATCTGGACAATAACAGTGTGTTCGTGGAGGCAGCCATGTTTGTTCCGAGTTGTGTAGCTCAAACGGGAAATGGTCGGTTGTGACGTCTCGCACCTTGGAATTTCCGACTTCGTTGGGATAAACGAACGCAGCATATAGCTGCAGGTAGTGGTACTGCAGATGATAAACACATTGTGTTTGCCTGTTTGTTTAGACTGTGAAGAGACACAACACCACACTGGGTGTCAAGTTTACTGGAGACGGCATGCCGCATTCCTGATTCAGCTCCGCAGACCTGGTGGCTTTGACGTATCAGTCTGCATTTCTCATTAGGACATCACCGAGAAGTGAGGAGGCAATGAAAAGGGTGATGTCCGAGTGTTGGGGGGAGCTCAGATTTCTCGTGGGCAGGGCTGCTCGTGTAAGAAGATGGTTTTACAAAAAGAATGTTTTGGCAGTGGAATTGCAGAGCGACACAGACACACCAGCGCACAAGTGTAAATGCTCATGTCGACACAGGCTCTGACCGATTTGCAGGACGAAATAAAAATGCAAAATTTTCCCCCCATGATGGAGCATTCAGAGAATTACATGGATTCTTAAGTGTCTGTTTTTTATTTTCTTTTTTGTCTTGGCCCTGCAAAAGTGCTCGTTCCACATCTCAGACAGGCCCAGCTGCCCAAGCTGCCTCCCAACCAGTATGACTGGTTGATGGTCACACCAGGACGGATATGTAACCAACCTCAGCTCCCAAAGAGTTCCACACCAGGACGGATATGTAACCAACCTCAGCTCCCAAAGAGTTCCACACCAGGACGGATATGTAACCAACCTCAGCTCCCAAAGAGTTCCCATGCCGCTTCATCCATAGGACGCGAACGACCTTTCAGCTGACCGCCTCTCAAACATGCAGACGGGGTCAGAACGGGGACGGCAGGTCACCAGGAACCTCTAGTAAAAGTCATGCCGGGCCTGTAATTACCTTCCTAAATGTAGCAACTGTCTGGCACGTGTGTGAGTCCAGCGGGCAGGCGTGGGAGGAAGTCTGGCTCTTTCTACCGCCACACTTTATCTTTATAGACTTTGTAGCTCTACCCGCAATGCACAGACACATAAAGCCTTCTACAGTACCTCTGATACTCCACCCTGGAGCTCAGCGCCTCTTAGACATCATAAAAGAGAGATGACCTACAGCCGCCTAGCATGTATGACTTTGGTCGTGGTGTCTTTTGTAGTGTCAAACCTTCTGATCCTTTCTACGTACTGACGTACCCAACATCTTCAGCCA
>JAODKN010000021.1:4152418-4187906 GCA_026774425.1 Petrocephalus zakoni | reverse complement strand
TCAGAGGAAAATGGCAGCCCTTCTGCTGGGATTTCAAGGATTTCAGCCTAAACTTTTTAGTCACTTGTCCACTTTCTTGCCTCCTGAGGATCCATCCAGTCTAAAAGCTAGAGAGACCCTTGGAGGTTTATTTAAGGCTGAAGTGTCAATTTGAATGCGATTTACTGTTTTTTGTGTAATTTCGATGGCAAACAAAGGTAGGTGATGCAGAGAGGTGCCAAATATGTTTGCTGAAGGGTGTGTGGACCCTGCCGCACGGGACGCTGAGGGAGCACTCCTCTGATCGTGCTGAGAGGCTGAGATGATACAGAAATCCTAGAGCTAGGGAAATGAGATGAGGTCAGCAGTTCCTAGGGCACGAGGAGCAGCTGACACGCTTACCCTGGGCAGCTGGCAAGCAGATCCTGTGCCCCCCCCACCTACCCCCCCCATCCTCAGAAGAATAGCATCCAGGGGCCTCCACTCTCACTTCCTGAAGAAAGCTGTGTTCCTCTTTTTTGATTTCAGTCTTGGCACTGAGTACTGCTTCTCTCTTGAGTGGATGGGGGGGGGGTCACTTGTGAGCATGAGGGGTGGTGGGGTTGTGTTCCATATGGACAAAAAGTCTGAGATTCCCGCAAAGAGTGAATGGATGTGCACACCGATGAAGGTCTGCAGTGATTATGTGCTGGGATTACCCTATCCAGCCCGCAGCCAGGCGCTGTGTCAGGCTGGACCCGGCCAGCCCAGGAGCCCACAGGCCAGACACAGCTCCTAGACAGCACCAACCTGGATCCTCTTTAGTGTGACCGGCCAGCGGTTTCAACAGGCCACTGGTGTGGGGTTCAACTCTTCTGCCATTTCTGAAGCAGGGAAATGATTCATGCGATATTTGTGGTTTAGTCTCCAAAGTATTGTTATTAGGAAGTTGATTTGAGGTTTGATTTGTCATTAATTATCTCCCAGGATTCAAAAACAGACTATTGTGCAGAACAATATACATGCTTTGTGTTCAGCTGAACTGAATGCCATCCTTTAGGAGTAATACCTTACAGCACAAAGATGAGTGAATGTGTTGTGATTTAAGGCTTCTGAGTTTTGCCTTTTACTTGCGAGGCATGGCATTAATGTTGCGTTAATCCTGATATTTATTGTTCCTGAACAAACACCCTTTTTCGTTGTTGTAATATTTATTGTTTACATACACAATTACCCATTTATTTAACCCCTTGTGTCCAGGTCCCCTATTTCACACCATTTTGTATTTCGCATTTTAAGTATACTCTATGAACTGTATGTTGTATAGTGAACTGTATTCCCCATCGCCCTGAAGAACTGTTATGTCATGCCTCCATTTAACTGTGTATAGCTGGTATGACATTAAAGCCCTCTTGATTTGACTTGGTTTGACTGGATTATAAATACACCCAGTCCGGTCCATTGATGTTGCTTGTGTTGGACCGTGTCAGTCTGCACCACACTTTCCGTCTCCTCTGTGACTGGTTTTCCTCGCCGCTGCTGCCATCCCTGTGCCGGGCGTCTTTGGTAGACGGCTGGGGAGGAGCAGGCAGTGAAGGGCCTGTCGCAGAGCCCTGTCCCAGGACTAAGTGCAGGGAAGGAGTGATGGTCCTGACCTGACTGGAGGGGGCGAGAGAGGAGTTAAGTGAGCAGCGAGACATACCATATATTTCCAGAAAAAGTAGGCCACGGAGGAAATGAGCGAGGGGGCTGGAGCATGATGGGAAGGGAGTGGGGCAGAAGGGTGGGCTGCAGAGGGACCGGAGGCGGGTAAAGGGAGAGAGGGCTCTGGGGTCTAGCAGCGGCCCCCCTGCCATGAGAGACAGGCTCGACTTATGTGTTTGTGGGGCCCTGTGGTTTCTCCCGGTGATAAATCCCTGGCACATATTTAATAGCGTCAGAGCGCAGGACCAGGGGAGTGCTGAGGGATGTGGGGTCATTACTCAGCAGCCCACATCTGAAGGAACTGCCCCCACCCCCCACCCACCCCGCCAGCTCACTCCTGCACCATATCTTTAGGTCGAATGATAACCAAGAGCCGACACAGAGCAAGTTAACCATCAGTCTGCTGCTACCTGCATCCTACCTGCTAGAGGAGGAGGCGTGTGATGGCTACCCACCTGCACCCGTAGTGTGGACGGTGATCGGGGGCCAGGCCACACAGTCAAGCACTGATCTCTCTTCTACATCAATGTAGCTTGGCAGAACTGCAGAATCTCGGACTAAATGACTATGGACAGCAGGCAGTGCGTAGATCCTGCGGCACCTGTCAGCGACTTGATTAGCGTGAGAGAGGTACGCAAATGCCCCGTTCTGATAAAAGGGCAGAGTGTGAGAGCAGCACGGGGAGAATGGCTGGCTCCCGTGGCGGGCTTTAGCGTCCATAAGCCGCTCTGGCAAAGCCGGGGGGGGGTGCAGTGTGTCAGCATGCCAGCGAGTTTTGGGAATGATGATTCACTACATGGCGACAGAAGCCGCACTGGCAAAACAGTCGCTGGGAAAAGTGTGGAATTTTTAGACCATGAGGCGGTTATACACTGTGCTACGCGTCTGTCATTTTAAGCGCGCTGCCAGTTTTCTGCGGAGAACAGTAACAAATGCAGAGATCGTTGCCATTATTCAGACATTTTCTCAGAATGAAGCTGTTCCTTAAACATATGGATAGTTCCGATTTATTCTCATTTTTTAAGTTATGTGTTATTTTTCACTGTAATACCAGTATTAATATTTTCGTTTCCTGCTTCACTTTGACCCGCTCAATCCAGTGCTAGTCACAACTTTTTTCAGAAGATACTAGCGCCATCTTCTGGTTATAATGATAAATGCCCACGTTGAATTTTTCAGGAAATAGCCTCAGTATAAGGAAAAAATTGAGTTTTTTTTCCATGAGCTCTGCTTCATTTGTCATTGTGCCCCAACTGGAGTTATTTCTGTATTGCACGTGACAACATGGAAGATGTTACCCACCATCCCTTATGCAAACATAACGGGATTTTAGGTTATACTGCACTGCTGGTGATCATGTTTGTGAATAAACTTGGTTTCTTGATGCATCTTAGCCCCTGGCAATACTGACAATCTCAGGTAAGAGGGACAACGAAATAAGTAAAAATAACAGAATAATGGGAAAATGCAATGGAACAGATAAAAAATAGTGTCTAACAAAGAAATATATCATTTAACAGTCCCTGTGAAGTGGAAAAAGAATAGACCTAAAGACAATAATCCAGGGTGACTGGTCCCGGCTAGAGCCTAGCTAGTGGTTCCTCTTCCTAGGCTGAGGCCTCGAGAGGCGCCCCAGCTGGGCGGCTTGATGAGTCACTGGCCATGAGCGACTGGGGTCGCCCTGTGGTGATGCCCAGCATTGCCATCTGTTGCTCGCATGGTGCTGACTCCCTTACCACCAGGCCGGTCACTGAGGGTTGAATGAATCTCGCACAGGAAGGACACCATACCACATGCACAGTTATTCAGTTACCAGTCAGTCAAACACTGAGGCAAGCAAACTGCCAAGAGCATCTGAGTACTGACTGTGATTTAGGGTCAGAGCTGGCTTTCGGCTCAGTCAAACACTGTCTTCCCTTTTACTGTATATGTTTGTGAAATTATTCTGTATAAATGTTGCTGGAATGTATCACAACACACACTCATGTAAAGCGCCTAGGGGCGACTCTGTTGTGAAAGACTCTATATATAATATATAATATATAATATATAAGAAATTGAATTGAATGGAATGCAATCCAGATCCACCTGATAAGTGAATTTCAAAAATAAGCTTTCCTATACTCTGGATATGAAACCCAGGTCAGCAGGGGTATGTCGCGGGTACAGGCTTAGATAGCTTACAGTGGAAAACTGCTAGTTTGCAGTATGGCTCGGGTACAACACGGTTCTTAGTGGCAGAGAAAATGCGCCATTGGTGACTCTGATTTGGCCTTAGTCTAGGAACTTATTTGTATATTGGCCTGATCCCTCCAACCCATATTGATGACAAAAGGTCTCAGCTGAGTGGCGAACCCTTCCAGCTTTTGGTTCTGTGTAGCCCCACTGTGAAGATCCGCGTTGCATACGTGCTGGAATGTGTAAGGACCAAGACTGACTTGACAATACAAACTTGCTTTATCCTGTCAGCTATTAAAAAATACACATGAAAGGCTTACTGTAATTCAAAGTGTGTTATAGTGTGTATTAAGGCGATAAAGTCAATATGCGTGTACAATGGGACCAGGACAATTCCTGCCTTAATTCCATGTGTACCCAAATGCCCTTAGCATCTTCGGTGGCTGTGCGCTTCCTGCCAAAGATACACAAAATGGATCCTTTTAAAAATAGGTCAAAACTAACTTTTTAAGAAACTTGTGTGCAAGTTTGCGTGGAAGTAGTCATGTTTGTTACATGTCTGCTAATTGAAGTGGTTCTTGTGTAATTGTGAACTAACAGCAATTCAGTTACCTTTTAGATGTAAATAGTTCCATGAAAGAAGTCATTTATACTAACAGGCAATTAAATACTTTCTCTGTGGAGGACTGATGATTTCAGAGTAAGTGGTTAAAGATTGAAAACTCAGGGAATGATATATAGGAGGAGAGTGAGCTCTGTCAATGGACTATTGTCCCCATGGACCTTTCCTCTCCAACCATAGTTACTTCTCATTAATATCTGAAGATGAACTCAAAGTTGTGCATGCACTTAACTTCAAGTAACTTGCCAATGGTCCACGCCACCTCCAGAATCCAGCTTCCAAAGCCGAGTTTATTTTCCAACACTGTTGCATTATGTTCATTTCAGTCTGTTAAAATATACTCTTTGATATTTCAGTAAGCACATCACTACCACAGGTTACTCTTTCCGATGATTCTTCATTTAAACTGACATGAAGCCCAATCAGCTAGATCCTAATATTCCAAACCAAACATGTGTAATACATAATAATTTATCAGTTTCAAAGTGTGACTTGATTTGTGCTCAGACCGGTTTTGCTGTGATGGATTTAGGCTGTGATGGGTAGGCTGTTGTCAAACACTATGACCCTGCATCAGATAACTAGTCATGGAAGATGAGTTGAATGCATTTTGTTCATAGGTTCATTATATCATAGGCTCATTAAAAAACAGTGTCATGTGAAATTAGAAGTCATAGGGAGATGTATAACAGTTTCTGTACATCACACACCTTCAAAACAGCCAAATGGAACTGCATGCTGTATTGAGAGGGTGTTGCCTAACGACAGATAGGCTCAGTTTTATGATATTCTAGTGTTCTACTGCAGCAGCTTATTTGATTTTTTTACAGATTAGATGTATATCAGTTGCTCTGACAGCTTACTGGTAATGCACTGTTTGACTCATACTGCCTTTGCCGAAACAGGATGGGCCTATTTGGTCTTTGCTTGGTGGGGTGTTTGTGTTAAATATCCATGGTTACAAGCTAAAGTCAAGCTGCAGACTGAATGGAATCCTTGTCATTATTAGCCACCTGTGACAATTAGCCACCTGTGAAAAGGCCCCAAACCCCTCATAGATTCTTCCAAGCTTGGACACTGTGTCAGCATCTACGATCCTCATCACACATTAAGTGAGCAGCAGATGGTTTTACCCATAATCCTCTTGTCTATGCACCATCCATGGCAGAGAGCATGAACGGCCAGGTGTTTCACGTCGGTTAGTCTTGCTTCATCCTGGGATTCTTGAGGTCCTCTTTGGGTTTCATGCATTGGCTTCACAGAGTTGCTGCTCCAAGCTATGTCTGCATTCATCTTAGCTTCTTCATCCTTTCTAAGCATTCCCTTCCCCCGAGCTGCTGTCCGTTCACCATCCACATGCTAACCACTTGTTAGCATCTGTTATCGCCCTCTCTCCCACTCCCCATTACAACAAATATTTCTCTATGGTGGGACCTCACACGTAAGACCGAAATGCGATGGTTTCCATGGAGTCAATTATCTTTGCTGCGTTCCAATAAAGATGATGGACCGTATGTTGTCATTGAGGGGGCCTCTGAGCAGGGGATTATTGGATTGGGAGCGGGAGGCTGTCAGCTGGAGAGGCGAGCCTTTGGGAATTGAATGACATGCAGGAAGGTTCCCTGCTGTAGACACATGCCTTAAACAAGCGTAAAGCAAAGGGGAGTTAACGGGCAAGTCATAGAAATCTGGCCCAAAAATGAGCTAAGTGTCCTGACCAAATTATCCACCTTCTTTTGAGTCCCACATCTCTCTTATCCATCTTCCCCTTTTTCAAAAAGGAATTCTGTTAATAGCTCAGAAGAGCACGGCGGCACAGTTGTCCAAGTCGGGGCTGTCAGCATTTGACGCCTATCTGATCACTTCACGGCTTTCCGCTCTGCTGCTCTGAAGACACGTGTTCCGGCCGCTTTCTGGAGAAGCTGCTGTGGTGAAGATTCAAGTTAAAAGACTCGCTTAGCTCATTCTCCATCAAATAATATTTTTCACAGACATTATTTCATCTATAAATAATGAGGGGACAGTAAGACCCAGCAGCTTTTTCTTATATCCTGAGTTATGTGTTGCCAGGGCCGGCACACTGAGAAATAACAAACACATAAATTAAAACAATGGAGATGTAAGGAGGTACAAATTACCCCAGACAGGGCAGAAAACAGCTACTTGTTTCCTTAAGCACTGGATTAACTCAAGCGTAGCCTTGCGTTATGGACTTTGCTTCTGTGCCGTTGCTTGGTTTCCTGGTTGGTTTCTGATTGGCCACCGTGGCGATGTCAGAGGCCACAGCCATAAGTCATACAGAGTGGTAGCCATGGCAGATGGGCCTGGAGAAGGACTCCCTTTAAGTGTCAGTGCATGTCAAATTTACTGGGAGGCTGGAGAAGGGCCTCAGCTGCAGAGAGAAGTTGAGGCCAACTGGAAACCACCCATGATTTCTGGCACTGGCACAAACAGAGCTATTTAACATGTGTGCTGCGTTATTGGACTAGCAAAACAATATGTAAGTAATTTCTTTATATATATATACAGCACAAAGAACTATAAAATTAATATAGTGGCAATAATAACAACCACAGTAATCTAAATTTTGGTCTGTATTTCATTCTTTCTACCTGGGTCCTGTGTGTGGATGCGACTTTGATCCACTTGAATAGTACTGCACCATTTCACTGTCCATACTTCCCACTCCGCAAAGCGCTAACTATTACTATGTGCTGGGCATAGTAGTAAATTGAACTGCAGCTCCCCTACTGGTTGGAAGTTAGTACTGCAAGTAGAGAGTGGAACGTAAAGTCTGGAGTGTGTCCCTCCTCTGATGCAGCACCGCTCAGCACGCGCCGGTCCCTCCCTGCTGCTATAATCCCTCTGGTGCCAGACAGCAGGGCAGAGGGGAGCATGTTGGGGGTGGGTGAATGGGCGAGGCCGGCGGGATGATGAGACTGGGGAGATGAATCTGACTCCCCAACTGAGCAGGCTCTGCTAATAAGACAAGCCCACATGAAAGAGTGCTGTCATCTCTCTGGACCTTTTTGAAGGAGGGTTTGCGTGATTCTGCGCCACGTCACTTATTCCGCGAGGCCCCGAGGGATTTAGGTTGAGATGCGATCACCCCTTACGGTGTCAGCGAAAACCAGCCCCATGTTACCAAAGTGACTGCTTATGATCGGATTCCCTGTGGTTAAAAAGACACGGCTCTCAAATGGCAACTCATCCGTCACGCTGGGCTGTGGCAGGAGTTTATTTTCAGAGAAATTCTGTTAAAAAAATACACATCTAAGTGAAAATTGCTGAGTGTGTCTATGGCTAAGATAATGATATAGCGCACATCTCTGTAAGTTTTATACAAATAGTTTATCTATAAAACCGCTGAAACAAAATGAGACTTATTTTTGTGTTGTAATTGAATTGCGCAGTTGGTACTGACATGCACCTGCAGTCCAGGCCACTTTTGTGCTGTGAGAATCACTTGCCGATTGTCTCTTCAAAATCCACAATGACTGTGGCAACCCAGTGGTTTACACCAAACTGGAGGAATTTTTTCAAAGCGCTTTCATATATGTGGATTTGGCGCCCTCTTTCGGAGGATGTGAAACTTCAGATATGCTCTATCTAAGGCAGGGTTGGGCAATCTTATCCGCACAGCCTGTGTGTATGCAGGTTTGCGCTGCAACTCCCTAATCAGATCACTAATTAGAGGATTGATTGGCTGAAGAGTCCTCACACCTGGCTTTGAACAGCTTACCTTAGGGTTATCCCGAAAACCTGCACCGGCTCTTTGCGGTTTGCCGTTTTGCTTAAGGACTTTTAACTGGATTTTAGAGCCCTAAATAACCTGGCACATATTTAGAAGTCAATGCAGCTATGAAGGTTCCACTTAGTAGAGTGCACTGAAATCAGACCTCCGTTACTGTTGACATACGCCATCAAACTTGAAATACGTCCAGCTATAGTACTTTTTAAAACATGTATACCTATTAACAGGGATATGGGTCCGTGTACGTGGATTTTCGTTGTATAATGGAAAAACGAAAATCGGGAAACAACCCGCTTTTTGTTTTCGGTTTTGATTATAAGATCGGGAAACGGAGAAATGACCAGTTATCTCATTTTCTTTAGTATGACCATAAACAAAAATCAGGAAAAGGAATTCCACTATCGGGTCCGTTGACAGTTTTGTTGTGACCCGGAAATTCTTGCCGCATCCCTGATCGCGATCTGATGGGGAGCCGGACAACATGAAACGTTATTAGTTGTAAATGTTGAAACGCCACAGCACTGTCAGCACACAACAACGAAATGTGTTTTCTGCTTTTAACTCATATGTGACGTTGTGACACGGCACTGGGCAGCTGTTTCAGTGCTATAATGAACTTGATGTTCTGATTTTTAGCCAGCGTATGTACCGACAATAATAATCCAGTGGGCTCACGCACCCCCCCCCTCCAATGAGGCAGAGGCACTGGCTGCCTCACCTCGCGTTTTTTCAATGCGGATTTATATCAGATCAGCAAGACTAAATTTGTTATACGCTAAATACATTACCGATTTTATGGAAAGTCAGGACATATATGTGTGTACAAACCCCTGATGCAACGGACCCGATAGTGGAATTCCTTTTCCTGATTTTTGTTTATGGTCATACTAAAGAAAATGAGGTGACGGGCCGTTTTCTCAGTTTCCCGATCTTATAATAAAAACCGAAAAGCGTTTCCCGATTTTCGTTTTTCCATTATACAACGAAAATCCACTGGCCGTCACGTACACGGACCGATATGACTCTATCCGTCTTCTGACACCACTTATATTATTCAGGGTCGAGGGAGAGGATATAAAATAAGTTAGTTATATTGGCTTATTCTTTTTTATTGTTTCATGAAACATATAATGTTTTTAAACCAAGAAGAATGTGCTTTGCATTTATATCATAAAAAGCGTCCTTAACAGATCATAGCACAGGCATGCTGACGAGGTGGCAGTCTCCACAATCATGTCCATTATTCTGTCCCTGCCAGTCAGATAAGAGTGTGACGCCCACCCAGCATGTGGGGGGTCTGTGGGAGCCAATGGCAGCCAGTCGGAGCCTGAGAGGGAACCAGGGCCAGGCTACGCCATGTTGTTTAGCTTGGTCCATTCAAAGATGTCCTGCTCGCAAACGATGTCCGAGTTGATGAGCAGGTACCGGTCTCCCACGCAGAAATGCTTCTGGCAGGCCGCACACTTGAAGCACTCCAGGTGGTACACCTTATCTCGCACGCGCATGGTCATCTCGAAGGCTCGGATCCGCTTCTCGCAGGACGCACACAGCCCGTCCTGCCCGAAAAGCCTGAATGTGTGTCATGGGGGGGGGGGGGGGGGTGAGGAGACAATTACATCTGTTCTGCAGGGGGGCATGGGGGGGTAATTATTTTTCAGTTCAAAGATGACACACAATTTGCTAAGAAGTGAAGAAGTCAGGGTTAGGGTTAGAGTTAGCTTAGCCTTCCAGATGATCTGGATAGACGGTGTGTTTGTCAGGTTTGTGTAGGAGATTCCCAGACTGGCAGTTCAGCTGTTATAATGTGCTCTGTGTCGCCTGAAATAGGCTTCATGCTGTCCATGACCCTGTACTAGACAAGGCGTTGGATGACGGATGGATTCATGCAGTATGTGCACACAGAAACATAATCCACACGCACACTCATACACACACACACACACACACAAACCTACATCACTTCCAACCCCATAACACCTGTGCTGCACAGAGACACCCCTGCTGCACAGAGATGCCTGTGCTGCACAGAGACGCCTGCTCGGGGCCCACCTGAGGTAGTCCCTCCGGCACAGCTTCCGGCCCAGCTTGTAGTAGAGCCTCCGGCCCACCTCCCCCAGCCGGCAGCCGCACAGATCGCAGCTCAGGCAGTCCTCATGCCAGTACTGCTCGATGGCTTTCAGGAAGAAGCGGTCGCCAATACTCTGCTGGCAGCCGCCACAAGTCAGCAAGGACGGGGGCATCTGGAGCACCTCATCCACAGGCTCCCTGCCAGGATAAAATCATTGCATGTTTCTGGGGGTAGGCCATGCATACAGACCATTTGGCCTCTAACTGATTTTATTTTCGTTTTCCAGCTTCCGCTAAAGCTTTTGTTTAAAGGCAACACCTCCTGGTAATGACTAAACATTAACGCAGCACGTAGCTCCGGCGCTTATTTGCACCAAATTCACCGCAAGAGGGAGCCATTTCCCATTGAAGAACTTCAAGGAAAGATAGACGTGGTTCATTACTGAACCGCACAATTATTACTCTTAACAGCGAATGACTAATTTATTTGGGGGGGGGGGGGGGCTAGGCTGATATTAGCATAAAAACTCAGGTTTTGCCTGTTTAACTAACCGGTCTATCAGACGAGGCCTTGGTTTCTTACTAGGGCCCCAGAATAACCATTAATCCGCCCCTAACTGTTACAAGGAGAATTAATCTACTATCTGCGTTGTCTTCACCCCACATAGCCTGCAGTCGTGTATTTAAAAGTTTCATACACGACGTCAGCAGATGTCATTCAACATCTCGCGAGTTAAAACAACCTCTCCCAAACTCCCTAAACTAATTTTCTTCCTATATTAAACTAAGACCCCCCAATAAATGTTCGTATCCGTGGAAACGTATCAGATATTAAAGCGAAACTGATAGCCTGGGGCCGCAGACGCGAGACATAATAAATTGCAATTTTATTCACGCCGCACGTCCCTGTAGGGCATACATTTGCGCTCCTCAATGATTTAGGCATTTTGAAAGTTTGTGGTTAACGGCACCTTTAGTGAAACTTTCTCCGGCACGGTCTAGTTATACCTTACAATATAATGATCTGACAAATGGTTCTGAGCGCATTTGGGGCGATCAAGATCGCCAAATAATTGCTAATTATCTAATTACTATCTACTGCGAAGAAAAAAATGTTGTTAATGCTATTTAATGGGTATTACTTACTCAGTAGCCTCCAGGCTCTTCCTCTCAATAGCGGATGACATTTCCAGCAGGACGCTCCCGTCCGGTAGTGGCCGGGATGGAACAGGGGTGCACCGTCTCGCGCTTCAGACCCCACTCCGCTCACTTTCGCTTGGCATCAAACGGCGGCTCCGAATCCTGCCCGGATCGGGACCCACGCACGGCACAGCCGGGTCCGAGGCTCGCTGCACCTGTCTCAGCGGCAGTTTATGATGCACATGGCCGCTGCGCGCACGTCACCTTCGCCCGTTTATACCGTCAGTCGCGGAGTTCCCGGGAGAAATACGGGCTACACGTTACGGACGCGTTTATAAACCGATTTAGCGCATCTTCGGCGGAAGACGCGCTGTTCTCTTAGCGCCGGCTATTTCCTGCTTGGCTTGCGCGTTTAGTGACAGGTTTTTTTTTCCAGAGGTCCGAAATAGAGGCAGCGGTAATTATTTATAAGGCGTCTCGCCCGGCGGACTTAGGGATGATGGTGCTCTTTCGCAGCCGACGCGTTACTCATTGGATCGCACCCTTCTGAGGTGTGCTGCAGCCCTTAGTGCCGTGCAGTGGCCGCTTTTAAAGCGCTACCCCCCTCCCTCCTTCCATCCCTCCCCCCAGAGCCCCCGAACGACCCCCTCCCCGCTTTCTTGTTTCGTTTCCTCTTTCCTGCTCACGACTCCCCAGCCGAGAGCCCTTTAAAGCGGCAGTGGCAGCTTGACTAACGGCCCCCTTGAGAGACCCAGATCGTGACGGCTTATTTCGCATCCTATCTAAAGTTGCCCCATTTTCAGTCTCCATGCGCGCTGTCGCTCGTTTTGCGGCCGTTTGCCTGCGTGCATCTAAAAGTGGCTGCATATAGGCTATATATATATATTTTTTCTTTTATAGATGAGTAAATTGTGTTGAACAGATGCTTTGGTACCCAATGTGTGTAACAAACTCAACATAAAATGCAAATTCCATTTCAGTTACCTTTATCGCTTAAAATTGCTGTAAAATGTTATTAAAGCGCCTAAACGAGATTAATTCTGCATAACATATGCATATGGATAAGGCACGATTAGAACTACGTCAATATCAGTAGTCGTTACATTGCAATACTTTTATTTATTTAATAAACAACATTCATTTATATTTACAAGTGAGGGTCCCTCATACATTTACGGCAGGGTTGTCAGCTCTCACGCATCTGGCGTGACACGTTTTCAGATTCACGCGAAAATCTTATAGCAAATGTATACAGTATATTATTCGATTATAGGCCTAAACTTAGCCGCGTCAAAGGCGTTACAGCAGTTTGCAAACCCTACAGAATACTTACACCGTAGTAAGACAGTTACATACATGCAAATACGTGTGCAGACTGGGCCTTGCTCAAGGTCCCATTGGTGAAATCAATCTCCCGCAGGAACATACTCCTAACCTACAGAGGACATAAAAATGCAAGTTACAATATAATACAAAACACAATCGCCTTTTAGCTGACTGGTCCGTCATAACCTTAAGCATTCAGCTGAAATGAATCCAGTGAATCATACATTCATTTTAAATTCGAACTTTAGTATCATTAACTGGAATGGATTGTTATAGTACAGGCTATTGTTGGAAATATGCACCAAGGCTTGTTATTTATTTAACGTTACCCAGAATTAAATTTAAAACATATGATGTTGTTAATTATGCTAATTTTATGTTGGTGCTCCTGCATTGTGCTAGCCCAGTCAACAATTCCTCAAACTTGAAAAAAATTAAAGAAAACAACAAGAGACCAATATGTTTGCATTAAATTATTTTGTTGTATAAATTACTTCTGTTAAAATGCTTGGCTGAGTCACAGAGGTACCAAAGGTCCATTTTGCATTTGCATCTTATCACTAAGGTGCAGTGGTTAGCACTGTTGCCTCACACCTCTGGGACCTGGATTCGAGACGCCACCCTGGATCCTCGTCTGAGGAATTTCCATGTTTCATGTTGCTGGGAGGTTTCCTCAGTGTGCTCCGCTTCTCCCCCACTATCCAAAAACAAAGAGATTTGGAGTTACCCAACTGCCCATAGGTGTGCTTGTGTATGTCCAAAAAAATCTGAAGTGAAATGAATTGGTTGCTACCCGGTCTTGTTATTCTCTGCCTTGCGCCCATAGCTTCTGGGACATTCTCAGGACCGCCATAACCCTAAATAAGACAAGTTGGTATGGAAAATACGTGGATGGATGGACAGACCTTGTCACTAGAAAGCATTTAACTGTGTCCTGTGTTGGGTGTTCCTGACATTTGAAGGCATGTCCCAAACAGCCATGTATCTGATATGTGGTAGCTAAGCTGGTTTTGGGAAATATCCATTTCAGTTTGCGCTGTTGTTCCACTTTATATCACCATACAGTTAATTCAGACTCTATTGCAATCTACCCAGCCTCTTATATTTTGACTGATCACTGCAGCACCCAGTTAGAAGGTTGTTCTATATCATATTTAAAATATCTAGGCATTAAACTATAAGACTAAAGGTAACTGTAAAGCTATTAGTTATATAACCCTGGTCTTTTTCTGTTGAAATTTTCCTTAAAATCTTTTGTCAACCAATTTCTATACACTACATGCCCGAAGTAAAATGCCAGGTGAATTGTGTGACCCATCATAGTGGTAGAAATGAAGAGTGCTTTATGAGAAGGTGGATTTACTTGTAACTTAGGAGCTAACGGGCGTGAGGCTCTTTCGATCGCACTTGTTCTCCCTTGTTGTACAGCGCCCCGACAGCCGTTCCCGGACAGGGAGAGATTCTCTTATCGCGGGCCAGAGCAGCTGGGTTCCCTGATCTACTCAGAGTCGCACGGCCTGCAGTTGGACTGGACGGCAAGATAAACCCCCCAAGGCTCTGAAGGCAGGCTGTGCGGACCCCAGGGTCTGGCTCACAGCACTGGAAGTCACACGCATGGCGAAAAGAGGCAAAAAAAGCCTTTATCTCCATTTGCAAGAAAGACAAGGGAAAGTCACTCGGCTTCTCAGGGGTATCCCCGTAGAAGGAGGACGGGCACATCTCTTGGCTTGATTAGTCACCCCCATTGTTCTTGAACAATAGTGAGGCGGGTATGTATGAACATAAGTAGTCCAGGCACAGGAAAATGTTTATGTAACAACTGCCGTTTTAAATGAGCTAAAATTGTGATGCTACTTCAGGTTTACATTTTAATTTTTAATTTAAGTGAGCTTGCAAATATTTTGGGCAACGGAATTTCTGGAAGCCTAATAATTATTGACCAGAAAATTCCACAAGTGTGTTGTTATCACTACATTTGGCCATGAGAAATTGCAAGTGTCTGAAATGTTAATGTGAGAAGGAAGAAGCAGGTTGTCAGCAGCTTCATGGCACTGCCCCCGAGGAGAAACGTGTCACTTTCACCGTTCACAATTTCCTGAGGATTGGACGGGACCAGGGCTACAGATGAACAGGAAATAAACTGATGAAGCTGGCAAAGTGTTCAGCTGCCGCTGTGCCTTCCTGACTTCCTGCCTGCTGAACTACACCATCCTGCTGGGTTGCTGATTGGCTGACTGGTTCCAGATGGCTCCAGCTGATAGGAGCAGGGGACCATGGTGGAGAGAGCTCAAGGCCTTCCATTACAGTCTGCTGGGTTTGCAGAGAGGAGGCATGTCCCATCCCCCCTTTCCATTTCCAAAACAAGAGCTGTACCATTACAAAGCCAGTTTTGGCAAGTCAAGCACTGAATGGAAACAGATACTTGATTCCCTTTTATAAAATTGTAGTTTATTGTAGTCAGATTTTATTGTACTTGTATAATATTACTATTTATAAGTACATTTTCATTCAGAGACATGCCTATAGTCACAGTAACAGCAGAGTAGCCATCATCCAACAGAGCTACAGATGTACAAGGTGACATTGTATGCTGGTGTGCCACACTTACACCGGTAACCTAAGAGACAAGTCACGATAAAGTTATTTATTTAACAGACGCTTTCATCCAAAGCGACATACATTTGGCGACGTACATCTCAGGCCAAACAATGAAATGAAATCACTCTACCAAGCAAAGGATCTGGACGGGCAAATTTCCAACCTCGGGCAGAGCCTCCTAACCTGCTGTGCCATGTACCACCTTTGTGTATTTATCCCTATGATGAATTTTATATGTTTTTTTACACTTACTGAAACAAATCTTCCTGTCCTGGTTATATTCAATTCAATTCAGTTTATTTTTATATAGCGCCCTTCACAACAGGGTTGTCTCAGGGCGCTTTACATGAGTGTAGAATACATTGATATACATTGATAAAATACATAGAATTAAAGAAGACAGAACAGAGAGGAAAGACAGAAAAAGCCAAGTGACAACGGAGGTGATATGGAAGGCGGGGGGGGGGGGGAGGTCTGGTGGAAAATAGCTGAAGTAAAAAGAACAAGGTTCAGGACTCGCCCCATCAGCATTGTCAACCCTGACGCCGTTTCCTCCCCTTCCTGTGAGCTGGGGATTTAAAACTTAAAGTCAAAGTTACTTCCCTGCTCTTGCTTTGCCTACTAAACTTTAATTTCGTCCATTTCACCAAGGGCATTTTTACATTTTTTTGTTTATTAACTTTAGCCAGCCCATTGTTTGCCACGCTGTGGAATGTCCGGCCACGTGTTTCCGCGAACAAGAATGAAAGAACAGGCCCCGTGGTGAGAACTACATTGCATTCAGTAAGGTACGCCAGATGGATATCTCCTCTCTAATAAGAGCTGTATGGTCCCCCACCACATTAGCGCAATCATTGGTCAATGGCCGACATTGCCCATAGATCCATTTCCTGCAGCGAAAGCACCAGAATGCTCTTCCCACTTACTGATAGAGGACAGTATTAGCAAAGTGACTGCTTCCTGTATAATCAGTAATAAAATAGCAATTGGCTGTGTTCTCAAGGTAGTATGCTTTACAGTGTTAAGCATTTGATTCCCCAGGGCAGGGAACTAGCATTTGTATTGTATTAACAGAGAATATAGAAAACATATAATCATAATTGACAAGGACATATAATCATAATTTCTTTAAAAGTCAATTTTCTCCAAAAGGATGATTAAAGGAGAATAAGACTGAGACCAGCTCTGTTGACTAATGGAAATTAGAAGGTTGCGGAAATGAGTCACTTGTCGAAAGGGAACTTCACTCCCTTCCAGAACCCTCCCCTAATCAGTATTATCCCATTACAAAAACACCTTTTCAGTAGCAAAGAGTAATTAAAGCACTGGGTAGCCATGTTAAATGTTTCCTGTATTTGGCAAGTCAGGTTTTTGGTAAGACAATTGTGCAAGAGCGATCTACATTCACAGTGGAGCACCACTGTTTTCGTCTTTACACTGAATGTGGTTCTGGTGTACAACACACACCAACCATACGACCTCCTTCCTTCACTTAGCTTGTACATAGTCTAGGACTTTAGGTTATTTTCGTAAACGTTATTATAATGCTCTCTATATACCTTCACATGGCTGGAATTTATGGCGCATATATGAAACAAACACTTAATTCTCTTTTCAGTTCATTCAGTTTTGGATATTACTGTAAACATTAATGTATACGAATTTTCCCCTGAAGGCAAAATGCAAAGTCTAATTCCACAAACCAAATAAAAATATTCTGGGAAGACTATTTTGTCACGCACGCGTTTAAATAAATGTACGGCTTTACATTTGTCGTTTCTGGATTGATAAATGAGCTCGATACGTCCATAAGAGCATTTAATTTAACACCATTCCGGATCATGATGGGTTTCAAAACACAGCCGCGTTCCGATTACCGGACTTAACGCTTCGGATGAAGCCAATTAAGCAGACGGGTACCGCCACCTTCTGGGCTAGATGTTAAGCCACTCTTGTGCGCGTTATGGTTTATTTAATGCTGAAGTTTTACTTCATATATACACATGCAAAGCATTAAGCATTAATGTGTGGCATTAGAGACCACCAGAAAGAACAATGCCGAGTCGTTAAGACTAAAATCCCCTTTTAAACCATAGTGGAATTCTGCCTGTTTGTGCTACTTTTTCAACAACCGTAGCTACATAATGTAGATAAGAACCCTTCCGCAAAATTGATGCAGATAGCGCAGAAATGAGTAATTTATCTTTAAAATGACTAATGTGTTCTAATATGTATTATTGTATGCTTCTTGAGCTAGTTATTCCAAACCACATGCAGAGATTCTTTATAAATGGAGATCGAAACGTATCCAGCTGAATGCCAAATTTTCTACACAATGTAAATTAGCACAACAAACATTTAATTTACGCGCAGACAGTGAATGTATTCGTTTCTCTCGGCGTCATTAAAGCTTCATGCGCATTACGCGCGAGTAAAGCGAAACGCGCGCACTTCTGCGCAATACCGTCAAATAGCACTCATGTATAATTTAACCAGCAATATCGACTGGGAGCTCATTTCTCCACATTTATAACATTCGCCTGCTTTCAGGATTGTACACGTTTCAAATGCAATGCAATACAAAGGCTACCAGAAAATAACAATAAAACTCTTGCTTTGTGCCCTAGGTAGTCAGCTGGCTAAAATAGAAAATCATATCAAAGCGAATCAGTGGGATGTTCACTGTATTTCCAGTTTTTTGCAAGTCGGTGTCCTCAGACATTTATTATTTATTTTTGGAGATTTTATTAGTCTGCAGTCTTGTCGGTCTTTTTTACAAGGCGTGGGTGAATCTCAGCTTCTCGCCGGATGAGATTTGATAGCGGCGTCTGCTCCCTTTTGCGCAGGCACATGTAAGACAGCCATAGAGGGGTCCTTCCTCCATATAAAGTGTTACTTCTGCTGTTAGTCTCTCTCAGTTGTCGGTGAGGCCGGCGGGGCGGATCCCACGTAAATTTAGGAAACGAGAACATAAAGCGACACAAAAGCTCAGGCGAATCTCAATTAAATACCGCCAGTCTTCTCCCTTGTGGATACACATAGTTTAAAAAGGTAAGCGAACGCGCGGAACTCGCCACCAGCCGCACTACATGGGTAGGCTGAGGTAACGCTCGCTAATTAGTTCGGCGGCTAATTAGCTACCGAGCCACTGCAGTGAGACCCCCCCAAAAAAAACACTTTCATATTAACATACAACCAGTAAACAACACAGGGAAGCACTTGACATGCCTGTCATACTGTGGACTCCCGCGGCCCACTGGTTGCTTGACTTAATACTTGCAGCCCGCCTTGTTGCTGATTGGACGGCACTGACATTTTGAGAACAGTTTCTTGCCAACGGCAGTCAAGCTGATTGCTAAAGACATTCAGGATGGATAGAAGTACCCCTACTCATAACCAAACAGGACTCACACCCCCCGCCCCCCCAAATATCTCTGGCACACTTATTTATCTGTCATTCAAGCACCTTTCATCTATTTAATCATTTAATTGCACAGAAAAACCTGACTAGTCTTGTTGCTGTTGATTGTTTTTAAATGTTGTTTTAGGAAATGGTGCAAGAATTCTAACTTAATTGTACTTCTGTACATCTGCAGCTAAAGTTCTGATTCAGTTCAACTTCTTCTGCAGGGTTCAGCACTAACAAGGGCTGGCTAGATCCATATCCTCCTAAGCAGGTTACCCTTGTGGGCCCGATATGCCATATTTAAGCTATTGTGCCAAACCAGAACAAGGATTTATCTGTTTATCCATTACGATCACAAACTTGGACCAGCTTGTTGACCAAAGAAGGGATGTTGAAATAAGCCCTAGAACAGTGGGCCTTAGAGACTGTCTGTGCTGTATCCACTGACCATTTCATTGCTTAGAACATGATTTGTCTTGTTTTATATAGTTGAATCTTCCAGAATACTCGAGTAGTGCCCATGCTGGGACTTGAACCAGCAACCTTCAGCTTACAGGTCCACTCTTTACATAAGCTCTTTACATAATGGTTGGTGTCAATTCCAGGTCCATAGAGCACACTCCACCCCAGTCCAAGCACCGTAGGGAACAAAACAAACAACATAGAGTTTCCCAACCCCATCCTCAGGGACCCGCAGACGCTCCACGTTTTCGCTCCTTCCCAGCTCCCTGCCAGACAGTACACATTTTTCCTCCCTCCCGGGAGCTGGTTAGGAACAAAAACATGGACTGTCTGCGGGCCCCGAGGACCGGGTTGGGAAACACTGATGTAGAGATTTAGTCTGTGGACTGATTAACGACAGACTCACAGAAATGTAATGCATATAAGAAATAGCAGCTCTGGCTGCATCAGCTGCTGCAGACTGCGGAGGTGCGAATGGCATCCATACTGCTGGATAATAGATAATAGATAATACTCTGCCTATATCTGAGCGCTATACTACCAAATATAGCATTACTTATTCTAGGAAATACGAGCCGAGCGCCTTCTCTGCTCTGATTTAGTTCAGCTAGATAGGAAGAAGAATTCCTAAGTCCAGCCGGAAGGTAACGAGCATTAAATCTAAGTGTGAGGGGTCTCCTACAAATTAAATATGCTGAGCAGGGCGTACAAAATATACACAAATTATGGGGTAAATTTCTAAAAGGTTATAATAATAATAATTCTCGTGGGCTGAAGCAATAAATAGGGTAGCTGAAGCCCCCATAAGTAGGATTTGGAGTCACCTATGATATCAATGAACAAGTCAACTTTTGGCACACAAATAAACTGTATCAGGCAGACAACAGGGGAAGTAATATGGGCTCACATTGTATGTCTTTGGAATAAATTAGTATATATAGTGCTTGTTGTTTTTTATTACCATGGCTGGTTATTTTCGGGGGTAGAGATAGGCTTGGGGGTCTAAGAGATGGTGGGGGTCTGAGTCACTGTGGCAGCACCGGGGAGAGGCGAGCGGGCCGGTGGTGACCTGGGCGAGGGGTTATCAGGGGGGGACAGTATCTGTGTGTCTCTGTCAGCAGTGCGGGGTGATTAACACATCGACGGACCGCGGCACGAGGAGGGCTGGGGTGGGGGGAGATAAGCAGGATTGA
This sequence comes from Petrocephalus zakoni, assembly GCA_026774425.1. NCBI lineage: Eukaryota > Metazoa > Chordata > Actinopteri > Osteoglossiformes > Mormyridae > Petrocephalus > Petrocephalus zakoni. The sequence goes on along the minus strand of JAODKN010000021.1, from coordinate 4,167,498 downwards.
CAGACATCTGGAGAGTGACTAAAAAATGGCACTGGAATGCGGGGTAAGGCAGGCGACCGCTGCCATAGTGACCAGCTGAGTATTCCCGAAAGCAGTCCTGAGCGGGCCAGCCCATCCCGTCCCAAGCGGACCTCACTTACCTAATTAGGCTAGCGGACGGGTGTGCGCCACGGAGGATTCCCACAGGTCACCGTCTGCCAGCATTTGCATGAAATCAAACAGCAATTCAATAATTCTATTTTACAGTATTAAACTTAATTATACATTCATACGACTGCATATCTAACATTAACCCGTTTGATCCCAAATTTGTGCATGCATTTCACTCCTTAATACACATAATATGTATGAAGTTTAGCTGGTTATGTTAGCAACAATTGTTGCCAGTGGAATTAAATGGATAAACAGATATTATATAAATATCCATGTTAAATCATTATTATTATTAAACTTTATAAATGTATATTTTACACAACTGTACACTATTACATATATGTGTCTCTATTACTGCTTGGTTAATTATATGTATTATCTGTACTCTGTTAATTCTTCAGTTCATATATATATATATATATATATATATGTATATAATATATTCAGTTATATGTTATGTGTATAGTGTCTGACCATGCACTAGAAGAAATTGCTCAGGCATGTAAATGCCCTTGGCAAAATAAAGAACTTCTAATTCCAAAACCAAGGTTTGTAAGGATAAGAAATTATATATTTTGGTGTATAGCCAAGTTGTGCCCCACTCAAAAAGAGAGAGAGGGCCAGTGGTCAGAGTGTGATGGCCCATTCTGAGTTGCTAACTGGTTAAATGCTTCGATGCTACACACAGGAGTTTATCATAACCAGTAGGACTTGCCTTATTTCCCGCCTGATTGGATGTGATTCCTCCATGGAGATAAGGACTGATTTATCCACTTGAAAGCTACTCAGGCCTTCCCACCTATCTGATCAGGAAAGCCGGCCTGCCAGTCCTGTTAGAAAAACTACAGAGCCGTGTTTCCCATAGCTAACTGGTTCATAAAACAGAAATTGATGTTTGTGTTTTGCGATCCAGCTTGTTACATGCTGGTTTTAATGGGGTTCTGTGTCAAATAGGATGGTGTGAGTTATCAGGATCAGCAAGTTTCAAATATGGGGGAGGGGAAGAGGTAACGTGCTGGTTGGGGTGGGCGGCTCTTGCATGTTTGGGATGGTCACTGTGCCATTATGCACTCGCTGTCATGCTTGTTTCACACCCCCCCGGCTTGGCCCTGCTACTCGGCGGGTGTCCTGGAGTCTGCCTGCATTGGAAGCCCCCGCTTCTGCGGTCTGGCCCCCCAGCCGGGGCCTGCATGACCATGCATGACCACCCTTCATCACCGCGGCTCTGGGTGGTGCCTCTTAAGGTTGCGGAACCCATCTGCCTCTGCCGTGGAGCTGTGTTCGTAGCCTCCTCGCCACGAGGCACCTTGGAACTAATGGCTCCACGGGAGATGGCATGAGGTTCAGGTTATGGGGTTAAATGGCGGGATTAAAGGTTTGAAATGTGGCCTCAGGGGGGTAATCGACTATATGAGGTTCATATGGGGGTAGCCAATGATATGTAATGGCTATATGATGTCAGTGATACAGCTGAGATATGGAGCTAGGCAATGACCTGAGAGGGCTGTATGGGGTCACATAAGAATATCAGAGCTGATTGAGTTATCTGGGCAGAAACAGGGTTTGACATACAGAGAGGTTATGGTATATGGGATATGGAATGAATGAATGAATGAATAGTGAAATTAAAGGCACAAATCAGGGGGACTGTAGTGTGGAGGCCAACCACGACGTCTGTGGGGTTAACCAGTGACAGGCAGCAGCACCTCAGACCTGAAGTCAGTGCAACTCCAGCTACGCAAGATGGAAAAATAATTAAGCTGTCCTTTGAAGGGGGGGGGGTAAACACAACAACCCTCAGCACGCTGTTTTCTCTTTTAAATCTGCCATTCCTCCGGATTCCAGCCCGGCCCGGCTCCCGCACTGCTTTTTCACTTCGGTCCTGTCCTGCAGCGCTCACCCATTCGTCCTTCGGTCAGGCAGGGGGGGTGGGGGGGGGTAGCGAGGTCACGGGTCGTTCCTGCTGCAGACGATCCAGACGCCGTCCTCGCCGTGGCCTGCGGCCGCTTTATGGGGAGGTTGGGGGGGGTTGACCTTCGACGCTGCCGTAGGGGGGCGGACTGACAGCAGAAGTGTATTGTGGGAAGTCAGCACAGGTGCTGTACTTTGAATACCCCGAGGCCATATCACTATGTGTGTGTGGGGGGGCGCATGTGCGGCGGGGGGGCACATGCTCGTCCCGTTAGTTGTGCCGGTGGCGCACTGTCTACAAGAGGTTAATCAAAGGGGTCCTGCAGCTCCCTTCATTATGGGGAGCTATGAAGGAAACATCCTTTACAAAGTCATACTGCTTTATTATATTACATAATCAATGCAATTTCACTGTTTTCATTAGGAATTTTGCCCCAAGTACTGTTGCAAAATCATTAGTGCTGATTTTGTATTAATTGTTAATAGTATTAATAGTACTAGTGTTAAGTATTAATACTAGTATTCATAATAATCGATTTGCAAAATCATGTTGCTAATGTTCTTTTGTTTTTACTTCATCATAAGTACTTTTGTTCTGTTTATAGTGTTACAACCATAAGTTTTTGGCTGAATAGCTACACTGTTATATGCTGTGTGTTAGCAGCCCATGGAATTATGCTCGGACCAGCAGGCTGAGTACTTCATGAGGGGCCGTTAGGTTTTCAAAACAAGGAAGCTAAGTGGACACTCCGGGTTCCTGATTGAGTATTCCTTAAGGCGAGGGATGGGGGAGCTTCAGTTATAATGACATAGGATCTTGGAACCTCCTATTGTGATCAATACCAAATTAAACAGAAATGCAGCCTTCCTGTGTCTTACATTCCTAGAGTGGCCACTAACCCACATCACCGTGTGATTGGCCGAATGTCCTAATCATGTGACCCATATGGTTGTTTCACACATTTCCCTCATGCGGTGTGCGAGATGAGCGAAGACAGGGCCGAGCGGCACTGTGGTTGCGGCGCACCATGGAGGGGACCCAGGTGTAGTGGAGCCTGGAGACAGAAGCTTCTGGCTCAGTTAGGTCTGTGAGCAAACTGTCTTCCAAATGCTAATCATCTAAGCAGCATATGTGGCCAAAAACGGTCACACTGCCGCAGTATAAATGCTCTATTCTCCTTGTTTTTCTGAGAAACATGTCTGCTTTCTAAGGTAGTTCTTCCATCATAGGCCTATCCTCCGGTGCTACGCTCTTGCTACTCTCATACCTGTGGTACCTCCGGCTGTTCCCTGTCTTGCATCAGCATGTTTCTCTGGTCTGGATGTTCGGTGTGTCCCCCTCTATGCCGACCTGCGCCAACCTGCCAAGCTGGTCAGTCTCCCCCCAGTGGTGCCTTCGCACCTGTCACGTCCTCGGACTCCGACGTGGAAGCTCCGTCCTGGGAGGTACACTAGAAGCAGGCCTTGGAGGAGCCCGGCCTAAATTCCCCCAACTGGACGCCCAGGCCTGCCAGTGGGCACGCGGGAGGGGGCACGCGTGGTTGCCGGGAGGTTGAGCCAGCAGGTGAGAATGTGAGATAAAAAGCCGGTGCGTGTGAGAGCCATTCCGGGGCTGCGCTCTTGATCACCACGCCATGACAAGTGTTTTGCCAAAGCAATTCGCCAAGATCAGAAGTGATATATTGCCTTGAGCGTGTAACCTTTCCTGTAGGGGTCAAAGGTCGCGTCTTGGGTGGAGGCCCGGAGAGGAGGGGATGGCCGGGTGCTGGGGGGGGTCTAATTGGGAGCGTGTGTGAGGTGACCATGAGGGCCGGTTTCCATGGTGACGCTGGCCTACATTTAACACCCGAGCAGGCTCCTCGCTGCCACCCAGGAGCTGAGGCGGCCTGCAGACGAGCCACCTCTCCTTCTGTGGCCCTGCTTTCTGCCAGACCTCACTGGCTTAGCCTTCATTAGCAGGCCGCTTGGGGACCGAAACCTCTAGTCCTGCTACGTGCTGTGATCTAGACAATAATTATCACCATGACTATCATGTCAAATTTATAGCTCAAACTTGAACAGGATAAGTGGTTGAATGATAGAGGAATATTTATTCTCTTTCTAATGATACTAATAAAAATTGTAATTGTGCTCTGATCATTGGGGCCCATTTTCATTCATTTGTTCATTCATTCATTCATTTGTTCATTCATTCATTCATTTGTTCATTCATTTGTTCATTCATTCATTCATTTGTTCATTCATTCATTCATTTGTTCATTCATTGATTGATTCATTTGTTCTTTCATTCATTCATTTGTCCGTTCATTCATTCATTCCTTCATTTTTCATATCTGCTTGTGCTGTGCAGGGTTGTGGGATTTTATCCCAGATAACGGTGGGGAACAGCCCAGAACGGGTGCCATCCCATCACATTGGAGCCATTTTTACTTGTTCAAAATAAACTTCCAGAGTCAACATTACATCTGAAATGAAACATTTTGAGCAGGATGTTTACATAAGGTTACATAAGAGCGATTTCAGAATTAAAAATCATGAACACAGGCATTGTAAAGACTGCGTGTTGCTTGCAAGTCTCTAATTTAATCTATGCCCATAGACATGTTGGGAGCTTCCTGAACAGGGCATCAGAATAAAAGTCCTCTACACTACCAGTAATATAACCATTACAGAATTATGACGCTCACTTATAATAATAATAATCACCATCTTCGTCATCGTCATCATAAAACTCATCAGCTGCTTGCTTAATCCTGTGTAAACAGCTGTTGAGGTAATTTAGGTAAGTTAATTTAAGTCTCTCCCTCGAGAATATGGCACCAGAATCCTTCTTAAGGCTTGAAGAAGTGGTTTTAGCTATGAGTCTAGTCCCTTAATCACTTTAATACCAGCTGCTCCAAATAAGAAAAATCTGTATATTTTAGTGTTGGTTTAATTGTACTGGAACTGTAACGGGATAACAATTTTCATACAATACTACATTATGGCAGATATGAGTCTATATTTTATCGTATTATATTGTGAACAGGCAAGACTGAAGTTGTTTAGGGCACATCAGGCTGTACTATGCTACACAGACCATTCTGACTAATAAGTAACGACCGTTTTGGCTAGCTGGCTCCATGCTGAAGATAGAACCATATGGAATATGTATTACTTACATAAGCCAAATGAAAGAAAAGTAAAAATTATATTTACGTCAACCCAACGGGACTATGAAGCAGCCCCTGGGTTTACGCACGGGAATAAGTCCATTTCTCTGCAGCCCGGGACTTTCATAAGCAGATGCCGAGAAAGAGAGAGCGTCATACGGATAAAGCTTTAAAACGTCTACGAGGGGCTCCCTGCGCGTGGGGGACCGGCTCAGTCAGTGCTGCAGCGTGGCACAGAAGCATAGTGAATCCATCCGACAACGTCACAGGAACAGAAGTATTCGGGAGTGACGTGAATGACGCGATGGATCCAAATGTGTTTGCTGCTCCAAGCTGAATGCGGCGCTTTTGAGTTTTATTCAGGTGTGGAAATAGGAAGAGGAGGTAATTACCTGTCAGACTGGAATGGTTGGGGGGGGGGGGTCACCTCCATGCCATCCTTCTCCATGACTCAGCCAGCGATACTGAATGTTAGTGCAGGACACGGTATCACAGCTGATGACCGGGATGTCTCAGAACTGCCATGGAAAGGACTAGTTCGACATGTCAGTACTAATTTACCACCAGACACCGCTGTGCCTCCACCCTCCCCCAGACAGGCAGCCTGGAGTTTGCCCTATGAAGTACTTCATGCGCGGCTCTGGGCCCGTGGACTATTGCAAGCTCAGTAATAGTACCACTGGGCACACTGTCTGACCCGGCTCTCTGATCCAAAAGCGTCTGCTAAACAAATAAATGTAAATGCTTTGGGAGAAAGTGAGTGCTGTATGCTGCCTGACATCCGATGCGCAGTGTGCGTTCCAGAGCTCGGCGTTCCCCTCGCGGGAGCCCCGCGGGTCGCATTCCTCGCATGCTGAGCCCCGCGGCGGGCCTGTGTGTCCGCCACACCCTGTCCCTCCTGCTAATTAGCATCTCCTTCACCACCAACCCCCCACCCCACCCCTCCCGAGCCTCTTCCAGGTCCACGTGACGCCTGTCAGTCAGTTTCGGCACGTCACAAAGAACACCGTGGGGGCAGGACAATGTCTTCAGCCTGTCGATTGTTTCTGGGGGGGTGGGGGGGTGTGCTTCTCTCCGAGGTGGGCCTAGCTGAGCGGGCCATGCGGTGTACTCTCTCAGTCAGGTACCGGGAAGCCCGGCTCCGGTGCCGCGTCGCGTCGCAGTCAGCCGCTGTCATCGTTAGCGCCAAGCAGGGACAGCAAAGACCACCCTCCCCCACCCGCTAATGTGCTGATGGTCTTTCATGGGACAGACAAACAGCAGATAGCTTGGCATGGGACCTGCCCTGCCCTCCCCTAATCCCCCACAGCGCCAGCATCCGTCATGACCCCTGTGGGGGGGCGACGCCCGGCAACCCCACTCCGCTGCTGGACTCGACGCTTTCAAGACGTCAGCTGTCACCATGGCAACAAAGGCCCTGGAGGTTTGCATCCTAAATGTATATATAATACCTCCTCTGATAAAATTTTTATTGTTTTTCAGAGACATATATCTGTGGAGGATGTCTACGTTTGTATTATGTTGTGAATACTAGTGTTATTTCATGGGAATACAATTACAGAATATTACAGTTGCCCTCCACAGTCCAGTGACGTGTGGTTTATGTGGATTGGTGCCTTGAAATTGCCCTTTGTGGATGATCGTATGAAAAATGGGTGTCCTGTCTGAGGCCGTTCGCCTTGTGCTTCCAAGGATAATCTTCAGGCTCATCGCAGGCCTGCTTTGGGTAAGTGGTTATGGAAGATGAATGGACTTAATGACAGTCTTGGGAGGCCTGCAGTGAGCGGGACCACATTCGCCATGGCCGGGAGGACCATCCGTCAACACCAGGGCGATCACGTGACCGGGGCTAAAGGGAGCGTGCACACAAGCAACTGGGACCAGCGGCTGTGCCACCTGTGCGAAACGTGCAAAGGTGAGCACGTCGCACGCCAGGAGAGTGGGATGGAAGCCCCGGCACGGTTTCCCACACACCACCTGGATGCCGCTTGTGCCGTGGGTTGAAAAACGAACGTGCGTTCCCAGGCTAGTCACCCCAGACAGGTTAGGCTGCGAGACACGGAGGGCTGCTCCGGGGGTAATGGGGCCCAGACACGCCTGGGGCTATGCAGGGGTGTTCAGCCATGGAGCGGGCCGGCCCACCTTCAATGGGCCGTTAATACAGTTCCACTTCCACAGAAAGCCAAACCAGCACATCAAATGTGAAGTGGTGTGTGTGTGTGTGTGTGTGTGGGGGGGGGGGGGATGCATTAAAAGAATGTAGCTCCATAAGGGAGGAAGAGGCAAGAGGAGGCATTAGAAGGGGGCCTGAGATCTTGTTCGCCTGGGGAAGGACCTCCAGATGCTTTCTGGGAACTGGCAAAATGAGCTCACATCCTCCCCAGAGTCCCAGCTTGGGGGAGAGCTGGCGCGAGTCTCGTCTCGGGATCCTTGGGCTTCCACATCCACGCAGCACTGGCACAGAGGCTCTGCCCCCACCACCGGGCTAGCCCTGGAAAGTGCAGGTTCAAAGGTGTCTTCCGGGCTGAATTTTGTGTCCCTTTAAGTTTGGAGCGCAGATGTAAGTCATTATGTTACTGGCAAATGGAGGGGTTTTGGTCAAATGTTTAACACCGATTTATATCTAAAACTGCAAATATGAAATTATGCTTGCAATTTAATAACAAGATATTTCATAGGGGAAAAGTGAGTTTACCCTCTCCCTTGTTTTAAACCGGAAATTGGCTGATTTAGATACAATTGCTACTACTGTCGCACATTATTACAATAAAAAGAATAATAACATCAACAACAACAAAAAATGTTTGATCTGTAATCATAGTATTGATGTTGTAATTGTGTCCTCCTGTTAAATTGATTCTTTATTATCGACCGAAATAATCGTCAACTATTTTGATGTATAGACACCTAGCTAAGTCGCTACGACGAGTGCCCTCTTACGGACAACTGAGAGAATTTTGGAGGTGGCGGGATATTTTCTAAGATCAAAAGAGAGAGAGTTACGTATAGTACTGCTAGTAATGTTAACTGTTGGTGACATGGGAAGCCATTCATTATGACTATGTGCAAAGAAAGAAAACAGCAACACATAAACGATTTATGGTTGATGTATAAGCTACGTAACCCCAAATCAGTCTGCGTGGCGCTTTCTACGTATCTGCATATTGTCTAGGCTTATTGATGAATCGAAATGTATTTCTGACATTAAAAACATATTAATGAGTAGTTCAATCAATATGAGTCGTTGCACCGGTAATAAAAAAATCAGTGTCCTTTAAAATTTAGCTTTTGGACGTTAAGCCTGAAATTTTTTGCAACCTAAACAACACTAATAATAATCTTCAACATCTTCAAAAAGGACTTTTGAGCTGTGATTTGTAAGACAGTTATATATCGGGCTCCGAGGTCATGACTTCGGATCATTTGTCTAAATCTGGGCAAAAAAAGTTATTTATTTCTTGGCGTCGGTCGCCAAATTATTTCTAGGCACCCCATACAAGCGCGTGCAGGCTGCCGTGATAAAACACACTTATACCCACCGGGAGTCGGAGAGTGCGCGTCTTCTAAGGCCTCCTGCACGCTTAGAAGAAGCTGGGCAGCTTTTAAGTACTCTTAGCCTAAGAAAACATGGACCGCCGATTTGCTCGTAAATCGCCTGCTTCGTATTAATATTCCCTTTAAAAGGTAGAGCTAGATTTAATCTAAATACACATTTTATAAACTGCATCTCATGAGCTTTTCTTTTGCAGCTGCCGATAATAGTAAAGATTTATACTATATTTGAAAACTCCTTGAATCGTTTTTCCTAGTCCAATAATAATAAGCAGGCCAAATATTTCATTAATAATGATTTTGTTAAATCCATATGTAACAATCCATATATACAAATCCTCACAATCAATAAATGCTTTCAAAATGTATTTAAATTAAATCATGCGTGTTTTATTTTTTACTCTATGGCTAAGATATAATCATATATTTTTTAACCACCTGACTGTTTTTCTTGGAAAACAAAAATTACAATAATTGCTGCTGGTGTATAGTGGTAAAATACACTGCAAAAAAATCTTATATTTTGTTTATTTACAGCTCATTTCTAATCGAAGTATTTTGAACCTATGGAGGGACCAAGAGTCTAAGCTATCATTAAAGAGAACGGAATGAGGCGAGAAACGACAGTTTAAATAGTGGAGAATGTGTCATTCTTTTGCGGGTAGAAAGGGGGGGGGAGTTGTTTTAAAAACGCTAATCGTCTGTAATCCTTTTAATACGTCTCACACTTTGCATTGGCAATACACAAGTCAGCTATCCTAGTGTCTGTATTACCCAGGGCGCAAATCTCTATTTCCGCATAAAACGATACAAACTGAGCCCTTCATATTTGCGAGGAAACCGTTATATAGTGTATTTGACATCCTTGCGCCGGTGCTCTTAAGTACTAGTACATGCAATGGAGCTATACAATTCAGGTTTAATACTTAAAGGGAACGTATTATTTGCATTTCTGCTCAAATGTTGTCCACTTTAAATACACGGATTTGCGTTATAATTTCTTAGTTTCATGAAACATTTGATTATTAGTTAATTGTAGATCCATGCAAACGTGCGCTGCACAGAAACTTACGAGGAGAGGTGTCATAACTCGTGCGGTATTAAACAAGCTCCTCCCGCAACAGTTGACTTGTTCCTCAGGTGAGAGTATATTTTACATGCAGGGGGAGGGGGGTCGCTTTTGTTCGCGAGAAAAGGGGGCTTGCTCCTTGAGGATCGTCCTACCATTTTAACCGGGGTGAAAGCTTGGACGAGGTTGACACTGGAGACCGGCATGGGAAGCAGAGGACGGGATAAGGCAGAGGAAGTCAGTGTGGAACCGCTGCTCACCGAAGCCACATCACCCATAGCGATCAGCGGCAAGGCGCGATCAGAGAGGGACCTTCACTCCGGGATCCTAACTAATTTATCAAGAGAATAAGCCGGCAAATCAGCGCTACGGATTTGCCTTCCAGTGGGAACTTTCTGATTTGGTTTATCAGAATATACATTTGCGTTAAAGCATTTGCTAGAATTTGTTTACACGGACCTTAATGGACACCGGATGACATTTTTTTCTGTGACTAAATGTATGATTTATATTGCAGAAAAGTTTTTTTCGTTCTAACTTACAAGGCGCATTTTGAAGATGTACCGGCTCCGTTTTCCACAATGTCCACTCAGAAGTGTGATATACGAGCTTTAACGAATCTGAAATGACACTTGTTATCAGGATTGATAGGTGCAGTTCCCAGGCATCATATGATAATCCTGGTCATCACTGAAGACGTGTAATATTGTGTAATCGTCGTCGCAATATGGACAATTTTACACTTATTTCAATAGATTCTTCCGTTTTTGCCTGAATCCACGCTGCCACTTCTTTTTTTATATATATATTTTTTTTTCTGCTTGGGATTTCTAAGAGATTGCATTCTGAAGCCCGCAGCAGAGATTAACCATATCGAAAGCTCCGTCTTTCCCATCAGTTTTGCGATATCTGCATCATCAAAGTGCGGTGCAATTTCTGTGGGCGAGGCGAATTTACTCGCAAGGTCAAAATGAAAATCCTGCCATCGAGACTTAGCTATGTGTAAGTACCATACATCTCCCAGCAAGCGACAAGCCCGCGAGTGTATTTCGCCATGCACCATGAGAGGTTTCTCACTCACGACTGCTTACTCTCTTCCAGGTTTCTACACTTTTTTGCCCTGTGCTACTACGCTCAGGTACGTGCGCTCCGTTCCTCCGCAATATCATCCCGAATAGATGGACTGTTGACGCCTTCGGTCTTATTCACTATAACTGCGACGCCGATGCTTAGTGCTGCTCGCCTGCCACCGGACTGTGACATAACCCATGTCATGAGCCGGACATGCTTACGCCGCACACCTCCTACATTATCCATTTATTCCAGCGCACCTGAAGCATACCGGGTTCGGATTGCATATAGAAAACGAAGCATTATTTTATCTTACTGAGGCAGATCACTGAATGGTGTGGGTGGGAATATAGGGAGAGGTGTCGCTGTATTTGGGGGGTCGGTGCTGGAGCGGACGGCCGCTATCCCCGCCTGTGCCGTTTGTCACGAACTGGCAGGTATTCGGGAACATATTGCTCCATGCAGACGATGCAAGGGTACAAACACGCCGGGGGATGCCAGCGGCACTTTGGTGGGAGTTGTAAGGCCAGCGCCTGAATAAGCAGTCCCCCCGAATGTCCCCAAAGTCACGGGGACCCCCGTTTTACAGGCACCCTCCGCTGCGTCACCGCTCATCTTAAAGCCCTAAGACGCGCTGAGCGTCCAGCCCTCGCATGCACCTCGATCTGTCCCGGGGTTCCTTTGTTAATGTTTAATTATTATTTTTTTCATTTATTTATACGTCGCATTTCAACAACGTGAATATATCCAAAGTTTCGGCCGTCGTCCACTTTGTCTCCATGCGACATTCGCAGATTTAATGTATTCGCCTTTTCCGCCGTGACGCGATTTTGGAAAATCGAGATATTTTATTTGACATCGGCCCGACACGAACTTATTTAATGCGATGATTATGATGTCGGCGCTGTTTGCCCGAGTTAAACAATTAGTCGGGCACACCTGGAGTCATATTTACCTTATACAGCTTTAACCGAAAACAATGAAGCAGTCCCGCAAATATTTACCGCGCTGCGTCTGATGTCCCGCAGGTGACCATCCAGTCTCCGCCGAACTTCACGCAGCATGTGAGCGAGCAGAGCAAAGTGACGGACCGGGTCAGCCGGAGGCTTATTCGGACCTACCAGCTCTACAGCCGCACCAGCGGCAAACACGTCCAGGTCCTCGGCAACAAGAAAATCAACGCCATGGCCGAGGATGGAGATGCCTTCGGTAAGATATGTGCCATTCCGAGTTTAAGGATAATTCCTATAGTACCGTATATAGCGGGGGAAACTGTTATCAGTGAAGTTGTAAGAACTTCCCAAACATCGCCTTTTTAAAGGGAGCCCATGAAAACTAACGTGTTATATGCATGGGTTCTACGTTTCAAAATAATACCTTCAGTACTTCAGTTACAGTATACAAACGGTATGAGTCCGTAGGTTAATTTGGCACAGTTTAAAATAAAAAAGAAAATACTCACAGGATATTATCAAGGTGTCATTTTCTTTATGAATACATTTGTTGTGAATGCGGATAGATTGTGGGGCGGGGATGGTCAGCTAGTATAGTTTAGAGGAGTTGACTTCCCCCGCCAAAAAAAGGAAAATGGATTTAGGATTTTTTCAGATTGTCACTCTCCAGAGAGACACGTCTGGAAGAGCCATTAGCAGGCATCTTACTTCAGCCTCATGAATATTTCCGGAATAGCTCTCCCTCTGAAAAATATGTCCCGTCCATTTCTAAAGTCCTAATTCCTGGTCTCACCCATGGGATTCCTAGAGCACAGTTGTGCCATCCTGTCTCAAATCGGCAAAACGCGTCTAAAATAAATAATAAATACACTGCAGTTAATTATCAGTGGGCTTTTATAGAACCATAAAATAGACCGCATGTTTTTAAAACTACATTGTAGGCTTATAATTAAATTTACTTAGGGACTGAAACATCCATGAGAGGTTGATTGAACATTGACTTTCCCTATACCTATATTTAAACATTTGAAGCTTGTCTCATTTATTGTTCGAAGTGCAGTTTTAGAACTAATGTCATCTTAGTTCCTCAGTAGTGAATTACAGTTCTGCTGCACAGAGTCATGGTGGTCACCTACTTCATGCCACTGAGAGGCCCTCAAGCTAGTGGGGTTGCTCTGCAGGTCCTGATTTGACCAAAACCCTTAGTGTTACATGGGGGATGGTGTTTTGAGAAATAAAGCGACAGTATTGCTGGTGGGACACCTTTGCTGGGGTGAGGGGAAGGGAAGGAAACACCCCCGCGGGCCGGGAGCGAAATCCTGCAGCATGTGCGTCTGGCTCCGCGTGGCCCCCTTCCAACGCCGCCCCCCTTGTCCCCGCGCACAATTTGGGAGCTGCATTCCCCGTCTGAACGATGTGTGGAAGTGGGTGAAAGGCCAGTATGGGTCAGCTCCCTATCTGCTCAGCGTCCAGGACCACCGCATTGTGGGCACAGTGTTACCGAATCAGAGCCATAGCAATCAGCCCTCACAGGTCCAACTGGCCCCAGTACTATTAGATCTGCATGGGTTAGGAATCTCATAAAATTTTTAAAAGGCCAGTTAATGGTGCTCAAATAAATACAATACTTGCGGCAAAAGCGATATGTACAACTTACATGTTATTGCACAGGACACTGGACAGCAGTTTTGAATCTCTGTGGATTTTTCCACAATCATTTTATTCACCTGTTTTTGGCATCATGGGATATTCTAATCATAAACACGAAGTGTGTGAAGTTCATTCGCTGCTTGATGTAGATGTAATTCTAAAATGTTATCAGCTTGAATAAGTCTGTCTTTAATCATTTATCTCTCCAGTTAAGCTCATTGATTGGTCAGAGTTAAGCTGTCAGTTTGCGTTTCTGTGATTTACTGCACGCTGCATCTCCAGAACCTCCAGATTCTGTTTATTTCCGCAGGTATCTGCGATGCAGATAGTTTGCTGTCTTGTGTGTGATGCAAATACATGGTTATAAAAATTTAACAATCCTTTCAGGGTGTTCTCTTTTCTCTTTCAAAGAATTGCGCTACACGTGTTTTTATCATTTTGCAGGGGTCCTCGCTTGCGTAAATCTCCAGAAATATCCCTCGCAGGTTTAGTGCTTGTGTGTGCGTGCATGTTTGCATCCTTGTGTGCTTAAGCCATTTATAAGGCATGCATCGTCTGTAACCCAAGAATGGGTGATTTATACGAAGTAGACTCCCATTCGGCCGCGACCTTGTCCAAAGGTGGGAATTCATAACATGTAACAACTGGTTATGACTGTTTGATCCTTCAAGTGAAGAGTCCTTTGTTTGTTCCCCCCCCCCCCCAGCCAAACTCATTGTGGAGACGGACACGTTTGGAAGTCGGGTTCGAATCAAAGGAGCGGAGACGGGATTCTACATCTGCATGAACAAACGCGGGAAGCTGATTGGCAAGGTAACCACACACTGTACCAATACTGATCTGCGTTGTCGTGTGGTGCATTGGCTTCAGCCATCAGGGGCTCTCATACCTACAGCAGATACACAGATAGAATGAGACCTAGACAATGTTCAGTTTGGATGATGTATACAATATACATGGTGGGGCATAGGAAATGAGGGGCAGGGGGGCGTGTACTCCCCAATATTTAGTTTGGATTTATTCATCCCCTCCAATGATTAGCCTTTAGGATTTAAATAACTAATGTGTGCCCCCCCTCCCCCCAATATCAAATTGTGGATGATAAATCTGTAAAAACTGTAGGAGTGCGTGTCAGTGCAAGGAATTCTTTAGTAAGTACAATATGCACTGAAACAATACAATAAGGGTGCCTAAATATAAGTTTAATAGTAACCACAGAAATACATATCCTGAAACCCTTGAGTTTCGGGAAAAATGCTTTATTTGGCTTGATTTTGTAGACTGATATTAATACGAGTGGATGGTACCACTGTGCAACCCCCCCCCCACTCTGTTCTGGTTTTCTCTCCCCCCCTCTGCCTTTATGAATAGTTGGGGTGATGGAGTGACAGGACTCGGAGCCTCCCTCTTTTTTTGCTGGGCATTTTTTGTCCCAGGCATAGATTTATCCTTCGTTCTCGCTGCGTACGGTAATAAACTGGGATGCACACCCAGCACTGGCGCGCCCCCGCCCCCCCCCCGCCCCGCGGGGGGGGGGGCGGGGGGGGGGGGGGGGGGGGGGGGGGGGGG
>JAODKN010000021.1:4099927-4110115 GCA_026774425.1 Petrocephalus zakoni | reverse complement strand
TTCCATAACGTTAAGAGAGAGGTTAAGGTACAACTTAAGAACTACTTAGCGATAAGAAGGTTTTGGGAAACCGGGCCGTGGATTTTAACAAAAAGGTTTTTCATTTGCACTTACACCATTTAGCTCTACCTGAAATTCTTTTTTCTAGTTTTCTGTCCTTGTTTGTCACAATGAACTTTAATCAGAGGTAAATTGTCAACAGTAGGCGTAATATATAACTCATGATGCAATTCGACCCAGACTAACCCAGGTCTCTGGTTTATCAAGATTCAACTGGAGGGTCTTCATGTCAGTGGTTGGCCTGCTTGGTTGTATGCAAATCTTGCATGAGAAGTGTTATATTACAGATGTGACTGGTGGTTAACTGGCCGGCGTGTTGTCCTGTAGCTCCTATAAATAAGAGTACCCTCCGGGTCCTGTACTACCCCCCGGTGAAACATGAGATGGTACAAGAGAGCCAGCTGCGCTGTGGGGAGCACTCTGACACCGGCAGCATCACCCTGCTCTTCCAAGACAGCAAAGGAGGTCTGCAGGTAATGGGGCAGGACCGTACAGGAGGAGCAATGGCCCAGTCCAGGCAGGGGCTCTGCTCTCTTTATGGCACAGGGCAAACATGCAGAGTGACTGGACCCTATTGCTCTTGTGTATTAGGTGAAGAGCAAGTCTGGGGAGTACGAAAATGCACCTGCCATTCCTGGCACAGTTCTGATCAACACCGCAGACTTTATGCAGAGGTGGACAAGCGACATTTTCATATCAGTGGTGAGACTGACACACACACTCACGCACACATGCATGCACGCACACACAGTTTAGTTTCCACTTTTGGGGACTGAAAAAATTACCCCATGAGATCAAAATAACTGGCTTTTGTCATATTGTGGAGACATTTGGAACGTGCTGACTAAGAGGAATGTGTTTGCCTTTTTGCAGAAACACAGGGTTTTGCTGCCCCCTCCTGGAGATATGAGTACCAGACAGTCTGTGGCTTTCTTTGCGCATCCAGATGATGACGTCACCATAACTTGTTGCGATGGATCAAACAAATATCCTCCAGTGAAGGCATGGGACTACAGTTTGGAACGCTTAATTGAATCAAAACGTAAAATGGAGACAAAATCTTAAAGTGCTCTATTTGAAATGTCAAGTTTTCCTGTATGAATCACTTAAATTGATTTAAAATTTTGAATATATTAAGCATGTGCAAAGTAAACACATTAAACAATAAAACAAAAAGAGAGCATGAATCACTCCCCCCCACTCTTCAAATCCGATTTTCTTTCATGATCCTTGAGTAATAATTTCAAAGAAATTATCTGCAGTTTGTGTCTACATTTCTGCGTCAATATATACTACTACATCTAAAAAAAGCAATATATCATAGTCTAGAGTCTGGGACAGGGTTAGGAGTCCACCCCTCACACTAGACAGATATTTTTCTAAACTTCAGGTTCTCAACCTCCAGTACAAGTTCATGGCCAATATTCCACAGGGCCAGAGATCGCTGGGACTTTTGCGATGGGGTTGGTTAATTTCCAGAAAATCTATATTTTTTCAACATCTTACTACTGCTGAGGTTTGCGTGTTATCGTCGCATCTGAAGAAAATGCAAATGGTTGAACTTCTAAACTGATTTTCCGAAACGGTTCTTGAAATAAAAATTATAGTATAAATACGTCAATGTTTGTGTTTATTCACTGTTTACACTCCATTTTCCGAACATTTGTCTCTACTAATTACCACAATTCTGTGTCTATTCCCGCTGTGGCCATCCGTGCGTGGCGGCGCTGCACTCCAGTTACTGCATTTACGTATCTACCTGAACTCCTCATCGCTGAGTGGGTGTGATATTTGAATGGAAGTCGTTCATTTAGCAAACAGGTCAGGTTACATTGGGGAGCACGTACTGGTACGGCGTGTCGCCGCTCCCACCACACGACGAAACACCTCGGGATCTCGGCTGGTGACTCCTAAGGCCGGAACGCGGTCCATGGTGTTACGTGGGCGTCCCTTCAGGCCGGTCCAGCCGCTCGCTGCGGACCTGCGAGCCGCATTACCCGCAGGGAGTCGCGCCACATGGCCGTAATTGACGCCGCCTCACAAGGCAGCTAATGTGCCTCATTCGGGACTCGCCGAGCAAGCGCAAAAGTCAGAACAAACAGTGCTTTTGTTCAGTATTTGGAGGCACATCTGTGCGAACGGACACGCTGTCGTGGTGTCACGTGACTCAGCGGCAACACGGCAGAGAAAAGGAGAATTAGAGCCAAGAGTAGTTTGTGCTTTGGTTTAGTTATTTGCACTTTATTTACTTTAATTTTCACAAATAACTGTGTGCACTTTGTTTAGATAAGTGTAATCAAAGGGATATTTTATATCTTATTGCTGTTTCTAAATAAGTAACTTGAAAAGAGCAGTTTAAGTTTTAAAACATTTGTTTTACAATAATGTAGCGGATTTCACGTCTCAGTTTAGTTTATTACAATAATAAAAAAGTTTTTCATTTTACTAAAAACTTGGCTAAAATATCTGTCCTGGGTTTTAAGAGGCACATAACGAACTAATTAAATGTGGAGTGCAGAAATCACAGAATCATTTGGTGGTTAAGAAAATTAAATCAGATTTAGCATATCGATGATGCATTGCTGTCCCCTATATAAGCTGCTTCTGTAAGTAAAAAAGTATTGGTATTGATATCGGTGATGTTGACCCTGTGTTTACTTGGTATCGGATCGATACCAAATTGAGCAGTATCGCACACCATTACTTTCAGCATCAGTGATGGAGGGGGGGGGGGGGCTGAATCCGCCTGCCAGCGAGAAGCGGCTGTAGTTCACCGGGGGGAATTGAAACATTTCGAAACGGTATGTCACAATGAGTTCCCGAACAGTATGGATCACCTGTAGCCTAATTTTGATAAGGAGTTCGGATCAAAGTTCCTATACGGCACCGCAAAGGTTTTTAAACGCTGTTCCAAGTTTGCCATTAGGTTATTAGTGTGCATACGACGACGGGAACTTTTTTTCCACATAATTGGAAGAAAGACGGTAAGTAATTCTGCATTGGCTACCAGTGTTGAAGAAGTGGAGTCCCGTCTTGGTCTCAGGACCACTTTTTTCACTAGTCTTGGCATTGAAAGTAAAATGAAAATTTGATCAGGTTAGCAGTGGTATAGTGTTTTATTTTAGTGTAGATAAAATTTTGTTTAGTGTACATAAAATTTTACTTTTAATTCTTACAAGGGATGATGATGTGGGTGATGATGATAAACCAGTATAATTACACTAGAACCACAACTTACCTATTATAAGACTTTGCAGTCAAATTAGTTCAATTGCAAAAAATTAGCTAGCAATAGGGCCTAATGCAGTTCATACAAAACATTTCCAACTGCAGATTTCTTTGAGAGTGAATGGCTGCGACATTTTTATGACATCTGAGGCACTAGATATTATTTTGAGCCTATCATTTTAATATTTATTTGAAAAGGCTCCAACATGAAGATCCCCGTAGTTGACTTTGGAGTGTATCGTCTCGGAGAAAATGTGCCGGATGAGATGCTGACAGAGTTGAGCCGGGACATGCGGGCAGCTTTCACGGGGATCGGGTTTGTGTATCTGTGGAACACTGGCATCGTCCAAGAAGAGGCACGTGATCGCCAAGCATGACGTCATTTGCTCACACTTCTATCCATGCGACTTACAACAGAGAGAACATCACTATACTTTCTGAAACATTTTTTGTAGTTTTCATTTAGTTGTACTTATTTTCATAGCCGTATTTAATTTCAGTTTTAAAAAATGTTTCCTTATAATTTAAATTTTTGTTAAGGATAATAACATCTACAATCATTTGACCAGAATGTATTACAATTATTAATTCGTTTTCACTGTCTAGGTCGATGAGATTATGGAATTATCAAAAAAATTCTTTCTCCTTCCGGAAGAAGTTAAAATTCCTCTCAGGAGAATGACCAACAATGATGTCCATGGTTGGACTGCACTGGAGACTGAGAGGTATGTGTTTGTGTTTTTGCCTTCGAGTTATTTAGCGATCACATCAACATATGTATTTTAAATTGTCCTCATTTTTTTCCAATTAACAGGTTGAATCCTAGTAGACCAGGAGACTTGAAGGAGGCTTTCAACATTACCTCTCTGCACCCCGATGCTGTAAATACACCAGTTTTCAATAATCTTTTTTTCTATGAGTGCAGATATATATCCATCTGTCCTTACAGCTCATTAAGTGCAAGGTCACAGTGAGTCTGCTAGCCTGGAAAACCAGACAGAAGACACACACATTCAAACACTTTGGGCAATTTCTGATTAGTAGAATTGGTGTTTCTATATTTTTTGACTTTGGCAGAATCGCATGCCAAAGTTTGGGGAACATACAGACCCCATAACCACAAAGCTGGAGGTGTGTGCCTATAGAGCTACCTACTGTGCTCGCATGATGGTATCTTGGAGCCCCGTTAGTCAACAGCTCATTCCACCATTGTGTGCTAAGATGGTCTATTGGGGATCCTCCCTACCTGCTGCCATCAGGCACTACAGTGCTTCCTGCCAACATGGCCACCCACCTCGAGCCATAACACACCAGGAAAGCATCACATCTTTGACATAGTAACAGTCCCCTGTCTGTGCAGAGGATAAGCAGACCTATGATTAATGACATTGTAGGTATTGGTCTTAAGCACTGCTGTACCCTGACAGCTTAATGTTACTTTATGTTTGTGTGTTATAGTGTAGTTCTGTTAATTTCCAGGCCTGGCCTGCAGAGGAGGTGGTACCAGGGTTCCGCCAGACCATTGAGTCATTCTTCATGCGATGCAAAGAGCTGTCCCTCCGAGTGCTCAGAGTCATGGCCTTGAGTCTGGACATTGATGTGGGCGTCTTCGTCGACTCGCACAAGAGCATAGGGAGTAAGTACAGGCTGCAGTCGCTTATCTTGCTTGAGAAAGACCTGGGAGTCCAGTCTTATACACAATGGAGCAGAGTCCTACACCATCCCTACACTAATCTGTATTTTAACAAATTGGTTTTTCATTTGCACTTGGCTCTACCTGACATCCTTTTTTCTAGTTTTCTGTCCTTGTTTGTCACTATGAACTTTAAGCAGAGGTAAATTGTCAACAGTAGGAGTAATATATAACTCATGATGGTAAATTGTCAACAGTCTAACAGACTAACCCAGGTCTCTGGTTTATCAAGATTCAACTGGAGGGTCCTTGTGTCAGTAGTTGGCCTGCTTGGTTGTATGCAAACCTTGCATGACAAGTGTTATATTACAGATGTGATTGGCATTTAACTGGCCGGCGTGTTGTCCTGTAGCTCCTATAAATAAGAGTACCCTCCGGGTCCTGTACTACCCCCCGGTGAAACATGAGATGGTACAAGAGAGCCAGCTGCGCTGTGGGGAGCACTCTGACTATGGCAGCATCACCCTGCTCTTCCAGGACAGCAAAGGAGGCCTGCAGGTAATGGGGCAGGACCGTACAGGAGGAGCAATGGCCCAATCCAGGTAGGGGTTCTGCTCTCTTTATGGTATGGGGCAGACATGCAGAGTGACTGGACCCTATTGCTCTCGTGTATTAGGTGATGAACAGGTCTGGGGAGTACATAAATGCACCTGCCATTCCTGGCACAGTTCTGATCAACATCGCAGACTTAATGCAGAGGTGGACAAGCGACGTTTTCATATCAGTGGTGAGACTGACACACACGCACACAGTTTAGTTTTTTGGGGTTATCTAGTACTTTTGGGGACTGAAAAAATTACCCCATAAGATCAAAATAACTGGCTTTTGTCATATTGTGGGGACATTTGGAACGTGCTGACTAAGAGGAATGTGTTTGCCTTTTTGCAGAAACACAGGGTTTTGCTGCCCCCTCCTGGAGATATGAGTACCAGACAGTCTGTGGCTTTCTTTGCGCATCCAGATGATGACGTCACCATAACTTGTTGCGATGGATCAAACAAATATCCTCCAGTGAAGGCATGGGACTACAGTTTGGAACGCTTGATTGAATCAAAACTGAAAATGGAGACAAGTTCTTAAAGTGCTCTATTTGAAATTTCTGAAGTTTTCTTGCAAGAATCACTTAAATTGATTTTAAATTGTGAATATATTAAGCATATGCAAAGTAAACACATTAAACAATAAAACAAAAAGAGAGCCTTAAATTACTTTATTTTCAAATGGATAAAGTAAAGCATTTTGACTTTGCAGGTAAGGGTAATCAAAGAGGGACACTTAAAAAATAATAATAAAATAAAAAAAACTGAATCTGCCTTCTGTGCAAATGGTTTGGCACACTCCACCTAATGGCTTTGGGCTGAATAATGCAAAGGGGCCAATGGGCAGTTTGCTCAGACAGTGCAACTCGGTGAGAAACATAGAGAGAGAAAGAGGTAGAGGAGTTATGTCCAGCATAAGGTGCACATCTGAGCTGCGACTGGGGACCGACTCGGAGGAAGCAAAGCTGAACCTCACGGGCTGGGACCGCGTAGAAAGGCGACAGGACAGGAAGTCCCACGGTTTCATTACAGTGGAAACGTTATCTGACAGCAGATATGATTGGCGAGATGCCAACAGCTCCTAGAATTTATCAGGTTTATATTGTTCCTTTCTGAAATCATTGTCCAATTATAATACTCATCTTTTAATGGAAACATTTTCCCCTCTTTTCCCATAATGGTGAAACAATTTTGCTGTACTTTTAAGATGTTTCTTAGTGATTAGGGCTGCACGATTCCGGGTTAAACATGAATCACCCCCCCCCCACACACTCTTCAAATGGGATTTTCTTTCATGATCCTTGAGTAATAATTTCCTATTATTACATTATTATTATTGATAATGTGTAGTCTTCATGACGAGAGATCAAATAATATGATCATTACTGAAATTGGACTGTTGCATCAACTTTATATCTGAAATTGTACACTACAGCTTTAACAATTTAATTCATGCAAAAAATACTAAATATAAAACTTAAACCTCATCTGCTCTTAATTATAATTCCTAAAAATAAATGTTACTACAAATTCATTGTTTTGATCCCTTTTTTTGGAAAAACATAACATAACGTTACTGCTCAAATTGGGGTTGGAAAATGTTTTCCTCTTCCTCACCAGCAGGGTCGCCTTGAGTTGGAAATATTTTGCTCCTGTTTTCAAAGCGTCTTCTTTCATCTTGTTGCACATATTAGATTTATTTCCAAATCCATCCCCTTATCCTGGGTTTGCTGCATGGTGTAACGCAGCCCTGTCATTTGTTGATGCAGCTTATGGTGAAAAATTAATATCTTTGTTTGATGCAACAGATCTGCACGCTAATGCAAACACTGCAGAATTGTCACTTAAGAATGAGACCACATAGGGGTACGAATCGAGGTAGCATTTTAAAAACGATTAATCGTGCAGCCCTAATAGTGAGGTACTTCAGATAAACCACGACGTTGCCTGCTAAAAATGGTTTGTTTGAGCAGAAGATACTGTCCAAATTGGGTATATGACAACTCCTGTGTCTGCAAAGTACTTGGGCAGATGTGTGATAATTTAAATACAAATAGCTAAAAATCCCACCTCACCGTAGATATTCATCTTTGAAACTATGGTTATTTCTTATGGTAAAATTGGCTTTTGTGTTTCTTTTGGGACTGCAGCTTATAGAATGCCCTGAAGTAAAGGAAAAAAAAAGCACGAATTTTCAGCTAACCACGATTAGTATCTCCAATGCTAAACTTTCATTTATATGGCATATTCTGACCTTTCATAGACGTAAATTGAAACCGAGGGTGACTTCAAAAGCCACCATCATGCACTGGAATGTGGAATGGAAAGTCTTTTTAAAATGACAATCTGTCAGTACCATAGTAAACCACAACAGCAGACTTTCTGCAGATGGGGGGATGGAGATACCCAGGCTGTGAAACACAAAATGCTGGGAATGCCACTTTAAGGAGCCAAAATTCTAATCATGTCAGCTGTAGAGGAGAATTCCGGTCCCATGTACCT
The DNA here is from genome assembly GCA_026774425.1 of Petrocephalus zakoni. NCBI lineage: Eukaryota > Metazoa > Chordata > Actinopteri > Osteoglossiformes > Mormyridae > Petrocephalus > Petrocephalus zakoni. The sequence goes on along the minus strand of JAODKN010000021.1, from coordinate 4,102,093 downwards.
GTGGCTGCTGGTGTGAACTGGGGCAGAATTGAATGTTTTGTCTGATATGCTGGATACTTGCAGGGGCATTCCAGATCCAGCTAGGAGTGCAAGGGCGTGTCCTGCTGTTGACCTGGAGGCAGGGGCTCTCTGTGTAAAGCAGGTGCTGGGCTGGCATTCTGGACTTCTGAGGCAGGAGTACAAACCATCAGACAGGGGTTTTAAAATGAAGTATTTTCATTTAAAAACGTTTAGTTTAAAATAAAAATAAAATTACTACAAGTCAAGAGTGTATGATAAAGGGCACAGCATCATGGGTCTGTTTGACTGTCTCACTGCATGCCCAGAACACCTGCTCTGGACAGCGTCTTCAGAGTCTACGCTCACCTTCCACGGGAGGCTCAGCTCTCTGGACTTTCAGTCTCTCCATGTGTTCCACTGCCTGTAGTGACAGAGGGCGATAAACAGGGGTAGAGGAGAGCTTATCACCAGACGCCCAATGAGCAGTGAGTTTATTACCGATTGGACCTGACTGAAGGTCAGATAACCATGAACTTGTTTTCAGCTGAAGTAGCCATGATGGCACACAACAGAGGTACCGGTGGCGCACAAGCCCTGGGTAGATCTAGCCCGGCTCAGCCCCAGATGAATCCCTCAGTTTTACTTACTGAAACAATGTTCTAACAAGCTTACATAGTACAGTATAGTGGAAGCCTAGCTGCATCGATTTTTGCATTAATCATGATCTGCCTCAATTATTCATATCTATTCAGGTGCAATTCCCTGGGTACTAGATAATCATGTCAGTTAGTTGCTTGGATGGCACTTTAATCCAAATCACTATCATTTATTCATACAGACAGACTGTCAGGTTAAGTTCTTGCATGAGTGCATCACAGCTGTGCTTCTCATCCCTTAAACGGTCAGTCCCAAGTTTCCCATGTCCTCAAACACTATGCTACCAGCTACAAACTTCTGGTATCCGGTGAGAAACCTTCACCTGGACTCTGTCTAGAAGTACAAGCCACAGCAGTGAAAAATCTGAACTTTTTCGCTTTAACCTCTAAATTTTAAACATGGTGACATTGGTTGTTCAAATACGACACTTGCAACTGTGCATTTAATAAATATTAAGTTGATTTTTATTTTTAATATACTTTTCTGTTTTTTTCCTGATTTGAATTTTCAGTGTTACACAACTACAGCTACAATATACACAAAATGTTAAGATGCCTGTTAATAATAACAGACCCGCCACTCTAATTATATCTTGGTTTCTAACCACACCTGCAGTGTGAGGTTTGTTACCTGCTGTAGTTCCAGTTTCTGTGCATTGAGCTGCTCTTGCTGCTTCTCCAGCTCATCTTTCTGTTTCTGAAGGTCTATCGTTTTCTGGTTCAGGTCTTTCTCCTCTCTGGCCAGGTGCTCCTCAAACTCCTTCATCTCTTCGTCAGTGTAGGCTTGGTTTTGTTCCAGAGTCTAACAAGACATCAACATTAGCAAAAATATAAACGGGGGAACCAAAATACTAGCTCAGCTAAAGTAAACTTTAATCGTTAGAATTATATATGCCTCAAATTAATGTATGTTCTGGATGTTGGCAAAACCAGAATTTTAGTGATTTTTCAAATTTTTACCTCCCAACTCTCTGGCTCCAGAAACTCCTTCTTCTTTGTGGCCACCAGGAACTCATCTAAGGAGACCAGCCTGTCCTTGTTGGTGTCCACCTAAAAAAAACAATAGCCCAGTGACTAAAAGCCAGCTAGAGGCAATTTTGAAATGTTTATAGCAATACTGAACTTCAGTTCCTCTTTCTCCTAAGGTTAAACAGTGTAGCAATGCAACGGCAAGTAACTTGCAACTCATCAGTCAGACCTCGTTCATGACATGCTCCCTCATGCGAAGCCTCTCTTCCTCCATTTCAACCATGTCATCTTCCTCATTGGCAGGATCATAGATCTTCTCAAGCTAAAGCGACAGAGTGCCGTCATTTTTCAAATTCCACAAGAGCATGCCACGTAGCAGGGAACTTCAAACAAGTACCTCCTTTGTAAACAATGACTCCAGCTCCTGTTCGTCAAAATAACCATCTCCATTGGTGTCTGGAGAAACACACACACAAAAAAATCTGAATGATGACCAAAATGCAAAACTTATTTTCTCTTTTTAAATGGACAAACAAATTGA
>JAODKN010000021.1:4063597-4074131 GCA_026774425.1 Petrocephalus zakoni | reverse complement strand
GTGGTACTGCAGGTACCATGACATCGTATGGCTCACGGTAGTACTACAGATACCATGATATCATACGGCTCGCAGTGGTACTGCAGGTACCATGACATCATGTGGCTCGCAGTGGTACTACAGGTACCATGACATCATACGGCTCATGGTGGTACTGCAGGTATGATGACGATACCGCTTACCTTTTCATACTCTTCTTCGGCTGGGTTGTACTTGCGTAGCCACTCTGCTAGCGGCTTGTCCTTGAAGGAGCCCGTCACCCCATACTCTCCCTGGATCTTCCGTAGCGTTTCAGAGGCTGGGACCAGCTCAACCATGCCTGAAGCAGCAAGTGGCAGACACAGCTCAAACGGAGAATTCCATTCACTGCAACAAAGCTCCCCCCCGGCTTCCGGAATGCACATGAGCGGGGCGAGCAGGAGCCACCTCAGCAGGTGGCTGACGTGATTTTGGGGACAATAAATGAAACTGACACAATGGTCTGTGACTGTAAGCTCTACCTTTGTCTTTTCCGGTGGAGATGCATTTGAAGTTGACGATTCGTAGGTCCAGACCCCCCTGGAGCCAAATCCGATCCATAATGTGGATCATCTGCAGTGCCAGCATGTCCTGTCTGAGGTCTTCCCCCACCTGTCACACACACACACACACACACACACACACACACACACACACACACACACACACACACACATTATACTCTCACAATCACAAAAACACCCCCTGGTCTTTTAACTGTCAGTTTTATTTAGCTCACCTAACATCAAAAAGCAATCATTCACAATATGTAATCATTTACAGACTGCCCAAGTTATTTTTCTTAAACTAGGACCTTCATCCCTTCATCAGAATCATCAAATGATCGTGCAATATGTGCTGAACATATTGCCATCGGAACAACAGTGCTGTGAGAAATCCATTTGTAATTATGTATACCTGCCACCAGAGGGACTAAACTATCCAACTTGACACTCAACCAGTTTCCCCTGCTCCCAGACAATGAAACACATCCCGAAGAAACCTACTCCGGCCGGGTCTGGTATGCACATTAAGGATAAGGTTTAGATCGGCTCATGGAAAATTCATTGTTGAAATGTTAGGTTTCAGTAAACAAAAAAAAAGCGCATTTAAAACATAGCCCACACCAAAAGAATTTCCTTAAGTACATAAATTAATTCCATAAACCATATCGTTTTACCAACCAAGTGATACTTAAAGAATCAGGCTACTTTCAGAGTATTCTATTTAGATCTTATATCTGTCTGGAAACCCAAGAGGACGGTGTTAATATTTAATTCATCTGTGATACACTTCAGGCATTCTCTACCTACACATTATGTTGAAGATATGGGTGTGTTTTCCCAGTATGTTCTGGCTGGCTGGCTTCCACAAAGTCCTACCTTGAACATGACATTGATCTCTTCCCCAAGTGGGTCGGCATTGACCAGCGCGAGTTTCAGAGGTACTGCGTTAGAACTGAAGAAGGAGCAGGCCTGTTGGCAGACAAAAAGGAGAACCCTCTATCTGCGTGTCGTCTTCTCGGAGGCGGCACAGATAATTACTGTGTAACCATGGAAACAAAGGAGGATTTACCAGAAAAGGCTTCCAATTCAGATCAGAGTCAAGATCAGAATCAAACATTTACTCAGCTAGACGTCCTACCAGAAGCGATGGTAAAACTGCTTGGCTGGACTCTAGGGTCAGCGCGGCACATCCTGACGGGCATCGGGCAGAAAGCGGCCCCCTGCTAGCCGTTTAATCCCGCATTTCTTAAGAAGCCAGGTACTTTGGGGTTGTTATAGGCACAAGGCAGTGTGATGCAGAGTCAGCTAAGCGTCTCACCTTCACATGCAGGCCTTTGGCCACCAAGCTCGGACTAAGGGGGAGCCGACAGGTGTTCTTCTGGAAGAAGGACTGCACGACCCCCAGGCCCTCCTGAAGAACAGCCTGACAGCGGAGGAACGAAAGCCAGTCTTACCACAGCTGAAGGAGAAACAGCCCCCCCCACCCCGCCAACTCTAATCAGGACCCGAGACCCCTCCCCCTCTCCTCCTGAAGAACGTCCTCACCGGTCTGGTGGAGCTGCTGGCCTGCCGCACCTTCTCGGCCAGCGTCCCCAGCAGCTGCGTCAGCTGAGCCTGCTTGTCCAGCTCCGCCCGCATCCCGGCTCCGCACAGGCACAACAGTGCCCCCAGCAGGCACTCGTAGCGCACACCGAAACAGGGGTCCTGCACTGCATCCCGTAGCAGCCTGGAGAGCGGGGGGCAGCACAGATTAGCCAGCTTTTCTGGAACATGTCAACAGGCCAAACACCAGGTATGATGAGTACTCAGGGTGCCCAGAGAGACTCACCAGTAAAGGTAATGGGCAATGTTGACATTCCCCAGGGCTCGAGAGAGCAGGAACAGCACCAAGGCATTCTTTAAGTGACATTCGAACTTCAATGCCTGGACAAAAAGGAAAATCTCAAAATGGCTACCTCAGACCAGCAACAACTGATTAATACCTCAAACAGCAATCATTCTAAATTATAAAATGAACGGTAACTGGCTAACAGCTGAAATACGTTAGCCTACAGCAGAGCTATTCAAATCACGGTCCTCAAGGGCCGAGCCCTGCTGATTTTACAGCTTTCCTTTACCTCTCAGCCAGGTGTGAAGCCTCCAGCCAATCAGAATCAGTAATTATTAAACAAACTACCTGGAAGAACTAAAACAAGGCCTGGATTTGGAACAGAGGTCCAGATTTGAAGAGCCCTGGCCTACAGTATAGGGTAGGGACTCACCTGCACCAGCTGGGGCAGATAGACAGCCAGCTCATCATCACTGCTGCTCTCGATCCAGCTGACGGCCACACTCCGTACCTCGGTGTCTGCAAACCTGCCCCGCCCCCCCAAGAACACCTTAGCTTATCCCAAACTGGCTAACAGCATTTCTTACTGGCTAACTCAATTGGTGCACCACAGTCCAGCATGGTGCTAATGAGACAGGTGCTCTGTATGGCTTTTGGTGATCATGCTGAACTTACTTGGAGTCCAATAGCTCCAAGGCTGAGACTGGAGAGAGGGGGGGCCATTGATGCAGAAGAGGGTGGATCTCTGCCATGTTGCCCCAGTCCCAGCTGGGGGCACTGGCCAGGACCTTGGGCAGGCTCTGCTTATAGGCTCGGCAGTAGTGCCTCTTGTCCCACAAAAGCTGGCGATCAGCACGCGTCAGCCTGGTGAAAAGCAGGATGGGTAATCGGGGGGTGGGGTCTGCAGAGGTCTTGGTAGCTAATGGAAAATGCAGATTTGCAGCCATAAAAATGAAAGGGGAGCAAAATTCTGTAAGAGTAACACCGATATCAAAACGGAGAAAATAAATTCTACCCCTTAAAATTTGCGAGTGGAAATACACAGTTAAGCTGAGTGTGGCTGTCGGGTCCGTGATTATAGGCATTCCGGAGTAATAAAGCTTTGTGCGGAGGGGCTGGGAAGTGAGAGAACTGTGGTGTCCCGCTCACTGTCTGACAGGGTGTCTGCGTTTCACGCTTTCACAGGGAATTATCGGAGTACTGCGGGTTCCAGGACTTCCCTCGACAGCCAAAACTAGCCACAAAAAAAAAAAAACTCACTTCCTGCAAATCTCAACCCGTAAGGGAACATTCTGTTACCGGTCTGGAAACTCTCTCTCAGATTTTTATTTGTTTCTATTTCAGACTGACTTTCAGTCACAGCTAATAGGGTAACAACAGGCCATGTCAACCTGTAGGTCACCAGAATCCTACTACTTCTACTGGAAGGGGTGGCTTTATCAGCCCTGCTTACCCTTGGTACTGAAAGGGAACTTTGTTTCGATGGGAGACGCAACTATTTTAAGTGCATGCTTAAATTTTCCACTGGGGAAGGAAGTGGGGGGGGGGGTCAACGACTGAACGCTGGCCAACCAGCCAAGACCTGGATACAACATCCATGGTTGAGCTGTATGGAGACTCTCAGGGGCAGAACCCCAGCCAGGAGGCACTGAGACATATTACATGCTCATGGTCTTTTTATAACCCAGCAGCTCTGCTAATTGCACATGAGATTAGAGCTGGGGTGAGGTAGGACTCTCATACCCAAACATGGAGGCCCGGTTGCACAGCTTCTCGATGCGACAAGTCAGGTCGGGGTCCAGGGCCTCCAGGGACTGAGGGTCAGGGCAGCTGGTGGCCTGCGGCCCCACATAGAGGACATCCACAGCTGGACTGGGGAAGTCCACCTGGGGATACAGGCAGCACAGTAAATCATCATCATCAGTGTTCATTAATGGTCTTGGCTCTTTAAATTAAAGATAGAAAATGTGACCAATGTAAAGCCCGTTTGTTGAGTTAAAGGATTCTTTAGGAGGTCCAACACACCTGCAGTACGATCCTCTCCACAAGGCTCCTTCTGCGGCCCGTGGTACCAGTCAGAGCTGCCGCAGGGGAGGTCCACAGGCTCAACAGCTTGGGCCCACGAGCCAGAACCCTGAACACATGCCAAGGGGACAAAAGAAAAAATGAATTCTTTATTGCTACAATGCCAACAAATGGGAGTAAATTCCGGGCTGACTGCCGACTGCTGCAAATGCAACCCCATTAAATTACCGTCGGAAGTCAAACAGGGGCGTGGACACTTTGCCCAGCAGTTCCGGTCCCTTGCGCTGCTTGTTGGAATCTGGTGAACTGTTGGCATTCTGGTTCAGAATTCCAAACAAGGAAAGGCTCAGCATCGACTCCAAGGGCAGGAGGGCAACCGGGATGGGAAAATGTATCCTGGAGTAAAGAAAAATCTCTGTGAACAAGAGGGCTTTTCAGGACATGAAAATGGCCATTCTGAGCTCCCATAACAATGTCGAGTCACTTACAGTTCATCCCATTTAATGTGGTAGAAGAAATTCTTGTACGTGCCGACCTTCTTGGACTGAACTGGCTTGAACAGATTCTTTCCATTGTGTGTTAGGGCACACATCAGATAGTACTTTTCATAGCTGAAAGAAAGCAAGAGGAGAAAATGCCAGCTATTAGCATCCAGCATCTGATCTACAACAGAAGTGGAACCGTGGTCAAAAGCAAGCAACGACCGATCGGAGGTATGTGCACTTGCATGCCAGCATCGGACCACATGCCGTCCTTGGTACAACACGCTTTCGTCATTCTTATACATACACACACATATACACACATATACATACACATATATATACACATATACATATATATATACACATATATATATACATACACACATATTTTATATATATATATATATATATATATATATAAAATATGTGTGTATGTATATATATATGTGTATATATATATGTATATGTGTATATATATGTGTATGTATATGTGTGTATATGTGTGTGTATGTATAAGAATGACGAAAGCGTGTTGTACCAAGGACGGCATGTGGTCCGATGCTGGCATGCAAGTGCACATACCTCCGATCGGTCGTTGCTTGCTTTTGACCACGGTTCCACTTCTGTTGTAGATCAGATGCTGGATGCTAATAGCTGGCATTTTCTCCTCTTGCTTTCTTTCAGCTATGAAAAGTACTATCTGATGTGTGCCCTAACACACAATGGAAAGAATCTGTTCAAGCCAGTTCAGTCCAAGAAGGTCGGCACGTACAAGAATTTCTTCTACCACATTAAATGGGATGAACTGTAAGTGACTCGACATTGTTATGGGAGCTCAGAATGGCCATTTTCATGTCCTGAAAAGCCCTCTTGTTCACAGAGATTTTTCTTTACTCCAGGATACATTTTCCCATCCCGGTTGCCCTCCTGCCCTTGGAGTCGATGCTGAGCCTTTCCTTGTTTGGAATTCTGAACCAGAATGCCAACAGTTCACCAGATTCCAACAAGCAGCGCAAGGGACCGGAACTGCTGGGCAAAGTGTCCACGCCCCTGTTTGACTTCCGACGGTAATTTAATGGGGTTGCATTTGCAGCAGTCGGCAGTCAGCCCGGAATTTACTCCCATTTGTTGGCATTGTAGCAATAAAGAATTCATTTTTTCTTTTGTCCCCTTGGCATGTGTTCAGGGTTCTGGCTCGTGGGCCCAAGCTGTTGAGCCTGTGGACCTCCCCTGCGGCAGCTCTGACTGGTACCACGGGCCGCAGAAGGAGCCTTGTGGAGAGGATCGTACTGCAGGTGTGTTGGACCTCCTAAAGAATCCTTTAACTCAACAAACGGGCTTTACATTGGTCACATTTTCTATCTTTAATTTAAAGAGCCAAGACCATTAATGAACACTGATGATGATGATTTACTGTGCTGCCTGTATCCCCAGGTGGACTTCCCCAGTCCAGCTGTGGATGTCCTCTATGTGGGGCCGCAGGCCACCAGCTGCCCTGACCCTCAGTCCCTGGAGGCCCTGGACCCCGACCTGACTTGTCGCATCGAGAAGCTGTGCAACCGGGCCTCCATGTTTGGGTATGAGAGTCCTACCTCACCCCAGCTCTAATCTCATGTGCAATTAGCAGAGCTGCTGGGTTATAAAAAGACCATGAGCATGTAATATGTCTCAGTGCCTCCTGGCTGGGGTTCTGCCCCTGAGAGTCTCCATACAGCTCAACCATGGATGTTGTATCCAGGTCTTGGCTGGTTGGCCAGCGTTCAGTCGTTGACCCCCCCCCCCACTTCCTTCCCCAGTGGAAAATTTAAGCATGCACTTAAAATAGTTGCGTCTCCCATCGAAACAAAGTTCCCTTTCAGTACCAAGGGTAAGCAGGGCTGATAAAGCCACCCCTTCCAGTAGAAGTAGTAGGATTCTGGTGACCTACAGGTTGACATGGCCTGTTGTTACCCTATTAGCTGTGACTGAAAGTCAGTCTGAAATAGAAACAAATAAAAATCTGAGAGAGAGTTTCCAGACCGGTAACAGAATGTTCCCTTACGGGTTGAGATTTGCAGGAAGTGAGTTTTTTTTTTTTTGTGGCTAGTTTTGGCTGTCGAGGGAAGTCCTGGAACCCGCAGTACTCCGATAATTCCCTGTGAAAGCGTGAAACGCAGACACCCTGTCAGACAGTGAGCGGGACACCACAGTTCTCTCACTTCCCAGCCCCTCCGCACAAAGCTTTATTACTCCGGAATGCCTATAATCACGGACCCGACAGCCACACTCAGCTTAACTGTGTATTTCCACTCGCAAATTTTAAGGGGTAGAATTTATTTTCTCCGTTTTGATATCGGTGTTACTCTTACAGAATTTTGCTCCCCTTTCATTTTTATGGCTGCAAATCTGCATTTTCCATTAGCTACCAAGACCTCTGCAGACCCCACCCCCCGATTACCCATCCTGCTTTTCACCAGGCTGACGCGTGCTGATCGCCAGCTTTTGTGGGACAAGAGGCACTACTGCCGAGCCTATAAGCAGAGCCTGCCCAAGGTCCTGGCCAGTGCCCCCAGCTGGGACTGGGGCAACATGGCAGAGATCCACCCTCTTCTGCATCAATGGCCCCCCCTCTCTCCAGTCTCAGCCTTGGAGCTATTGGACTCCAAGTAAGTTCAGCATGATCACCAAAAGCCATACAGAGCACCTGTCTCATTAGCACCATGCTGGACTGTGGTGCACCAATTGAGTTAGCCAGTAAGAAATGCTGTTAGCCAGTTTGGGATAAGCTAAGGTGTTCTTGGGGGGGCGGGGCAGGTTTGCAGACACCGAGGTACGGAGTGTGGCCGTCAGCTGGATCGAGAGCAGCAGTGATGATGAGCTGGCTGTCTATCTGCCCCAGCTGGTGCAGGTGAGTCCCTACCCTATACTGTAGGCCAGGGCTCTTCAAATCTGGACCTCTGTTCCAAATCCAGGCCTTGTTTTAGTTCTTCCAGGTAGTTTGTTTAATAATTACTGATTCTGATTGGCTGGAGGCTTCACACCTGGCTGAGAGGTAAAGGAAAGCTGTAAAATCAGCAGGGCTCGGCCCTTGAGGACCGTGATTTGAATAGCTCTGCTGTAGGCTAACGTATTTCAGCTGTTAGCCAGTTACCGTTCATTTTATAATTTAGAATGATTGCTGTTTGAGGTATTAATCAGTTGTTGCTGGTCTGAGGTAGCCATTTTGAGATTTTCCTTTTTGTCCAGGCATTGAAGTTCGAATGTCACTTAAAGAATGCCTTGGTGCTGTTCCTGCTCTCTCGAGCCCTGGGGAATGTCAACATTGCCCATTACCTTTACTGGTGAGTCTCTCTGGGCACCCTGAGTACTCATCATACCTGGTGTTTGGCCTGTTGACATGTTCCAGAAAAGCTGGCTAATCTGTGCTGCCCCCCGCTCTCCAGGCTGCTACGGGATGCAGTGCAGGACCCCTGTTTCGGTGTGCGCTACGAGTGCCTGCTGGGGGCACTGTTGTGCCTGTGCGGAGCCGGGATGCGGGCGGAGCTGGACAAGCAGGCTCAGCTGACGCAGCTGCTGGGGACGCTGGCCGAGAAGGTGCGGCAGGCCAGCAGCTCCACCAGACCGGTGAGGACGTTCTTCAGGAGGAGAGGGGGAGGGGTCTCGGGTCCTGATTAGAGTTGGCGGGGTGGGGGGGGCTGTTTCTCCTTCAGCTGTGGTAAGACTGGCTTTCGTTCCTCCGCTGTCAGGCTGTTCTTCAGGAGGGCCTGGGGGTCGTGCAGTCCTTCTTCCAGAAGAACACCTGTCGGCTCCCCCTTAGTCCGAGCTTGGTGGCCAAAGGCCTGCATGTGAAGGTGAGACGCTTAGCTGACTCTGCATCACACTGCCTTGTGCCTATAACAACCCCAAAGTACCTGGCTTCTTAAGAAATGCGGGATTAAACGGCTAGCAGGGGGCCGCTTTCTGCCCGATGCCCGTCAGGATGTGCCGCGCTGACCCTAGAGTCCAGCCAAGCAGTTTTACCATCGCTTCTGGTAGGACGTCTAGCTGAGTAAATGTTTGATTCTGATCTTGACTCTGATCTGAATTGGAAGCCTTTTCTGGTAAATCCTCCTTTGTTTCCATGGTTACACAGTAATTATCTGTGCCGCCTCCGAGAAGACGACACGCAGATAGAGGGTTCTCCTTTTTGTCTGCCAACAGGCCTGCTCCTTCTTCAGTTCTAACGCAGTACCTCTGAAACTCGCGCTGGTCAATGCCGACCCACTTGGGGAAGAGATCAATGTCATGTTCAAGGTAGGACTTTGTGGAAGCCAGCCAGCCAGAACATACTGGGAAAACACACCCATATCTTCAACATAATGTGTAGGTAGAGAATGCCTGAAGTGTATCACAGATGAATTAAATATTAACACCGTCCTCTTGGGTTTCCAGACAGATATAAGATCTAAATAGAATACTCTGAAAGTAGCCTGATTCTTTAAGTATCACTTGGTTGGTAAAACGATATGGTTTATGGAATTAATTTATGTACTTAAGGAAATTCTTTTGGTGTGGGCTATGTTTTAAATGCGCTTTTTTTTTGTTTACTGAAACCTAACATTTCAACAATGAATTTTCCATGAGCCGATCTAAACCTTATCCTTAATGTGCATACCAGACCCGGCCGGAGTAGGTTTCTTCGGGATGTGTTTCATTGTCTGGGAGCAGGGGAAACTGGTTGAGTGTCAAGTTGGATAGTTTAGTCCCTCTGGTGGCAGGTATACATAATTACAAATGGATTTCTCACAGCACTGTTGTTCCGATGGCAATATGTTCAGCACATATTGCACGATCATTTGATGATTCTGATGAAGGGATGAAGGTCCTAGTTTAAGAAAAATAACTTGGGCAGTCTGTAAATGATTACATATTGTGAATGATTGCTTTTTGATGTTAGGTGAGCTAAATAAAACTGACAGTTAAAAGACCAGGGGGTGTTTTTGTGATTGTGAGAGTATAATGTGTGTGTGTGTGTGTGTGTGTGTGTGTGTGTGTGTGTGTGTGTGTGTGTGTGTGTGTGACAGGTGGGGGAAGACCTCAGACAGGACATGCTGGCACTGCAGATGATCCACATTATGGATCGGATTTGGCTCCAGGGGGGTCTGGACCTACGAATCGTCAACTTCAAATGCATCTCCACCGGAAAAGACAAAGGTAGAGCTTACAGTCACAGACCATTGTGTCAGTTTCATTTATTGTCCCCAAAATCACGTCAGCCACCTGCTGAGGTGGCTCCTGCTCGCCCCGCTCATGTGCATTCCGGAAGCCGGGGGGGAGCTTTGTTGCAGTGAATGGAATTCTCCGTTTGAGCTGTGTCTGCCACTTGCTGCTTCAGGCATGGTTGAGCTGGTCCCAGCCTCTGAAACGCTACGGAAGATCCAGGGAGAGTATGGGGTGACGGGCTCCTTCAAGGACAAGCCGCTAGCAGAGTGGCTACGCAAGTACAACCCAGCCGAAGAAGAGTATGAAAAGGTAAGCGGTATCGTCATCATACCTGCAGTACCACCATGAGCCGTATGATGTCATGGTACCTGTAGTACCACTGCGAGCCACATGATGTCATGGTACCTGCAGTACCACTGCGAGCCGTATGATATCATGGTATCTGTAGTACTACCGTGAGCCATACGATGTCATGGTACCTGCAGTACCAC
>JAODKN010000021.1:3995394-4013838 GCA_026774425.1 Petrocephalus zakoni | reverse complement strand
GGGAGTCGGGGGTAGGGGGGGATGGGGGGGGCCAGGTGTGAGCGGCTTCTCTCTCTCCCTCCATCGCTCCCCGTGTGTGGGAGTGGGACCCGTGTGTCGGGGATAGCGTAGCGCCCGCCTCGCCTGCACATGTAGTCTAGCCCGGCGGATTGCAGGCACACCGCGGCCATGTGGAATCGGCCGGGGCTCTCCAGCAGCTTGGCCCAGCCCGGACACCCCTTCTACCATGTGTCCTTCAGGTGGGTATGCTGACTGCAGCCAGCCGGGCGGCCGGACTCCCCCTCTCCGGGCTTGTCACTGCAGCACACCCGGTCGGGGGTGGGGGGGCTTTGCCAGGCGGCTTCCACTACTGCTGTCTACCTGCCGGTGATGTTCGGGGGGTGTGGCCAGGTGTTTCTGGGGGCGGGTTTGCTGGGTGGCGGATGTGATTGGCTGGGGCATGGCGGCGGGCTTTGGCAGAAGCTGCAGTACAGCTGTTCCGTCGGTGGGATCCCTGCTCTTTGTACAGCTCACGAGGACTGCTGGTACTTCCCATCTGCGAGTTCTCATACATCCCCGAGGACGAGACGTGGGCTCTCCTAATCTGTATGTGTTCCTAATTTGGAATCATCCCTTGGCTCTTGTTCTGTGCAGGTTCTCGTGATTTGGGAGGGACTCTGGGCTCTCAAATTGTGCAGGTACTCATAATGTTTAGAATGTATAATAAGTTTTCATAATTCGGAGCGATCTTTTGGTTCTTGTGTGCTGGTTTTTATAATCTGGGCTCTCATATTATGCTGGTTCTTGTGATGTCCAGGTTCTCCTAACCTAGGAGGTTCCTCTGTCTGCTGTTACTGAGTGGTTGGTGCTGTGGGGCCCTGACTGTGATGAAGTGAAGTTTAGCTCCTCAGTCTCTGTGTTCCTTTCATCTCTGCTGTACCCAGGCCCATGTGGTCCTCATCATCCTCTGCCTTTGTCTTGTCGTTCCGGCCTCTGGCTTTAATGAACCATTAGTGAGGCTTTCTCTGTTAGTCAGAAGCTTTCTCTGGAAGTCTTGCCTAGTTTCTTATCATGTGCCGGATCTGTGCGCCCATCCGGCTGTCTTATTTGGAAAGATCCCGGCTGAAACATGTGACAGCCAGCTCCCTCCCAGACCCTGAAGCTGGCGCTCAGCCGACATGCTCCTAATGACACTCTCCGGTGAAATACGCTTTATTTCTGAGTGCCCCTGCTATAGTCTGTAAATTTACATCGCACACACAGCAGACACAGATAATGGCTTTTGTTGGCCCAAACATAAACAGTTATTGGCCTGAATATTGCGCAGTATATAGGCTCCCTGTGACAGGATTATCGATTGTCTTTTGAATGTGTGTGTGTGTGTATTCTGTGTTGTTACTGTGTGGCTCTGATGCGTCCCCCCCCCATTGCTGCTGGCCCTTCTTTGATCTGCAGAATGTCTTTGGCCTTTTTTTGGGGGCCTGAGGTGGGGCTGCCTGGCGGTGACCCGGCTGTTTTTGCCGGGCCTGGGGCCCATGCAGAGAGGGACTTTTTTCTTTAGACTCCTAATGAGGGAGCGCATTTAGACACATCACACAGCTAAATACCAGCAAACAGCTGCCCCTGACACCGAGTGCAGCTCGGGTTTTTGATGGCTGAGTTTAACAGTAATTAGATAATTACCTTATTCACGATGAGGAAGGTGTGAACCGCCTTTATCACCTCCCCCAGACAGTAAAGCTCAGTGGGGTGGATGACAACACCCAGCTCGCACTAGTAACTCCAGTAATGTCCCCCATCTCCTCGTCCCGTGCTGATGATGTCATTAGGGAGTGACATCAGGGATGCAGTAACAGATTCCTGATTTTCATGTGGGGGGGTGGGGGGTGATGTGGTAATTGTGTGAACAAGCAGTTTGTCTTTCTGCTGTTAAAAATAAAGAAATCTCTGCCGGGAATACTGCCGCTTGGGTGCTTCTCCCGGGTAATGAGCTCATCAGTAGATGTACTGTTTTTTACCCCCCCCCGGGATATCTCTGCAGGCCAGAGGGTCAGTGTACCCGGAGATTGCTCAGGCAGGCAGGGCAAACGTAGGGCCCCCCTGTCACAATAGGACACTGTTATACCAGTCCTACCTGAGTGAGATTGCCGATGATGTCAGTGAGATAGACTGTGGGAACGGTGCCTGTATATTGGGTACACAACAGCTACCACTGTGAGTTTTTCTCTTCAGGAAACAGCAGTTTATATATATATATATATATATATATATATATATATATGTTTCTTTTTTAACCCAAATATTAACTCAAGGTTATTTCCCTGGCAAAATGTAGCATTTTTCATGCTCTGTGTCCCCATGAACTTCACTTACTTCTGTTTACTCTGCGGTTGCAAGGCATTGTGGGATGTAGACTTTGAGCAGTTTTTGGCTAAGTGTTGTGACTCCGGGTCTGTTGGCGGGGTAGGGGGTGGAGCTCAGTCACTTTGCTTTCATCCCACTGCTCTCGCAGCTGGCAGTGAGGCGCTGAGCTGGTTTTATGGACTGGTTCTTAGTGGCCAGACCCACTTACACTGTCTCCGGGACAACCAGGAGTAGGTGAGTGTGTTAAATGCAGGTGGGGCACGACCGAGGACGCTAACTTATCTCTTTCTTGGCCTCTGGGGCCCCTAATGTCATCGCCTGGTGCTGCTGAAGCCTAAATGCCTCTGCACTACATCTGCATAGAAGTCAAGTGCCGGGTTTTTCCCCCCTGTTTATTGAAGGGTATTAAAATAGTCATTTGGTGTCAGTATATGCGCAAGAATGTCACCAGCGGAAGTTATCTAAGTTCTCGCCCCATTTTTAAGGCCTTGGTGGGGGAAATTCATTCGGGTGAGTGACTGAGATTCCAGCCTTGTAGAGCTGCCAGTGCTTGTGTTAAAGTTCTGTCCTAATTGGAACCATGGCATGCCAGCACCTTGCCTCCTGCCCAGAGCCTGCCTTCCCCTGTACCCTGGTCTCTGAGCTCTTATCTGCTGTGCTGCTCCTGTCTCTGCTAATTCCTCCGACTGAGTTCTCAACCAGTGAATGGACCATCTGGTTATTTACAAAAGTTGGGCAAAAAAAAAACGAACAGCTCTAGTATTAAAAAGGAAAAAGCAAGTATTGGTGCGGGATTGGCTTTTCAGGATGCCTGTGAGACAAACCGATTGAATAGGCATTGTTTTTGAAAGATTTTGAGTAGAGAGTAGAGTCGCTAAATCCCACTTGATATCTGTTTTTTGTTAAGTGTTAGGGATGAGATTCGTTGGTATGACATTAGTTGGTATGACGTTCTCACACGCTGCAATTGGCGGGGGGGGGCGGGTAGCCAAGCTCATATCTAACATACCTTTGAGTCCTGGCAAACCCTGAAGAAGCCTCTCACTCTGTATTGATCACATGGGAATGCAGAACAAAACCTTCCGTAGAAATTCATATCCTGTTGTTCGCTCACTGTCCGGGGTTTCTCGTCCGGCCCAATGGAGCGGTCCTCGGGAACTTGTCTCCTGAAAGAGGCAGGGGATGAAAGATTCCTCAGTCACGGTCTATGCTGCTGATGGAGGAGCCCCCCCCCCCATCAAAGTCTCCTCAGGGGTTCCCGCAGTGAAGCTACTGGCGTAGTGCCACAGCTTCTGTCCGTGTCCTGACACTTTCCCCTTGTGTGTTCCCTCACCCTGCACTGCACAGCAAGATAATGGCCTTATCATCACAGTCACTTTCAAATAGACACAACTAAAATGCCGTCTTTATTTAAATTCAGTTCTTCAGTTATCTTGCTGGAACCTGTAGCTAATGCTAAACTGTAGCTTTGCTTAGGCTATGGTTTTACCCACAGTGACTTGCTTTTACTAGGTTTTACCTCCTAACAATTTATTCTTTGACATTGACTTAGACCTATTGGAATCCTAACTTTTTATAGTATTAGGCTACATGCTGCCCCCTACCTGGGGGGGCTTTGGTTGCGCCTATCAGTGTGTAATGTGTTGCTGGCCATTCCAGTTTACTGCTGGCAGTCTCACAGTAGAGGATACGGTGTAATTTATCAAGTACAAGTACCGGTGTCAGGGGCAAGATGGCTAATTTGGCTTGTCGGTGAAGCTGCAAATCCTCTGCCTGTTGCAAGTCAGAGTTGACGCATCGTTATATGTTGTTGTCGAGATGCAATCACTGCTGGGCGCGACCTGAGCGTTGTGAGTTCAACACTGTTCCGCGTCAACTGTGCAACCGACGTATCATGTTTGCTTCGTTAGAGACATTTCCTGTTTTGTTCCCAGTGGCAGGAAGCTTCCGTATGACCTGTTATGATAGAGTGGCCATCACTGGTGAAGTTATTGATTTTTAGCTGACCTGCTGCCATCTTAATTATGGCTGTTTTTAGTGCAGTGGAGATTTAAAGGAGCAGTGGTCAGACCGCTGGAGCAGGTGGGGGTGTGTGTGTTGCTTTGTGAGGATGACAGACAACTTTCTGTGCACTTGAGCTCCACGTGCTTAAGGGTAGATTTCTTTGGTCTGGCACGTCCTCTGCATCTCATTCTACATTTGACAAATATATTGTCAAACGCAGGCCGCCGCTGATGGACCATCTGATTCAAAAGGTCAAAAACAACATCTTATGAAATGCTGCCTATCCCTGTATAGAACTACACAAGTTGGAATTGGGGTCCCTTACATTTCTGTGGTAGACAAGAACCTTTGTGCTTCATTTTTCTGGCCGCATCATCTAGGTCAGGGGTGCCCACACTTTCTCGACTTGCGAGTTGCATATACATATGCGCTCAGTACACATAAAATGTACAGTATATGCTATGGTGGTCTAATATCACATGGGGGAAAGAAGTCCTCCTCCCATCCCACATGGAACTGGCAAGTTTTTGGTTTCTTATCTGGTCCGGCTCCTCCACTCATTTTTTATATCTCTTTTAAGAGATGTAAATTGGAAGGCTAGCTGGGTCACTTTGCTCGCTGGAGTTTTGCATTAGCTCACAATACATTCGCGTTTTCTGCCTGGTGACCTATGTGATCCAAGATACGTTAGAAGAGAAGGATCTAAGTAGCTGTTATGGTAACCTAATGTAACAAAGTTTTAATAAGCAACAGCAAACTGGCTGCCCTTTGCCTCTGTCAAGTGGCGCGATCTACCTGCACTACCCTCGCGATCTACTGGTCAATCGCGATTGACGTATTGGGCACCCCTGATGCAGGTTATGGTGACTAAAAGTTTGGATGCAGGAAAGCTTTTGGCGACTAAGTAGGGTTTTAGGCATCATACGGGTATACTGTGATGTCCTATGTCTGTGACATGCTCCATGGTCTGAGTAGCCATTTGTTGGTATTTTCACATTTGCTTGACTCCATGAGGCAAAGAATTAATGTCAAACCAAAGTTCTGATAGCCCTGCAGAGAGCATCAGTGATGTAAAGTATAGGCTTACTTACTGATGGGACTGGCATATGGGGAGCCGATACACAGAGGAAACTTTCTTGGGATAAGTTTACCACTCTGTGATTGGGCACACCATCATACACGAAGATCTTGAATGCGTAAAAAGTCTAAGGTCGACGTGAGTGCTGGTAGCTTCATGAGTTCTCCAGGCCTCTTGGGCAGCTAAATTTACTGATAAACACACTTCCTATCATCTCTACCTTGACTCATATCAATCCCCACAGTTGCTTTTGGTGTTAGATATGGTTAATGCTTAAAAGTTTAGTTGTGAGATTCCAAGAAGGCTCAGCTCCCTGCCACTAAAGACGCTCAGAAGGAAGACCAAACATGCCATTGTATAAAGCTCTCGGTGGCAATTACAGGGAGGGGCATGTGTGTGTGTGGTCAGACTGCAGTTAATTTATAATATACTTATCATTAGTCAGATATGCCTGCTGTGCATTCCAGATTTTGCTGTATATTCTTGAGTGTAAATAAGGTATAAATTGGTAGTCAAGGAGTTATGTTCCCATGTCATATAAGAAATTACTCCACTGTATATTTAGTTTGTTTTAACCGCTGTCTTACATATTCTGCTTTTCTTGGTGTTTGGGTTAGGATAACAGTTAGAGGATGGATGGATGGTTGGATAGATGTTGATTTTAGTCTGTTATGAATTAATTGCATATATTTATTAAACTACATCTCTTTAGAATCCTAAATACGGCATATGTTTTGTGATATTGTATCAGTTTAACTTACTTTAACTGTGCCCTGGGATGGTGAAGACTTTATGGTTAAACTAGACTGATAATGGGCTATTGGGGCAGCACCTGGCTCGCTGGGCTAAGCTTCTGTGCCTGTGATGGGAAGGTCGCTGCTTTGAGCTCAGGCTGAATAGTTACATCTGTGGGCCCTTGAGAAAGGCCCTTAAGCACCAGCTCCATGGGTGCTGCCGCAGGTGGCTGCCCTCTGCTGCCAGTCCAGCTCTCACCTCCACGTGTATCTGTGTGTCACGGAGAGCGAGACGGGAATCTCCCCACAGGGATCCATAAGGTGCCATTACTGGCAGTGACATAGTCTGATGTTGCCTGAGGTTCGAACAGTGTTGCAGATAAGTACACAGGATAAAAGTGCTATTTAAGCATTCATTCAAGCTGACAAAGTTACTGGTTTCGTGTTGGGTTATTTGTGTTTGGAGTCATTTGATTATGATTTCCTAGGGCCTTTTCTGGTAGGGGCCCTGATCTATCTGGAACCCTTTTTAGTGTTACATTGTATAACCATTTCGGGTCCTCGATATGTACTCATGTTTGACGTGAAACCCCACTGGGCCCCTGCATGGGCCATAGGCCTCCCTTCTTGGCATGCTGCTAGCCTCTGGTTGCAGAAGGGTGTCCAAGAAAGTGCAAGCGAGGGGAATCTCCCGGCACGGGAAGAGGTCATTGCAGAGGAGGGCACTGCAGTTTGCTGATGAGATGCTGGAGCCGCATAAGCAGAAGTGCATGTGCGATTATAATTCCCTGGTATTATAAGCCTGGGTGACGTTTGTTCTTTATCTGAGCTGAAAGGGTGGAGCCTGTAAGAGGAGGACAGAATTTGAATGGACTGAATCGACTTGAGGGTCCTCTGTGGGTTAGGGGCTCAAATCCGTTTTTCTCTGGTCTCCAGCCATAGTCCAAAGACTTTCAGTTATGCTAAGTGGCATCTCAAAATTGTATGTGCGAGGGAGTATGAGCCCTTTGATGGGCTGGCATCCCATCCTGGGTCACACCCCCCCACCCCCCACTCCAGAGGCTCTGATCAGAATCAGCAGGAAGATGGACGGGTGGGTGGGTCTTTTGTGGGCAGCAGGGATTTTTCATCTCAAGTATTTGAGAAGAATGGCGCATTGTTGATGCGTTTTAAGCGTTATTGTTCGTGGCAATGTTTTTTTTTTTTTCGTTATTCTGAGTAGCCTATTGAATTGCTCCCAGGCTCCCTCTAATTTCTACTGCAATTTATTCATATTAAACAAAATGATGATTTATGAGTTTGAGTGATATAAAATTTATGGCATCTGTCTGTCGTAATATCCCGAATACAGGAATTACGGGGGAGGAATGGAACAACCTGCTTTGCTCTCTCGTTGCAGCTGTGCAGCTTTCTTGGGGTTGCAGAGCTTAATTCAGCCAGGAGCATTTTTCATATCACGCTGATGAAGATGAATGTAATTGATCTGTTATGTGATAGGCATGTTTTAATAAGTAACTGGCATTCAGGACAGCAATTAAATGCTACTTTGTTCCAACTTAAATTGGGTAACTGTGAAACGATTAACTGTAAATAGCGCTTTAAGAACCGCGTGATGTGGATGGAGTGAGATGCTATTTACTCCAGCGGCTGTAGATCCAAGATGGCTTCTTCGGAAGGCATCCGGGACGAGGAGTAGGTGGTCTGTGACCGGTGAGGAATGCCTGGCCTCCCCGTGTTTTCAGCATGCCAGCCGTGGCTCCGATCCCTTTGATGCCGGGCTGGGAGGAAAATAGCAGGGCGCAGCCAAGACACTGAACCGGGATGCGGGGATGAGACTCCTTAGTCACACAGGATCCCAGATCTGCCGGGTTCCACCTAGACTCAGTCGACGGCCCCTTTGTCTCTCGTGCCGCAGGCCACTTCCCTCATGTGATGCTGCTGGTAAACTTCTGGTGGATCTTCTCCCTGCCTGTCAGTGTGTTCGCCTTGTTTCCTGTCAACCATGATAAGAAAGGGCCTCCAATATCAAGGTGCCCAACCGTTGCTGACAGACCTAATTAAGCTGCCAGCTTGTAAAACCATTGACAGAATGGAGGACGCTTCAGACAAGCTGGTAACGGGGTCCCTGTGAAGCTGCCTGGATCATAGGGGCTGACGGTCCTAGAAGCCCTCCTCTGTATAACCGGCAGTCTGCCAGCCCTGTCGATTCCTTTCCTCCAACTGCTAAGCATGGACTCCAGTTCTGGTTTAATTGCCGGGTCGTCTCGGCCCATCTTGGTCCAATTAGGTTAACAGGCACATTTGCAGCACTGAGTCTGTTCTTGTCCCAGCTCGTCCCTGGGATGTGATGCCGGATTCGGCCATTGTCCAGCTGCTCTGTAGGCTGACAGCGACCCCTCCTTCCAGGGTTGTGCTGTTTTGCATCCCGTGTATATGTCTGTAAACTGCCTTTGAAGTAAACTGCATGCAGGTAGCATTTTCAATTAGTTTCTGCCTTCTGTTTTTCTCCTGCCCCCTTCCAACAGTAATTTAAGGAACATCAGGTATGTATTATGAGTTAAGATTCACGACAGGATCATAACAAATTGTCCCATTTTCTGTGGTCTCAGGTGCCTGAAATGCTGGTGCTTCACAGAGGATTGCGGAGTCGCTCGCTTGGGTTTCCTTGTTACAAAAGCCCCAGAAAGTGACACAAGCTCAGTTTTTCACAGCTTGGAAGATGCTGAAGGAATCCGCCAAATGAAAGGAAATTATGCCGTTTCTGGGCATGTTTGACTCGTCTCCTTTACTCGGGAATGTTCTCCTTCCTTCTAATGTCGTTCTGTGGAATCGCATCACCTGAAAGTTTTCCTGTTCTGCCCACCCGTACGTGTGAGTACGTCTGTCATCAGCGTGGTGACGTGTGGCCCGATGCCGCCTCGTTCCTCTAGTGCCACAGATGGCAGCAGAGCCAGACGGCGGCCTCCTGATTGGCTGGCCTTGTGTGATCAAGCCTTCTCCCTTCTGCCAGTTATATCCCGCCCCGAGACCACAAGGGTGGCAGTGACGATGATGTCAGTGATGATGACGATGACGGCAGAGCATCTCATTTGCACACAAGTGCAGAATCTGGCACGTACTGATAATAGCAGTTAGCTGCCTACACTCCCTCGTCGCCAGTCCTCTCAGGCTGAGAGAGTGTCAGACCTTTTCCGTTGCGTCTGGTGGCACCGCCCAGCCTATTTCATTTCACTCATCCCCCGGGGAGTCTGCTGGCTTGTACTGCAAAGCTGCCTTCTGAGTGGTAGCTTTTAGGTTTCAGTCAAAGTGGCCCAGTTTTTGTGTAGGCCACATTACCCGCCAGATCACATGGCACCTTCTGAAGCAGTTTTTACAATGTTGTTCTCTCTCTCCATTGCCTGTTCGTTGATTTCACTCCTGCCTGCTTTGAAAAGTCTCGGAGGTCACAACAGTCGCCGTGTGGAACTTACACCATGCATTACCATCATGGTTGCCCATAGGTCCTACAGTTTGTTGCTAAGTATAGTAGTAACTTGGCCAGATCAGCACCAGGTGGTTCTTTGATTGCTCACACACTGTCTCGCATTCTTGATTTATTGCTTTGTTGTCTGGGGATACATGTCTCATCACCTCCTCTGATGCAGAGCGTGTCGTGTCTTTATTAAGTCCGGTAAGGTGCCTGCAATATACTGCATTGCTTGGGTCTCTTGTAACCTGTGAAACCAGCCATGTTATAGCCCATGAACCGTCAGAAGTGCTGTATTCCATATTATAATGGATGGTGTTTCGGAACCTTTTCCGCTCTCCGGTCTTCGCTATTCCCTGTCTGAATCCACCTTAGCAGGGCATTTTTCAGTCCACTGCCAAACTGGTGTTTGTTTTTTTTTTAACCCCCCCTGGAGATACTTGCATTTTGGCAGCGAGGCATTGGTAGGCCTCAATGGAGAGCATGCATGAGGGAGGCTAGAGTGGGATACGGGAAGTCGGAGGACGTGTAGGGCTCATTTGTGACTTATGGACCGAAGAGAAAGATGGACACGGTTTATTATCTTTATTATCTTTTCTTTTTGCCTTTTACTTTACACGCAGCTAGTATTTATAAGCATAAAGCAAGCACTAGAAGTACAGAGGAGCTGTAGCCTCTTGGGGTAGGTTGGGGATGATTCGGTACCATGGCATTTGCTAGGTAAAGGCACATGGTTTGTAGTCCGTCTTTAACCAGGAGGTACTTTCTGCCTGCCTCATCACACGAAGCCACACCCCAGGCTCGCTGTGTCTGACAGCCATACAAACTGCCCTACTGTCACACCAGGCCACACCCCAGGCTCGCTGTGTCTGACAGCCATACGAACTGCCCTTCTGTCACACCAGGCCACACCCCAGGCTCGCTGTGTCTGACAGCCATACGAACTGCCCTTCTGTCACACCAGGCCACACCCCAGGCTCGCTGTGTCTGACAGCCATACAAACTGCCCTTCTGTCACACCAGGCCACACCCCAGGCTCGCTGTGTCTGACAGCCATACAAACTGCCCTTCTGTCTACCTGGCACTATCCAACATTCTTAAATTGTCGTGGGCGCATGGTGATTGAGTGAATCGAGCTGACCTGCACCTTGACAGTCTCATCCACCACGAGGAGAAGCAACTCCCTCACCGTGACGCCTCCGTCTGCCGCGGTCCGGCCCTGTCCGTCCGTTGCTCTGGATACCGCATCATGGCGTTAGGCGCGTGTCCAGCTTGTTGCAGTTTGCCTGCTCCAAGGGAGGAACGAGCCCCGGTCATTAATCTCGTGTTCCTTTGGTGGTAGCGACCGCCATTAGTTTCCCAGCACAGACATTATCCATGATGGGATCTTTAATCGACCTTCTGCGGCCGGTCTGCTTAAATCCCTCTGGGCGTCACTCGTCTCTGAGATATGAACTCGTCTCCCGGTGAAAGTGTTTGTAGCTGAGCTGAGATGTTTTTGATTAGGGACAAAGAAAGCGTTGTAATACTGAATACCTATTGGCCATTGTTTCCAAAATGTCAACGAATGTAATCGTGACGTATTAAGGCATTAAGACATAGACAAAAGACATTAAAGCATCCCTGATTAATGTGATTAGCTGCTATGCTGTGGATCAGAAGGCCTTGGATTTGCGGTTTAGCTATTTCGCTAAATCTGCCAGGCAGTTATTTTGGCAGGGCACTATGATACTCACCAAATTTTGCCTGGGTAGCAGACAGGTTTAACAAGAAATGAGTTTCGGAAATAGTGCAAGGTGAAGGAGGCTGGTTATAAGGAAGGAAGGCGGACCGTGGTCGGCTGGTGAGGCCGAACTGCTGAAATTTGGTCGAATGTGGAGCCCTGGCTTTTGCCGGAGACTCACACAGGAAAAAGCCAGCAGCCGTAGAGAGAGAAGCATCTGTTCTTCCAGCTTAATCATCTCGCAAAGGCTGGTGGCACAGCTCTGTGCTAATGGAATAATCCACCAGTTTCTGCTGTCTTGGCTAATGTTTTAAAGGTTGGTTCAATTCGTGGTCACCTCAGTTACTGTGTAATTCTCCTTATGCCCGTCACACTTTTTATAACGATCGCTATGTATCCCTGCACTTTTCTGGCGTCACTTAGTGGAGGAGATTTGTTGACTTACTCCGCACCTGTTATGCTTGCGTCTGTTAGAATGTTGAACCTTTCAACTTGCCTCCTCCTTCTGTAGCTGGATTTTAGGCTGTTTGGGGGAAAATACATTTTCGTGGCTGCCGTAATGATCAGCGTGGTTGTATGGGTGGAATGTGTCAGAGCTGTAGGGGATGGCGGAGTTTTAAAGCAAACTCACAATCCACTTCCCCATGGTCTGATGGGGGTTTGAAGGCCTCTGCGCACCCTGTTTGCTGGGGGAAGTGGAATGTTTACCGCTTTTCGCTGTTGCCTGTTGGGGCAGCAACAGCGAATAAACAGGAGTTCAGGTCCCTTTTTACGCTGCTGGAACATTCAAACTTGTTTCTTTGAAATTTCAATCCTCTGTAGCATTGGACTTGTAAATCGACAAGTTTATTAACGAATCTTGTGTATTAGCATTTCAGTTACTTTTCAGAAAAAAATACAAGAAATACTTTTTTTTAAACTGCTACTACTGGGTCCAGCCATTCCGGCGTAGCGTCATTTGAGCGGCACAGTGTCTGCTTTAAAGGGGTCAGAGATTTGAATAAGTAGTAGGTCATGATTACCAGGTACACGGAGATCCTTAAAAGCCTTCTGTCCACCTCTGTGGACCCCCCCCCCCCCAGATAGAACACCCTGGGGGGGCTTGAATGTGTACAGGCTAATCAGTGAGCCACTTTTTATTGTAGTGCTGTACATTTTCATAAGTCCTCAGCGAGGCTGCACCAGAAAACCTGCCTTGTTGGAGCCTGGTCTGCAAATGGCTCCCAGAATAGCCTCGCTGTGAGGAGCCCTGTAGGTGGGATGCGGACTCCCGTCCGCGTTCAGCACAGTCACGCAGCGCCCGCGCTGACCCCCCGCCCACCACACTTTCATCCCACTCGTATAAACATACCCAGGGCTCTGCTCTTCCCCATTCGCAAGAGTCGAGCCGCCCTCACAAAAGGTGTGTTAATTCCGTTTGGTGTGCGGCGGCAAAAACGGCCGACGAGTTAGTCATAGACACACAGAGTGCACCTTGATCCCGCTCGGCGTGCACCCCCCACCCCCCCGGGCTCCTGGTGAGGGGGGTGAAAAATAAATGCTCATTTACAGTATGAAGAGTTAGCTGCAGTCAGACTGTCGATGGCACTTCTCCTCCGAGCACCTAGACGTGCTTCCAGCCCGCTTTGTTGACCGTCCTCGCTGTCGGTACAAATACCCTGCTTATCCCCTTGGTGAAGACCGGCCTCCCGTCTCCTGACGGGAAGGTCTGAGTGAGCTAGGCACCTCGGGAGCCAATGAATACATGAACGCGCAGTTTGCAGAACCTCCGAACGACCAGACTAACGTCCTTACTTTCTGACACGAGTTTGTTTGCCAAACTTACCACACCTGGGCCTCTGCTGAGTTTCCAGCGACTCCCCAAAGCGCTCCTGACAGGAACGAGCCGACCTCAGTCTCTGGTGGGCCAGGTGTAGCCAACCGTCATCCTGACCCAGGGAGCAGAAGACGGCTCCTAATGTTAGCAGGATGCTAATGCTATTTGTCTTTTGACCGAAGTGGTCGGACGCTGGCGGTGTGTGAGCCTGCAGGTAGCTTTCTCTGAGCAGATCATGGTGTCGGTAATCCATGCTGTCCTTACATTCCCCCTGCAGACAGGGAGCGGCGTGAACCGGACAAGGCCGTTGTTCAAATAAATCGGCCTGTGTTGTCCCGTGACGGCCCTGTGCTAATGCCATGCTAATTACCTCTTGCTAGCCTGGGGCTGCCTGTTGCAGCATGTAAGTAACTGTATATACAGTGGATATAAAAATAATATTTGTGATGTAAAAAACTGAGACCACAGTAAATCATTTCAAGACTTTTCCCACCTTTGATGTGACCTATAACCTGTGCGGTTCAACTGAAAAACGAACAAATTTGTTAGGGGGAAAAATATGAAAAGTAAAAAATGTACAATAAACTGCTTCATCTTGATTTGGCAATATTTGCCCCCTCTTCCTTGCAAAAGTGCTCCAAATCTGTTCGATTGTGAGGGCATGTCTTGAGCACAGCCCTCTTCAGGTCACCCCACAGATTTTCAGTTGGATTTAAGTCTGGGCTCTGGTTGAGCCATTCCGAAACTTTAATTTTCTGGTGAAGCTATTCTTTTGTTAATTTGGATGCATGCTGTGGGTCATTGCCGTACTGAAAGCTGAAATTCCCCTTCATCTTCCTCTTCCTAGCAGACCCTTGTTTATCCACTGTAACAACCCCCCACATTGTTAACAGCCTGTTTGCCATTGGGTCACCCTGTGCTGTGAGAACCAGCAGTCATGGGGCCAGGGACAGGAAGGGAAACAAGCCCCTGTCCCTGTTAATAAGCAACAAGCCAGTGTGATCCAGGAACCTTCTCCACCCTGTCTGGGGAATGGTGATGCTGTCAGACGTCAGGAACAGCATTATACATAAATATCACGAGCATCCGTGACCGGTGGCCGTTCTCTGTGCGCAGCTGGTTATATAGTCATGTAATACGCACTGGAAATATGGAGTGACATTCACAACTTGGCAAGTTTAAATGTTCAGCTAAAAAAAAAAAGCTTTAGTAATGGTTTGGAAAGGTGCGAATTGGCTCTGCCCCAGTTTCCTGGTTGTGATATACAGCGTCTGCCTGCGCTCATTTCCACATAGCAGGGGAGGCAGAGGGCAGCTTCTTTCTAAATGCTTTTGTGTGTCTCTGTTCAGTGCTAATGCAAGTTAGGAGCATTTAGTATTTGCGGACGTCTCTCGATTAATTATGCAGCCCCCCTGCGCACACCTCTGCAGGTATCCCACACACAGCTACATACCTCAGCTACAGCTAATTGGGGTTTAAATCGCTACCTGATGTAACCCATAGCTGACAGCTCTGGCTCTAAGTATCAGCTCGGTAATTACACTCCACCCCCAGTTTTGATGTTTAAGAGGTGAGTACGGTTGCCGTAATTAAGATGCAGTTTCCAGTGTTTAATTGCCAGTTGTGGTTTGTCTTAAACATGCTGTACCTTTAGGTTAATCAGTTATTACATGAAGGTTGAAAAACAACTGATTGAGGTAAAGAAAAACCTTTTCTCCTTTCGGTGTAGCTGAGTATACGTGTAAGATGAAAGACATTTCGCTTTGTTTAAAGCACTGTAGGGACGAGTGACAGATTCAGTGGGCTGGCTTTTCCTGGATGTTGCTGTTAAGATATGTGACAGTCACTTCTGCTTTTATCTCTTGTTTGATTAAAAGCTCAGCGCTCTCAGTGTCAGTGGCCTCAGTGGGCCAAGGGGTGTCGTGGGTAACGGACGGGCCTGGGCCTGAATAATCCCAGGATTAGATCTGGGCAGAATTGGAGTAATGTACGTTGAAGAAGATAATTAATTTTCTTCAGTAAATATCCCACTGTCTATGCAATTATTATGTTGTGATACATAATGATAATATAGTGATATTATATGAATAATTATTGTTAGCAGTAGGCTAATATTTGTAAGTCAGAAGGTCTGGCGTTGAAGGAAGTTTGCTGTTTTCTGGTTAAAAACCTTAACTGGAGTGTTTTTCCGTCTCCTGGCCTGAGCCCGGAACTCCTTGCGGTCTTCTGGCCAGAGTCAGGTGGTGGTGCTTGGACTGCGTATCCACAGTCTCGGTGTGTCCAGGTGGTTATTCATACTCAACAATACACTCTCTGCGCCGAAGCTTGGTAGTGGATTGCTAATCCCAGCACTGACATTACATAAGGGGGCTCGATAGCCCTGCCTGCATGTGTGCCATTTCACAAACAGAACGTCCTCCGCTTCCGCGATGGTGCCTGTCGAACATGCCAGCTGGTCTCACTCGTGCTATCTTTGGGTGATTATAGCCGTCTCTAAGAGGACAGCGACACGCCACCGAGGCTTAATTCGGCAAAATAATGTGAGATGCTAATGAGCGAGATAATGAATACCGATGCATGTCGTTGATAAAGGATTGATTAGGGCTCCTCCCAGCATGCCTTGCTTCAAACTAACTCTTCTGGTTTTCTCTGTACTTGTTCTGCTAGCTGCATAATAACACTCGGTCCCAGAGGTCCTTTCTTTGTGTCAGATCCTGTGTTTACTCCTGGAGGCTTCGCTCTCCTCCAGAGGGAGGCTGGGACCTGAGAGTCGGTTATTGTTTGGGGCATCGCTAGCAGCCATTCAGGGGAGGTAACGGAGATGTGCGAGGTGCTTTATGAATGGCTGACAGGGCCACCCCTGGGACATTCAGCCGGCCTCGTTCTGGATACCGGCAGGAGGATCGTTCCTCGGCGGTCAGCATGTTGAGCGTTACTGTGCCGGTTGTTGGCTGAGGCTGGAGTGTGTGGCTAGTGAAAATGAAAGCCCTTCCACTCCATGTTAGTGCCTTCAGGTTTGGACTCTTATATACAGGACATATTTTTGTGACAATGAAACAACATCACTGGAAATTATCAGCTTTTGGGTTGAGAACCACTTTGAATGTCCTTGGAGGAGAGCCACTCTGGAGGACACAAAGACTTGT
Organism: Petrocephalus zakoni; assembly: GCA_026774425.1. Lineage (NCBI taxonomy): Eukaryota > Metazoa > Chordata > Actinopteri > Osteoglossiformes > Mormyridae > Petrocephalus > Petrocephalus zakoni. The sequence goes on along the minus strand of JAODKN010000021.1, from coordinate 3,997,528 downwards.
CCTCTTCTCGTCCTGTGCTTGTGAAGGACAGAGTGAATGGTCTACCTGCCAACCAGTGTCCTAATGCGAGGCTGTGGTTTGTCAGGGGATGAAGGGTGAAGCTGATAAGGTCCAAGGCATGAGGTGAGGGCAAGGCCCCAGCAGAGCTGCTCGACTCTTACCCGTGAATGAAATCTTTGACAGCAGATGCTGTGCGGATCCAAGTGGCTGTGAAGAGGTGGCTGGGAAGTCGTGCCACTTCATTTCCCTTCCAGGACTCACCTTTAGCCTTCTTCAGGGGTATCGTGCTAGCATCCTCAGTCTACACCCAATACCATGAAGGTGGGACACATGCAGGAGGCTGGGGATCTGCCGCGAGATGAGAAGTGAACATGGGGCTGTAGATGAAGGAGGAGGCATCTGGCTTGTTCCCTTGCTACCACAGCCAGGTGTGTTCCTGCTACTGGTGCCCAAAAGCTTTTGCTTGGATATGATAGACAAGGTGGCATGTTCTTCAGTTTCAATACAGGGTTTTTGGAGTCTGGGGTCCTGCCATGCGATGCCAGGCCATCACATTGCAGCAGTAATGAACATGCCACACATGGCTTCCAGCAGGGCCCAGCCGCCGTGGTCAGGAAGGGATTATCGCAGGCATATGCTCATTCCGTGAAATTCTGATCTCCATGGCGGTGCTATCCTGGGTTCTGGAGCCGTTCAGTGATTACCTCCCAGCAGGAGTATCGTTTTCTTTGCTTGTTTTAAATAATTACTGTTTAACGGGCCCTCTGACAGGTCGGCAAGAAAGTTTCCGTAATTGAATTACTTTCAGAACCCCATGCCTGGCTTTGAAAGGCAGAAATTGATCATGTGTGCCAAACAATGGCTTGAATGTGTTCCATTTTCATTCAGGTCGCATCAGGACTTAGCACTCATAGTCCAAATTAGTAATGCACTAAATATAACCAAATAGGCCAACAGGTTTTAGGCTGAAATCCCTGATTACCCTTTCCTGATTCAGAAGTCGTACCAGGCTGGTTCACGAATTTAGAAATACTGTGTGTCGGCTTCGGAGTTTTGAATGGAAAATGCGAGTCCCCCTCATTGACAAGTTCCCGCACAGTTGGCCGTTGTGTGCACCTTGAGCTAACATGCCTGCTGGCTGAACACGGGCTAAAAGGTGATGGCATTCCAATGGTCTCGTATCAGGGGAGATGCACGGCCCACCTCGAAGGAGGCGATCGCATATTTATATGGTGATGTGAGCCCCCAAGTGCCAAATCTGTCCACGCCTTGACATTTCTTCCCTACTGCTCTATTTTAAAATGCACACTCATTTCCCCTGGAGACAGTCAGAGCAAATGCTCCAGCACCCCCCCCCCTTCTTTCGAGTGCTTGCGGGGTTAATTGAGAGCTGGCTTTATCTCGAGACGTTTCTCTTGGCCGTGCCCAAACCTTTGGCCATCTGACACCAGCCCAAATAGGCCTGAGAAGACTGTCACAACCTGGCCTGATGGTTAATGACGATGTCTGACACCATGGGGCTTATGTCTCTTTGTCATCTGCCTTTGATGAGTGCACAGATCTGTCCAGAGTGAGGTGCGGAGTCTGACTCCTGGGCTTTTTAATTATTATTATTATTTTTTTATGACAGAAGCAGCTCAGTGATAAGTGCCTTGTTCGAGGGAGGAACAGTAGCTGTCTTTGGGGATTTAAACTCGCAGCCCAGAGGTCTGAAGCTGAACTTTTCTCACCTTCCAGCTGCTGCTGCAGTAGATGATGGGGCAGATGATGACTAACAGCAGGTGTATGGTGCTGGAGATTCGGGGGTTGGGGAGGGATTGAGGGGGTGTGTCCGTGGTGCTGGACCTGGAATTGTTAGAAGGATCTCATCATCAGTGCTCCTAGGAGATGCTTCAAGGCACAGAAGCCATAACATATCAGTATCAGCCGATTTATTCATTAAAAATCAAGATATCGGCATCGTTCCCATGTGTCAATCTTTGCCGATATTGCCCGCCGATATTTATCCAAGTTCCACCAGGGAGATTGTAATCCCTGTAATGTACTGTAAGTCACTTTGGATAAGGGTGTCAGCTAAATGCCATAAATGTAAATGTAAGATTTATTAATATTTGAGGTTAACAGCACCAGAACT
>JAODKN010000021.1:3981692-3991981 GCA_026774425.1 Petrocephalus zakoni | reverse complement strand
GTGAACGCCTCAGTCTGGACCACGCCTTGGTCTGGCCTACACGGTGGTTGTTTTTCAGTCTCAGTGCTGTAGATTGTTGCCGTTTTTTTTAAATGCTAAAAACTGCAGCAAAATGGCTGAATCAGCATAATGCGATCCTGGCGGGGGTGTGCCCCCCCCCCCCCCCATGTGCCTTAATGCGGCCAAATGGGTCAGAACATCAAGGTCGCCCTGGCGTATCTCTTTGCAGCCTTTCAGAGTACATTTCGGGGGTACCTGGGCCCGCCTGTAATCTGCCTGGTGAGATTGCATGTCTCGGGGGGGGGGGTGTCTCAGGGGCGTGTCCTCTGCATGGATGCTGAGCAGCCATGCTGGCCTTTGATTGTGGGCTGAAGGCACTTAGCACCTCATATTGGGCTAGGCCCCCATTAGCCTGTTGAAGCCTGTCAACGTTGCGTGAAACGAGTGGCAGAACATGCTCTAGAAATGATGGATACATTTATATTTCAAGCTTGCCTGATCTTTTGTGCAGAGTGCCAGTTTGTATGTTGGAAACGAGTCCCGCTGTTAGACCTGAGCTGTTAAGTGCTAGAGCCCGTCCTTTGACATCATGTTGGCACCACATCCATTATTCGTGCTTGTGATGCCTTCCCCACACATGGAAACATCACCACAGTGGAAAAACTGTCTCGCTTGAGATGGATATGCCCCATTTGCACTGACGGTCTGATTTTCACCTTTCCTTGTGAACGCGGGAATGTCTGTATTACAGAGGTGAGACATTGGGTTTCCAGCGAAGGTCACTGTGATTCTGGATGCATGCTGGAAGGCATCGGTGCAAATGCACTGGTGATGTTGGGCCCTATTGGCAGTTCTCTTGTCGGGCTGCTCGATTATGGAAATCAGAATCACAATTATTTTGGTCAATATTGAACTCACGATTATTTAACACGATTACTCATATTGCCCATTGACACGCTGCATTTATTGCACATTAAGAACAGCAAACGTGACATTTTCAACGATACCTTCCTGTTGAACTTTTCCTTAAAATGACTCAAAGTATAACATTCAAATATTGTATAAAATAGTAAAGACAAGTAGAAATCAGCAATGTAATGCAGTTCTACAATCTGTTGAAAACAAAGAAACTAAATAAAAAATAAAATACAAAAAATATAAATAAAATATGAGAAATGTAAAAATGAATTACAAAATAAATAAGCAGCGCTATGGAGTGCGTCCTTTATTGATGACTGTGTTGCGAAGGGCGTCGATGCGGGTTTGCTACTTTGGCTTTTCTCTTTCTGTGTTAGTTAGTCATAAATCACTTGGAATTTTAGGTGGTTAGAGAGATTCGCCGTGTTGCTGAATGGCACAGACGCCCCCGAGTAGCAAAGTGTGCACATAATGTTTTTGATCCACGTCTGTGTCTTCAAATCCAAAGTGTTCCCGCACCAGTGAGCTTACGTTACTTTTCTTGCTGACTAAACGCTGCTGCTGCTCCTCTCCTCCTTCTGCCATCTTTACTCGCGCTGATTTTTTAAAATGCCAGAATACACGTTTGGAAGGGGTGGAAGTGCGCGTGTGCGCGTCATTCGGAACGCAAGACAAAATAAGAGTATACCTGCAGAGCGTAATGCGACAAAATAATTTTAAGTGTCGGTTGTTGGTTACATTGTTTTTGTGATCCTTTGGTGCCAAAATCGAAATAAAAATTCAATTAATTGCACAGCCTTACTCTCTACACTCTTTCTGATTAGCCGATCAGCAGACCTATAAACTGGAAGTCCAAATGATACTGCCAGGGGTTCGGACCTCATTCAGCTGCAAGCGACTCCATCATGACTGAGGCAGTGTGGCATTTTCTAGCCGATTTGGGTCTGACTGTCCCATCTGGCCCGCTCTCTGCCTGCAGGAGCTCTCACCAGCCTTGGCCTCCAGCCAACGTTTAAAATAGCAAGCTGATAAGATGGGACTCTGGTCCTTCTAGTTTTGATGACATTTATAACTCTGAAGTTTTTTTGACTTGCTGGTGCTCTTGATGTTTCATCACCTCTTCTTTTGGAGAATGGCGCCCTAGAGCAGTGGATTCAGCCACCGTTCTAGAAGCTACTCTCGAGAGCCTGAATGCCCAGAGCCGCCGCTGACGTCAGTGTTAGGCAGCAAAAAAAGCCCCCTTACTTGCTTTTAGATGGCGTCAGGACACCTAGAGAACTGATTAGAAGGGGAAGGCACTTACAGGTCGCAGTGGTCCAGTTCAAGCACAGACAGAAACAACCTTGAGAGCTATTACACACAACGCCAACCGAGAGCGAGTATGAGGGAGTAGTAATAACTCAGACTGGGGTGCTTCTCCTGAAGCATGGGCTGGATCTAAATCAGCCTGCATTATGTAGCTGGATATTTTGACTGAATCCCTTTGCTCCAGGCAGATGAATTTCTGTTGTTCTGAATTAAATTTCTGTAGCAGTGACTTCCAATCCAGTCCTAAGTGGACCACAGCCGGTCCACTTTTTGCTCATTCCCGGCTCCCTGCCAGACTGGACACTCAGAGCTTTCTCTGTTTGTCATTTTTCTGTCAGTTCTTTGTGTAATAATTAACTTTGTACAGTCAGGCTTCGTGAGGCCTTTCTTTTAGATATCTGCCGGACATGCTGTAGACCACAGACAGCAGAACTGATGCTTTAATACTGATTCCGTTTTATCTCCACCCATCCCTCACCCCATCCCTGCCCCCCCCACACCTTTCTGTTTCTCCCTGCAGCCATAACCAGAGAACCACAACTTTCCGGCATCCCGTCACTGGCCAGTTATCTTCTGAGAACGGTGACTTTAACCTCAAGGAACAGTGAGTCTCCCGTCACCCGCCTGATATAGGGGGAGCCTTTCAGAGGCTGACGGCACTGGGAAAAGCCGAAACGGAACAGGATGGCCGAGCGTGATGTGAATAATGCTGGCCTGGTGTTCAGAGATGCCAAAGCAGGACATAATGATTATAAAAATGGCCTTATTGCTTTTAAGGGATTTGATCATAATTTCCTGTGATTTAACTGATTATACATCTAATGCCAAGGGTGCTGCTATGCTTAGTTTTTTGATAATGAGCCAGTCATAACTTAAAAAAGTGTTTTTTTTTGGTAGCTGGACAGGTGAATGTAATGGTTTAGAACCCCCAGAAGGAAGAGGGTAGGTGCAGTTGTTGGTAGTGCCTAAAAGAGAATATTAATTTATGGGAGTCCCTTTCTTTGAGGTGTGGGGTGTGTTGGGGTTGAAACCATTATGGGGGGGGGGTTAGCAGGTCACTCTCGGGCATGAGGAGGGGCTGGGAAAGTTGTAAACACCCCTTTGTCTACATTTCTGGCCGCCCAAGATCTGGGTTTGAGTTTCTACAGGAGCCCTTGACCTCTGTGACCTTTCTGCCGGTCACCACTCTCCGGGCAGAGCGGCAGGCTCGTCTCACAAAGCTCACCCCTCTCTCTTTTCAGGTCTGTAGAGCTACAGGCCACAGCACTTTGCCCATGAGACTGAATTATATCCTGCTTTTACCTGGGGGGCAGGGGTGTCAATTTCAGGTCCAGAAAGTAAAAATCAGACCAAGATTTTGTTTCAAACAACTAGTTGAGCACTCTGTGACTGTGACTCTTTATGCTCAACTGATTGGTTGGAACAAAATCCTGGTCTGGATTTTTACTTTCTGGACCTGAAATTGACACCTCTGCAGGGGGGATATTCTCTGACCATTATTATCTGGTGACTCTAATATCTGCTGGTATAGACCCTGCAGCTCCTGGGGTCCTGGCCCAAAGTCTTTTAAAACTCAGAGCAGAGGCTGGAGGAATCTGTGATACAGGCATCCACCCCCCCACTGGGGGAATTACACTTTGCAGCTCATCCTTTGGACTTATATGACAGGCACTTAATCTGCTAGCCGCTAAATGTCAGACAAAGGATGAGTGAGCATTCAAATTAATTACAAAGGTTAATCTAGTGGATAGTAACATCAGTCTAGACTGTTGGCATTTTAAGCATGTTTTTAATTTTGTGTAATATGTTTTTAATACGAATATTATATAAATATCTTATAAGCACAGTGGTTTCCTGGAATAGAAATATGCAATACATAACAAACCGATATGAAGTGGTCGCCTTTAAATCCAATGTCATTATGCCCCACCAGGCCCATTTCTCACAGGCAGGCGGCAGGCAGCTAAATATCTTTGCCAGGTCCTGATGGATGCTGCCCATTAGCAGCTTTGACACAGTGGAGGCCAAGTTGGCTGCACTTGCCCACATGGGGGTGTGAGCCTTGCCCTCGAGGGGGCCGTATCCTGCTCCTTCCACTCTCTGCCCCAGTGACCAGCACACAATGTGCAGAACCTTCATCAAAAGCACACTTGGGCCTGGTATTACAGACTGTTGGTTATCATGATAGTGGCAGCGATGCACAGTCCGCTCGAGATCCACAAGGCGATCCCCGGCTCATTGCGCTGAAGAGCCTTTCTTAAAGGGCTGACAGTCCTGCGTTTTGGGGGTCATAGCAGCTGAAGTGTTTGGGCTTAGCAACCTTCTCCACTTTCGGCTGCCTGTTATCACATGCTAGATATTGCATCTGAACTGCTTCTATCACCTCCTCTGTATCTCAATCTGCACCTCCCCCCCCCCCCACACACCACCCAGACCACTTCACCGTGGTATCTGATGGAATGAGATGTTTGCCTTGTGTGGATCGCTGGACGCGAGCAGTGCCTCCATGCCACTTGCCATTGCCATGACAACAGCAGTGTAACTCCCCCCCCGTAACGTCCCATATAAGAATGCTCAGTTGAGGCGGATCAGTTACGGCATTAGTTTGGACGAGGGGGGTTGGGGGTGTGGTGTCATTACCCATGTGAGCATTGCAGTCCCCCAGCTAAACAATGGAGTCCCCTATGAGGTCTCCAAGAAGGCCAGATACTCTGGTGTTCGGTGTGTACGCACTGACAGCAGTCAGAGGGAGATGACCCTCTCCTTCACCGGGGTGAACTCCAACTTAATGACACCAAACTGGGAGGGTATATGGAGACCCAACCCTGCTTGGTGATGTTGAGATGAGCCCAACAGTATCTAGTTGGTATCTCTCTATATCTCGCACCAGGTCAGGCTCCATTCCTACCAGAGAGGTTGCATTCCAAGTGCCAAAAGCCAGTTTCGGTCGCTGACAATCAGTCTGTCAAGGCTCCTGCCTTCAGTTGCCTCCGAATCTTCATTGCACCCCCATGACTCCCCCTGCAGGTGGTTTGCCCACAGGAGGGCAAACCCATGTTATCTCTTCAGCAATGCTCAGCCAGGCCCCATGGGTGGGGACCTGCCCACCAGGTGCTCATCTTCGAGCTCCCGCTCGAGTCTCCCCAATCTGGGCAGGGTAAAATGGTCTATTATGTTATTCATCCATCCATCCATCCATCTTCCAACCCGCTTATCCTTACTGGGTCGTGGGGGGTCCGGAGCCTATCCCGGAAGCAATGTGCACAATGCAGGGAACAACCCAGGATGAGGAGCCAGCCCATCGCAGGGCACACTCACACACCAGTCACTCACACATCACACCTATGGGCAATTTAGGAACTCCAGTTAACCTCAGCAGGTTTTTGGACTGATTCATAAGAGTGGATTTTCTGAATCACACTTAGTCTGGTCACCCTACCAGGGCCAATTGCCCCCAACAACATGGCGTCCTCCTAAGATCATAGAGGCAGACAAACCCCTCCACCACGATAAGGTAGCGATTCATGGAGGGGCTTTGCTAGCATAAAACACCAAACATTAGTATCCCTTTGGCAGCCCGTGACTACAATTACAATTAACAGCAAAATGGCAAGAATGGAACTGAATGAGTGAGTCAAAAAATTATGACACTTAATAAAGAGAAAATGTCTGTGTGGAAGATACGTGTGGGTATATTGCTTGTCAGTGTTTAATTACATAATTAAGCAAGTGTCCAAAGACTCTCTGTGAAGACTGTATGAGGAGTTTGTAGATGGGTAATGCAGGAGGACACAGGACCCTTTTCCTGAATGTTGGCTTCTGCTACTTGTAGACCATCCCGTCAATTTCAGAGCTTCTCAGAAAGCTAGGCGGCTCTGCTGTGCTGATTTCACTTCTCTGGCCTAGTTGGCGAAAATTAGGCGACCGCTTAGCCTGAGTATTTCTACTCCTTGCAGAAGACAATAAGTGCGGTGACTCACCATCCTCTTTGGGACCGAACCCTGCAGACGATTTGGGCAGCGTCCCTGAATAGTCCACCGAATGCAGACGCTAAGCAGGCCGGCTGGACTCCTTTTGAACAGAAATCAAGGCAGTCGATGTAGATCAGAGGAAGCCTATCCATCTTGAAACACATTAATTTAATCCCCCTTTCCTGCATACTGTACCTATTTAAAAGAATTTTTTGCCCACTAGATGAAAGGCGCAGCATTTGCAGTCAGATGAAACCGCTTTAACACGCCTCAGAAAACACCGTCCTTTGAAGCTTCACACCCGGTTGATGAACTGATAATCTACATTGGTAAGAATTAGCGGCTGTGTTTGAAGACGGCAAGCTGCACCACTGTGCCTACTGGAAGCTCCTTTTCAGGATAGATCGTCTACCTGGCAAGTGTTTCATACACATGCAGATACTGCTTAAATACAGGATACCTGCTGGATTTGTAGGGCGGCATTTTCCAAAACATTTGCTAATCTGAGGTTGTGTGGAACAGGGTCATTGCCAAGTGGAACACTATTCACCGCCATTTGAAGCACTGTGTCTGATCTTTACCGTGTCCTTATTGCCCTCATTTAGAGCACCAGTTCCCAAAGGTCTATTTGAGTACCCAAAGGTATTTCGTATGTTTCCACACCTGATTAATCTTGGTTTGTAAGTTGATCCCGATTTACAGATGTAGACATGGAATGAATGTATGGAACAACTAGTGGTGACCAAAGAGGTTTGGGAGAAACCTATGGAGAACATCATTCTTAGTGTAGGAGAATTTGAAAGAACAAGATACGAGATGGAAGGTTTGTCGATGTGTCTTCAAGCTTTGGGGAGTTCTGGAGCTGTGGTATGGCAACGATGCCATGGTGCATGCTGGGAGGACGTGTTCTTTTCTCTTAGGTGGCGTAATAGGCTTACTTGGCCAAAGGCCTGCTGAACTGCATCTGTCCAGCCTGACAGGTTGCATCCCTTGCGCTTGTGGGAATATCTCCTGGGTTCTCCTCAGAGGAGCCCGATAAAAAAGAACATCTTATGAAAGAAGATAGGATGCTTCAGAGCAATGTCAGATTCACTGAAAAATGCTGGATTTAATCCCAGCTGTAAAGCGCCGTCACATACTTGGCTGTCTCCCTTATTCCATAGGAAACTATTTCTAGTGATTGCAGCTTCATTGTTTTGGGGGATCTTTTTTCCTGTTTCCCCAGTACCTCTCCAGTGAGCTCCCAACTCCACATATGAAACCCTGCCAGCCAAAAACAGCTATTTAAAAGCCGAAAGTGCTGCAGTAATACAACATTGGGCGTGGTGAGGAGCGTGCTTCGTGCTTAAACGGTCAGCAAGTCGCGCCCACCGGGGTCTGTTTATTGAAGTTTGTACCTGTGGGTGCACTCGGTTATGGGCCAGTGTGCCTGTTGAACTTGGTTTTGTTTTGAGTTAAATGCAAGTAAAAAGCTATTCTCAGTGTCACTAAAGTAATGAGGTCACGTGACTACCAAGGCGGTCCTAATTGGGACAGCTGGTCCCCTCGCACGTTGTGTACACTCACAGGAGCAGAGCAGAGATGGAAAACAGTCCTTCTGTGAGCATTTTTACAGTAATCTTCCTTCATCCTTCTCAGCATGTCATGTTGTTTTTTTTTCACAATTCCATGGTGAGGAGATGTCTGGTCCCCCCCACCAGCTCCGACCCACCTCCCACGGGGAAGGAAATGGTGGACAGACGTTAGTAATGAGCAGTGAAGAAGGGCTGACTGTTCTCAGTTGAAACGCTGATTCATCTGCGTGATTCTGCACTGGTTTCGCCCGGACGGCTCCTCCACAGGCTTTTTGTACCAGTTTCACACAATGCTTGTTACAGTGCTGCATAAAAATGTTCCACTCGTGTTTTCCTGTACTTTGGGGTCATTACCCTGTGGGAAATCTGTCATAGGTAATCAGTTTATTAAAATAATTTAATTGCCTTTTAAACACTTGTAAAAAGAATCCTTGATCGTGTCCAATAAGCTTGGTGGCTCAGCACGGTGGCTTCACACCTCCAGAGCTGCGGGTTTGATTCCTGCCTTGGCATTGTGTTGGGAGTTTGCAAGTTCTCTTTGTCTTGGATTGCATATCAGAGTGTGTGCATCTATGGCTGACTTGTTCGTAGTGTTGTCTGTGAGTGTGCTCCCAGATTGATAGGCGTCATTACCGTAACCAAGTATTGGCTGCACGGCTATGGAAAATTACCTTTCTGATCCATGCCAGAACTCAGGATGAACACCAGCGAAAAGCTTCAACCAATATGCTGCTAAATGCATAATCAAAGAGCTCAAGGCTAACTACACAGTCTCCATTCTTTTGGATTACAAAGCACTTTGGTCCACAATGAGTCCTCTGTGGGAGTTAGTCTGCTGTTAATTGCCTGCGCAGCATTTTTCTGGGCATGGTAGCCAACTTGCAGCCCTGCCCGAATTTCGCTACACGTCTGAGTAGAAATGACACAATTTCTTTCCTGGAAGCCAGGAATGAGGGTGGAATGGCGCCCTTCATGGAAGCTGGCGCATGGGTTGACATGGCAGCGGAACGCTTCGGTCACGGTGGGCCCGTGGATGTAGTGTCTGTCATGACGTGTGCAGAGCGAGCCTCATGGAGGGGCTGCGGTCCTTTCTTTGGCCTCCCATGAGGTACCAGCATGCCCCACTCCCGCCCTCCCCCCCCCCTGCTGCTCCTCAGCTGGAGCTGGTGACTTGATTCGCTGACACCACTGCCTTTCCCTCGCTACCAGATGCCAGCCGACTCTCACTCGCGGCTGACCGGCATCGGCTGACGGCAGCCCCTCAGGGTCTCTCTGACACTGGGAGGTGAGGCCCTGGCCGGGGCCTCTGGACCCGCGTCTCCCTGTGAATAACCTCTGCCCCTCACACTGGCCATAAGCTCACGTGCTTCCTACAGATTGCTTTGTCTGACTATGGGTGGCTTGGGTCAAACCACAAAAGGCAATAATGTTAAATAGTCAGGGAGAATTTTATGTTATGTTAAGGAGGGAATAGACTGAGTGGACCTCTAAGCTTCCTGGCGAGTGAGGAACACTTCGGGTGAAATGCTGACCCCCCCCCCCCCCAACACTAGTCGTGAACATTTTGGTGACCATGAGCACCAGTCTGCCAGTTATGCGACAGACCTGGGTGCTCCACATGGACCTGGGGGGGTGGCTCTTTGGCATTTAATTAACGTTAATTAACAGCCTGCCACATTTCAGGGGGATGGCTATAAAGAAGTGCGTTTGCCACCCTTGACAGTCCCATTGTGAGACATTCAAAGGAACACGGGAGTTGAGCCCTGTGTGAAGGAAACTCTCCCTGGCATGCGATGTGTGGCAAGAAGGAGGCTTTCTCCTTACTGCTGTGTCCCACTGCTGGAGATAAGAGTCAGTGTCAAGTAGAAATATGGTAGTGATTCAAAGGCCCGGGCACTCTTACCGTGTTTCTGCTGCCGTTTTGGGCCCTTTCCAGGAATAGCGGCCGTCTCCTGCTGGCTGATGCGGCTCTTTCGCATGCGAACAGTGACGAGACGCTTGCGGTTTCTTCCTGGCTTTCCCCCGAGGGAGCTGGGGAGTCTGTTAGCCCTTTCACCCGCTGCTCTGCTGGATGTTCCGAGGCGACAGCGCCTTTGTTCGGTTAGTCTTGCAGGACCTGTTACATTGTCAGCCTCCCGCCTGCCTTTGGACACTCCGCCCACACCCAGGCATGCTTTCTCAGCACCCTCCAGCGTGGAAGTGCTCGAGAAACAGTCTCCCGTGGTGACCTGTCTCCATTCCTGGGTAGCCTTCCTTTTCTAGGGGTGTTTGTAGTGATCTTACCCACTCTTGGCTGAGTGGAATGAAGAGAATGTATTGATTGAATGCATTGTTTGTTTGATTTTCTGCAATTAAAGGACTTAGGCCCCTAGGCTAGTATCTAGTTTTTCATACCGTCATACCAGCCAGGCGTTAAACCGCGGTATCTAATGTTTTGACAGTATGTTCTTAAGCAAGGCTACCCGAAAATACTGTGGAATGCTGTATTATACGCTTTGCCTAAATTGTTGGGTATTAT
>JAODKN010000021.1:3965983-3981592 GCA_026774425.1 Petrocephalus zakoni | reverse complement strand
TATGTTCTTAAGCAAGGCTACCCGAAAATACTGTGGAATGCTGTATTATACGCTTTGCCTAAATTGTTGGGTATTATAGGGGCTGGTCCCTTCAGGATTGGGGCTCACATCCCACCTCCGTTCAGATGTTCCCATGTTCTCATTGTGTACTTTGGGCTTGTGGGAGTTTTACTTAGACAAAAATGTTCTGAGGGCCAAATGAAAAATGATGATTGGTTCAGAGACGTAACTAATCAGATTGTAAGGGGGGTGGGGCCAAGCAACTAGGGGAGGTAGGATCAAGACATCTGTTTGGTTGGTCTGACATCTGACACAAGATCTGATTGGTTATCCCTGAACCAATCATTTTTCGTTCAACCCTCAGAGCATGTTTGTGTAAGTAAAACTCCCATGAGTGTATTTTGGTTTTATACCACGTGGTATATGTATGTATGTGCTGGCATTGAACTGGCGCACCATTCAGGGTATTCCCCAAAGCTCCAGGACTCAAGCCCTCTGTGGGCCCCTGTGGCCCAGGCCAGAAGAAGAGGTTAGCAGACAGAGGGACAGGTGGTTTTTTGTCCATGGGCTGGTTTCAGAAATCCTTCACAGAAAGTGTTCCCAGCTATCAGGGCTCCTAACTGTCCCCTATTACTGCTGACTGCCCCCTGCAGGTCACACTCCCGCATGTCCATGCCGCATCCCGGCCAGCGGCCCTCCAGCATGGTCAGTGAGTCCTCTGCAGCTGTCACCTCGTCCACGGCGGATGCTGTCTCCGGACTAAAGGTGAGGAGGCTGCTTACGGGAGATGTGTCCTAAGAAGGTGGCGCTGGGATTTAGTGCGCTGGCATCGTGCCCCATCCTATTTAAGGTCAGATACTTGTAAGAGGCCGCCGTAAAGCATCTACCACTCAATGAAATCGCACTTGTTTTCCTTTCCCTCGTGGGTAATGGGGAGTAATTAATGTTCCCCTTGACAAAGCAGATTTTCAGGCTGATAAACACACTTATTAATGTCTGTTGGGTTTTGGTCCCGATACTATGGGCTGCCAGCCGGCTGCCTTTTGCCTGATTTGACGGGTTGATGGAACACCATGGGCATTAATGGGTGGATGGGCTCATGAATGTAGGCTGAGTACATCGAGGGCCAATTAAAACCCCCAGACCATGGTGGGGGTGGGGAATGGATTCAATTAAAGAGCGCCTGCAGAGGTCAAAAGTGGGACTGTGCAGGTGCAGGCATGTCCTGGGCTTAATCACAGCAAGACCTCAGAAACTGGTTAGTGGCATATCAGCCGCGTGGGTGCAGATGGGGCAGGCTTCCATTCATGCCAGAGTGTAGAAGGCATCGGTGGCGTGTCTGTTTCATTTCGAAAAGTGACCTTCTGGCTTTAATTATATTCTCTTGTAACTCTGAGCAGCTGAACTTCAGTTGGCTTGCCACCCATCTCTTGTCTATGTGCTGTATGACTGATCCCAGACAAGTCTGGGACAGTAGTTTGGGACTGTTGGTTATCATTAACAGACACTGGATTGCAGGGAAGCCCCATGCCATCATTAGGGGCTCTGATGTCACACGTGGACCCCAGCATCCAGATGAGTAATATACTTGTAAGCGCGTTACACTGAACGGTCATAAGGAGTCTGGGTGTTAATCCTGCGTTCACGTCATGATATGTACTTGAAGCTTTTTTCAAATAACATCGCAAAGGAAGCTTCTTTACTATAATTTTTCGCTCTTGAATGAGAGCCTGCCCCCCCGAAAGGACACTTCGGTCTTGCCCGACAATATATAAAACTAAGCGATTTTGTAACAGCTCATCTGTATCCCGTGGAGTCACGACAGAGCGCGCCTGTGTCACGTTCCTGTACGGTTTGCCATCTGTAACCGGCCCGGCTGTTCCACACCGAGGACCCTAATCATGACCTGGCGCCGCTGACTCCGTTTGCAGTGCGTCCCGGTGACCCTGCAAGATCACGACTGACAAGGACGATTCGGGACAAAAGCCTCCAGGTCTTCCCGAGCGAATGGACCGCTTCGCAGAGCGTACGGGCGTGTCGCTCTCCGCGGTTCCCGCTTCCTGGATCTGTTGGGATGAGTCCGGCGGCTCATATGGACCCAGACTCGGATAAATCGCGCGTGGCTCCGGATGCAGCGGGTTTACCCCTGAGAAGTGAACAGACCCAAGTAACGGGCTTTTTTGCTATTATTGCCAGCTACAAAGAAGCGCAAAGACAGTGGTGTGCGTTACTGCACAAGCCTTTTGTCATTCATGAGCTCTCTCTCTCCTGTGTATTTAGGAGTAATCCAATTCACCCCGGCCTGTAATTCCAGTTTCCTGTCTGCTAGCATGATTTCATTAATTTGCTTAAGAATTAGTGCCGTGTTTCTTGTGTTTAAATAAAGCCCGCATCGTCGGGATAAGTCCCGCATCAGATGAGGATTAGTGCTCTCGCTGGGAACAAGCAGGAGGCATGGAAAAAGGCCCAGACACGTGGCGGCGTGTCGCTAACGCCCGATGGAGCGGCCGGTGCCCATTTCGGCTGCATTTGCGCGCTTAGTGCTAATCAAGGCCGGGAGAAGCTTGGCCAGCCCGCCAGCCCAGGAGGCATCCGGCTTCCCACTCCCGATGATCTGTGTCCACACCCTGTCCAGAAAATAGGCCAGGCCGTACGAATCATAAGCAGCCTGGCTGTTTATTTTTATTGAATATTTTGTTTTGCAGGGTTCCAAGTCCGGGGGGAAGGTCCATAACTTTGGAAAGAGGGACCATGCCATCAAAAGGAACCCAAACATACCAGTGGTGGTGAGGGGCTGGCTCTTCAAGCAGGTGGGATCCCCCCTTCAATCCCTGGCAGTTGGTTTGGCCCGATGGAGGTTCTTTCTTTAACCAACACTGACTGACCATCCGCCTGACTGTCCCCAAAGGGGAACAGCTACAGCTCCTCCTTCATGTAATTCCTCTAATACAGTGCTTCCCAATCCCATCCTCCGGGACACACGGCCAGTCCACATTTTCACTCCCTCCGAGCTCCCTAACAGGCAGTCCACATTTTTACTCGGAGGGAACAAAAACATGGACTGTATGTGAGTCTGAGGATCGGATTGGGAAACACCACTCTCACACTCTGAAGCAAATTAGCGCTGGTGACTTATGTTACCTTAATGATCTGCTTGAGGCCTGGCTGCATCTAGTGTTTGTACTTTAAAAAGGCAAAGCTAGCTAAAAATATGGCCTTCATCCCCGGCTTTTTGTGCCATTTCCGCTCGCAGGACAGCTCCGGAATGCGGCTGTGGAAGCGGAGGTGGTTTGTGCTGTCCGATTTCTGCCTGTTTTATTACAAAGGTGAGGCGTCTGGGGAGTGCAGGCCAGCTTGGACGCACGGAGGTCTTTAGCATCATGACTGAGGGAAAAAATAAACTGTTCTTATTGCAAGTTTAAATGTTTCTGTGTAACTATGTCGTCTGGTCTTACCTACATTCTCTATCTGCTGGGCCTCACACACGGCCCCTACTTCCCGGCTGCCTCCCAAAATAACGGGACACAAACCGATTCCGCCTTTTCCTGTCCCGCTGGCACAGGAAGCTGTAGCGTCGTCCATTGCGTGTTGGAGACGACAGACCTGGCGTGGTCTGGGCAACGTCTCCTTTAAAGATCCTTGAATTATTTCCGTCCCGTTGCTGCTGTAATCCTGTCGTCCTGCTGGTATCTCTGGCACACGCAGACGCGGAACAAAACACACACACACCCCCACATGTTTGTATTCATATCTTTGTGGGGACCGTTCATTCATTTCTATGGGTAAAACCCAAATCCCAACAATGACAACCTTTACCCCTACCCAGCCCTAACCTTAACCATAAGGAACCAAACAAAATACAAAACAAGACATTTTTAGTCTTTTAATTGCAGTTAGAGTTTATAAAATTGAGTTTCCCCTTGTGGGGACTGAAAAATGGTCCCCACAGTGTAGAAACCACAGGATTTTATCACATTCTGGGGACAAAATGTCCCCCACATGATCTACACACCCCCAATGACTGACTGCTAATGATGCAGTTAGAGTTTCAGGCGGGGTAACGTTTTTCTGCCACAATTTATTAACGTGTGACAGGACGCGTGACGCCCTTGATGTGTGGGTGGCCAGGTAGGAAGGCAGGTGTGGTGTGGGAATGAGCAGAGGATGGTGGGAACATGGCACTGTAGGTGACCACCACGCTCGCCGTGTCTCCACAGACAGCCGGGAAGAGACAGTCTTGGGCAGTATTCCTCTGCCTAGTTATGTCGTCGCACCTGTGGACCCCGACGACCACATCAGCCGCAAGTATGCCTTCAAGGTAAGAGCGTGTCTCGTAAACAAAGGATTAAATGGCACGCCTTTAAGCCCAGATGTTCACCATACTGTAGATGTAATATTATTACATCTAAGTGAGACTTGGCCCCTTTACACATAGTTTGGTTGTGTTCCCCGCACACACATAAACTGTAGGCAGACTGTTTGCTGTTTATTGGCATGCTCATGGACTTTCAGACATCAACGTGCTAATAGTTGCAGTGGGCGGGTAGAGGTGCCAGTCAAGGTGCGCTACTGAGGGGCGGAGCTGCGGTGCATCTCCTCACGCCGGCTGACAGCGTCGGTGCTCAGGGGAGGATGTCTGCTGACATCATACTGCAGGAGACTTGCTGGAGGCACCGCCCACATTTTCGATTATCTCGTTAGGCCTGATACGCACCGTTAAACCTGACTGGAGGCTAGGATAATCCTCACATGTGAATGTCTCACTGCAGAATTAGCGGAACCTTTGGGATGTGTCTCAGTTTCGGCTAAATTAGACTCAATTAAGTGACTGCTGTGAATGTTAACACTTTGTTAATTGTTTCTGCGTGACTCTGTTACCATTTGGCTTCCTTCGGTTGACCTGTCATGTGATATTAATCCCATTCCCTTCTGTTCCCGATGAAGGCCGTGGAAGACGGCCCCCTGTGTTAACTGACTAGCATAGCGAGGATGCTTTTCCCCGAGTTTGCCGTGCTGTTACGGAGCTTATTGATGATGTCATCAGTGGTCATTCTCGTTTGTGTCTGTTGGTTCACATGTGACCTGTGTCCCGTCACCTCGTTGTCAGCTGCCTGCCCGTCAAAATGCATGGTGCTCTGTGTTGTCCTGTTGTCCCTAAGTGGTCTTTTGGCGGTCTCTCAGTGGTCGCTCATGGACATTTGGTCGTTTGGTTTTGAGGCGTCCCGTGAGCTTCTGTTGTGTGGCCCGAGTATGACATCCAAGATTTAGCAATATCAGTCTAGCCACACGAATGAATGAATTAAAGTTCTTTCTGAGGAATGGCCAAATTACAATGCATGTCGTGTTTTTATCAGTACCTTATGATGAGTGGAACAGCTCATCTGGCACTGGTCTGAAGTAACAAGTGTGAAATGCCAACTCTTTCGTCCCGAGACCTCTACTACACACCAAAGTGCAATATAAAGGAGTTACCAATAGGCAGGATGCAGATGCTGTCACTGTAGGGTTGAGAGACCGGGAAGAGGCTGAATGAAGCACCAAATCCGTAGTTTCAGGGTGAAGTTTAATTTCCTGCAACCCATATGAACGGTGGCGCTCCTGGAGGCCCATAACCACCCGCCCTCTCCATGGTGTGCCATCACCTTCACTCAGAGGGCTGGGCTGTAAACGCAAAAACAGCCAGTTATACACACCTTCAGTTTCAGCAGGAGAGAGACATCCTCCAGCTAGAGGTAACGTCAATGACTTTGAAATGGAATAGTAAAAAAGGAAACAAATTCTTTTATGTGCCAGTTTCAGTAGTCCCGCCCCCCCCAACACTGGAAGGCATCTGACACCTCCCATGTAAATTGTTTTGTAATGCAGTAAACCTCAGTAGATCCACCCTCTTCGTCAGCGGAGTCTGACGGGCGGCACACACCCAGCCACACCTCGTCATGTCTAACGATTCCTAACGCTAATAAAGCATCTG
Source organism: Petrocephalus zakoni (assembly GCA_026774425.1). NCBI lineage: Eukaryota > Metazoa > Chordata > Actinopteri > Osteoglossiformes > Mormyridae > Petrocephalus > Petrocephalus zakoni. Next base: position 3,975,621 of record JAODKN010000021.1, on the reverse strand, counting down.
GAATGTGGATAATTCGTCCAGCTGTTGGGGATGACCTTTTCGTAAGAATAGGCCCTGAAATGGGGATTTCAGGGAAGTCGCTCATGCTCCTCCCTGCTCGTAGTCCCGCACGGCTGAAATAGTGAAGTGTGACGTCATTCCGGCGTCAGCCAGCTCACTTTTCATACCGCTGCGATGGAGGTGCTGCCCGCAGGTAAAATTTAGCCCGTTAACAATCGGCTTCTCATCTCTGTGCCAGCAGGCCTCCGTGACACTATCCAGGATGTAAAGTAGTCATTATCTGGAAGACGGGGGTAGCAGGAAGGGACACATTCTGCTGATGCGCTGTCAGGGCTGGCCGCTCCCAGCACACATTCTCTCCTCCTGCGTGCTGGTGGGCTTTTTTCCCTCATCTGCAAGTCTGTTGAAAGCAAGGCTGTCTCTTTTTGTGATCACATATTACGTTTGGGGAAAAACATAAATTAAGGACGCTCTGAAGGCCCCTGCTCTGCTGGGTGTAGGCTTCCCCCTGCTGCCGGCTCGCTCGGCTGTCCCTGGGCTTCTGAGCATCTCGGCCCGTTGTGGGCCCAGTGATCCGGCTCGCAGTGTCGTCCCATAGCGCTGGAACCGCCATCAGGTTGTCAGGCGTCCCCGTCTGCATCCCCCACCCCCTCTGCCCCCTGGCCCCGTAGTAACGCCGCTAAGTACTTCTGCTCCCATCCCCAGCGCTCAGATGACAGCCCCCGCCCCTTGTGGCTGTGTCAGCATCTCCCCTCTGTCTGACTAACTCCCCCCCCCAGCCCTCCCTCCCCTGGGCTGGGAGGTAGTGCCCCCCAGCACTATCTGCTCAGGTTCTCTTTCCCTCTCTCGTCCCCATTGGCCGGTCGCCGCCCTTTGACCCCGCGGGCACCCTGCTCGGGTACGTGGCATGAGTGAGCACGTTCCTCCGGAAAGGCACCTTCAGGAATAGGTATTTCCTGCCTTTCTTCTCATCTTCTCAGTTGTAAATAAATATGTGCTGATTTTCTTCTACTTTGAAACAAACACAGAGAAAAACAAACAATAACAAACAAACAATAACAAAAGTTATTCAGACATCTATGTGTGTGTGCGTGTGCGTGCGTGTGCGTGCGTGTGTGCGTGTGTGTGCGTGTGTGCGTGCGTGCGTGCGTGTGTGTGCGTGTGGGTGTGTGTGCGTGTGCGTGCGTGTGTGTGTGTGCGTGCGTGTGTGTGTGCGTTCGTGTGCGTGTGTGTGCGTGTGCGTGCGTGTGCGTGCGTGTGTGTGTGCGTGCGTGTGTGTGTGTGTGTGCGTGCGTGCGTGTGCGTGTGCGTGCGTGTGTGTGCGTGTGTGTGTGTGTGCATGCGTGTGTGTGCGTGTGTGTGCGTGCGCGCATCTGGGCCATAAATATATGCGTATATATATTAAAAAATAAGACTCTCGGTTTCACCGTATGCATCATGTTCCGAAGACGCTGTGTTGTGTTATTGGCATTTCCTGCAGGTATGCTGCCGTGTTCCACTTCTACAATGTCGCAAAATGCCTGCCAGCTGACTTCCTTTCTGCGCTTGGAGACGTTAGATTGGGAAATGGGGGATGACCGTTGCTTAGGGGACAGAGTCAGAGTCTCGTCACGGGACGGCCAGACCGCTGACCGTGGGAGGGGACTTTGCGGAATGAGATTTTTATGGTGACCTTGCCTTATGGGATTCTAGTTTATATTTTTACATTGGATCACTGGGTCTTATCTTTGAGGGAATTGGCTGTTAACCTTCTAGCCTCACAATTCTTCTTTAAGATGTATAGTTACTTCATTTCTAAAGGAGTAACGTAGACACTGCCTAGTCAGTCCTGTGGCACAAATATCTTGCTACGGTGAAGTGTTTTTTAACCTAGTATTCATTAATAGACCTAATAGATATTAGAGGCATAGACGACTCTAGGTTTTTCCCCCGGAGGTGAGAGGTGTACAGGCCCTACCAGTCATTTGTCCAGATAAATACATTTGTAAATAATAAAAATGTAAATAGCCAATACATTCACAATAAATTATTATTACACATTAATATGACTAGCGCATTTTCAAATATAGCTTTACAAATTAATTTAATTTAGTTGAACTCAATGTGTTCAAATACCATTTTTATCTACCCAGTAGAGGGTGCAATTGTACTCCCAGTAAAAAGCTGCCTATGATTAGGGGCTTGAGCAATTATAGGACTTCTTTATAAGTGTGTGTGTGTGTGTGTGTGTGTGTGTGTGTGTGCCTGTGTCCTTGTGTGAGTGTCCACTGCATACGGGGGGGCACTTTTTCCCCAGAGCAATCGATGGAGATTATGCTAGGTCAACCTGGCAGGATTAATACAGTGCACAGTGAGCGCAGTGAGCGCAGCAAGAGCCCACAGTCACAGCCCAGCGTGCTGCATGCGTCAGGAAGTGGGGCCCGGCTCTTTGCTAAAGTAATCTTACAGGCATCTCCCATACACTAAATGGTTATTGTTCTGTTTTGTGGTGGTCATGTGATGTAAACAGACCCAGTTGTGCTTGGGAGAAACCAGATAAGGGTTGGGTATGAGGTTGAACAGGGCGGGTGGTTAATTTGGGAGGCTGGGCGATTCCGACATATCCGCTGTCTGTATTACAGCAAACCGGGGGATTGTGCGTGCAATTGCTTTAATGAAAGGGTCACACAAATCAGTGTAGAGTGTGTTGGGCTTGGGTTGGGTTTGCAGGGGACTGGTACAGAGCAGGTGCGGAGAGCCTTATGCTAGGACTCCGAGCTGCTTAGCTCGCTGTTGCTAACCAGCGAGTGGGCCTATGCACTTGTCCATTTGCCCCCCTCCCCCACCACGTGAGAAAGATTAGCCCTTGGCAGCCTTAGGGTTACAGGAGGTATCCTGACCTTGATGGAGATGCCATGAGCCATGAGGGCTTAGAGACCCTGAAGGAACATGGAGGGGAAGTGTTCCTCCAACACCCTTTGCTTCTTATCAAGTGCTTCGTTTGACAATACAGATGATATTAGGGTAACTTGAAAAAAAAAGAAGAAATTCAGACATTAAAACCTAAAAAAGAAACTGGATTTCATTTTGCTGGAATCAAACGTGACTCTAGGTTTAATTTGTGAGAACCATTTGCATTCCGCTGTAATGTCTTAATGGATCTCAGAAAATCCTTCCAAAAATCTTTGGAGATGGAAATTTATGGTTGGAATAATCTAAATGCAGCCCTGATTAGATAAAGCTGAGATAAAGGTTGTTCATTATACTGCTTTTATTACTGAACTGTTTGCATATGCATGGCCCTGCTCTGCTTGTGACGCTTGGTGTGGCAGTTGTGCTCATTTTATGATAGTTACAGTTTGGGTGGAAGCATTGGCATTAGTTGGTTGTGGTTATTATGACTGGTTTTATTTGTGCTGGTTTGGTTAATAGGACTGATGTTGATTGGTGTTTGTGTGATTGATAGGGCTGCTTTTCGTTGGTGTGGTTGATAGGATTAGTTTTGGTTTGTACCGGTGTTGTTGAAAGGACTGTTTTTGCTTTTTATCGCTGTTGCTGATAGGACTGTTTTTGCTTTGTATCACTGTTGCTGATTGGACTGTTTCTTCTCTGTTTTGGTGTGGCACGCTTTGACCTGATGGCTCAGCCCTGGCTCACGTCTTGGCGCTCTGTTGCAGGCGGTGCACACAGGAATGCGCTCCTACATTTACAACAGGCACTCTGTGATTGGCTCACAGGCTGAGCACAGTGGTATGCGCACGTACTACTTCAGCGCCGACACCCTGGAGGACATGAACGGTTGGGTCCGTGCCATGAACCAGGCGGCACTGATGCAGACCCACGGCCTCAGTAGGTCAGTCCAACCCCAGCACCAGCCCTACCTGGCTTCCCTTTGTCTGTCTCACCACCCATGCATCTCTCTGTGAGTCTGTCTGTCTTCCTGCTTACTGGTTTGTGTGTCCGTCTCAATATTTTGGTTCATCTGTCCTTCATCCTGTTTGCATGGTGTTTTTATCCGATGATCTGATTGATGTCATCAATTTGTCGGTCATTCTCGTGTCTATATACAGTATGATGTATGTTTATTGTGGCCCATACAACTCAGCAGATATTGTGAGATATAATGCAGATTAAATGATGTAGGGCTATATTAGAGGGACTGTAAACGGATCTCTCTGTGAGGAAGGTAGCTGACAGGAATCCAGGAAAACGGCATATGGATCTCAGTGGACTTCTGGCTGCGGTGAAGGTGGAACAGAATGCCTCGCACCCCTTCACACGCAGGCAGTCAGTGCTTAGTTAAGTGTCCCGGCACCTCTGCCAGTCTTCCTGCCCTGTGCCAACCTGGCACTCAGTGCGCTTCTCAGGCGCCATGCAGGAGACCAGGTGTCAAGGTAAGGTGAGGCCGATTGTTTCGCGGGATGACTTGTGGCTGCCCCGCACTCCTCTCCCAGAATCCCCTGGGGAACGGCACAGTGTTTTTCCTCTACCGTGGGCACATGCTCAGTTGGAAAGGCTAAATGTCACCGAATGAGGACGTGCCCAAAGTGCCACTCGTCCTGCCTCTTTTAACCTTCTGCCTGAAGGTTGGAGTTGTTGTGGGCCAGTGCTGGGGAGGATTTTAGCTCAAACTGAGCTAAGGTCACCGGTCCTTTGTGGCTGGCTCTCCCAGCATGCACAAGCTGCCTCTTGACCCGTACATCAGCCACCGGTTGACAGGGGCGCTACTGATTTTTCAAAGTGAGCCTGCTCGTTTTTTCCCTTCAAAGAGCTCCTGAGCAGGACAGGACCTGGGCTACACCGCTCACTAAGGTCCATCCACTGTGACATGCAAGGTAGACTGAGAAGTCAATCAGAGAGAAGAGATTTGGATTTAAAAATCCAAATCAATTGGTTGTAATTAGTTTTCTTGCCCTTTTTACTTTTTCCACTGGAGTCCACTAACTTGGTTAACTAACACTAACTTATGTATCTGCCTCCTTTTACTGTGCTTATACTGATTAAGAGGTTGATAGGGCTGTATTAGAAAGCATGGGGGCAGATTAAATGCAGGTCAGCTGCAAAATCAGAGCCCTGACCGCAGTGCTGCACATCATGAGCGGCCCGTAGTGCACGTGCACCATCTAGAGGCCAGTTACAGGTGGTGCGGGTGCCATCTGTCTCCACATGGGGGCGACTGACCTCCACGCCGCATGGCGGAGAGCAGATAAGTACAGGATTGATGGTTATTCTTTACCCCACATGTACAGGACATCAAAAGGAGTGTCACCGCGGTAACGTGACGTATTGAAGCGGTAACGTTCTATGAAATTGTGTTTTTCAGGGATCTACAGATGTAAACAATGCACACACACACACACACACGTATGTGTGTGTAATATATATATATATATATATATATATATATAGTTTACGTCTTTAACAATGCTTGAAGTCCTACTGTTCAGTCTTCTGTCTGAAAATGAAGATTCCTAGTAAACTGAGCCGATTTTGTGATGAAATCTGTCCTGTGAACCTCTGGATACAGATATCGGACACAATAATTCTGTATCCACAGTAATTCCGTAATTCTGACTTATGGGTTGATAAATGGCCTGCAAGAAGTATCTTTATGTGGCAAATGATCAATCCAGTCACCCGAGGGTCCCTCCGTGACTGCCAGGGGTGACACCCTCCCTGATCCCTCCCCAGGGTGTCATCCTGACAGGCGTGAGTGAGGCTGTCTGTTGCTGTTCCCAAGCTCTGGCTCAGTCTTCCTACCCTGCTAATAAAATTCCCGAGAATCTCCCTGCTGGCATTTTTTTTTTTAACCTCAACTCGTATTTCCTGCCGTGACAAATCTGGTAACAAGCCCCATCATCTTAACTGGCTTTCAGCTCCCGTCTGCGAAATAACGATCTCCACGAAGGGTATTACAGCTTGCGGACTTTTTGTCATCGGGCATCAATTTCTTGATACTCTATATTTCAAACCATTCCGATTTATTTAGTTTTAATTATTATTATCTAAATGTTCATTTCTGCCAGGGAGGCGATAAAGTCTAACAAGGATGAGAAGCTGGTGGCCCCACAGACGAATCACATCAATGGAAAGCAGAAAAGCTCCACCCACGCTGACGGCACGCATCGGCCTGGGAAGCTGGACCAGGCGAACAGCTTGGAGCGGTCTGAACCGGGCCGCGGAGAGCGATATGGCTTCCGGAAGGCAGAGGGCCGCACCCCCGGCAGGTCTCCATCCGGAGGCAGGGATGTAGACACATTTACCCCGGACCCCTCTTTCTTACGGGCCCCTTCGGCACCCCCTGTGCACAAGATGGTTATCCATCCCGAGCAGAATGGCGGCGTGCTGCACAGTCGGGGCATGGCACCGTGCGCGGACATGGATAGGCAGAGGAAGAGCACGCTGGCCCAGGTGGAGCACTGGGTGAAGGTGCAGAAGGGCGACCCCAAGAGGTCAGTGGAATGTGGTGCGGGTCCCTGCCACCCCACCTGGGTGTGTTCCACAAAGCCGGATTTCTTAGTTAGCTGGGTTAACTTAAGCTAGAAGTAATCATTCTCCAATAAGACTTTCGGTAAGGAGCATTCCTATTGGACAATCATGATTTGTCATGAAGTTAACCCAGCTAGCTGTGAAATTCTGCTTTGTGGAATACCCCTGTGGTCCACACAGGCCCGAAAAAAGGCACACACTTCCTACTGCCAACACACGTCACACTCTCTGAAAGCTGAACGCTGTTGCTGACAATTGTGTGTATGAAAGTCTTGCATTTAAAATATAAAGTTATTTGTTTTTATTTATTTGCTGTCTTTAAACCCTTACTCTTACCACCTGTAACTTGTATGAATTTATGAAAGATTATTTCATGCATGGAAGTATGGAGTGATTACTGTGTGGTAACTATGAGTGAGTACCTCCCCCTGCTGGCCATAAGTTTGTTGCACTGGGAACCCTTTGTACTCACAGCAGAGTCAGTGGAAGGATGTCCACCCAAATAAGTGCATAATACAGTATAAATTCATTAACAGTTGCACACGAGTCTATGATGTGTGTGAATTCAGTGCAGATGTTTCTGTGGCTGCCCTGCTGTTTTGGCAGCCTGCCACCCTTAGAGCACACGCTCCAGCGGAGAAGCATACGGCCCCAGGCAAACGCCGTGGACCCCTACCCGTCGCTGCCGAAAGCCTCGCGCCACTCGATGGGCGCTACTCCCCCTCTGGCGCCCCGCCACCTGCCCGGCGACTACAAGTATGCCCATGACAGGCTGAGCCACCTGCGCATGTCTACGGACGAGCGGGTGGCCTCCAAGGAGGACACCGTGTGGCAGCTCTACGAATGGCAGCAGAGGCAGCAGTTCCGCTACGGCAGTCCCACGGTGCCCATGTACGGCGTCGACCCCACCTCCTTCAGGGCGGCCCTGGAGGTTCCACGCTCCATCTCGGTGCCACCGTCGCCCTCTGACATCCCCCCACCTGGGCCCCCTCCCAAGACCCTTTCCCCACGGAGGCTCCACATGCCCGCCGAGCGGGTGACCGTACGGCCGCTGCAAGAGAGGCCCACCGTGGTAGTGCCTCCTTCGGGCTCCCCCCTGCAAGTGCGCACCCAGCTGTCCAAGGTGAGAAACTGTCGTACTGTAGGAGTACCGCCGTGCTGGCCGCGCCACCTAGTGGCGAGGATTTGTAAAAGCTTTGGGAACACCCGTCCTGTGAAACTAAACCCTGACTGGTGGGGGGGGGGGGGGATCGCACCACTCACAGACAAGATGACCACATATTTGGGGACCTGGAGAGCCATAAAAAAACTGTCATATAGAAAGGCCTTTGACAAGAGTGTGGGAAATGGTCCCACTGGGGTTTTCTGGGGCCACATCTTGAGTAGGGCGGGGGACTCACACAGCCTACGCCCCCTGCCAGGTGCTCGTGAGGTCGCCCTCTTTGCCCTGCCAGTGACTCTGCCACGCCCCCTTCAGGTCACAGCTGCCTTGTGTTCCCACGCATGAATCGACAGCTGCAGAGGGTCGCGGCGCATCCATCCGCCCATCCTGCATCCAGCTGGGCCTCTTTAATGAGCCGACGCTACTAATTAGCGCTTCGCAATTAGACGCTACGCGACGTGTCCGCAGCTGTATTAAAGGGTCAAGCGAGGGACGCGTTTACTGTAATTCAGTGCGTGCCGCAGAGCCAGCTACTGCCCTGACCGCGGTAATGACGCCAATCCAGAGAAGTGCGGAAACTTTGTTTTCGTGAATCTTGCAACTTTTCTGGCGATTTTTAAGATTTTTTTTATTTTATTATTTTGTTGTTTTTTTTATTTTTATTTATTCACTCATTTTAACTGCCCCCCCCCCCCTTCCTCGCCGCCTTCAGTGTCTGTGTGCATGTGTGTCTTTTTTCCTGCAGTACAAATGTATCATTAAAGCACTGAGGACCGGTGCGGTGTGCCGGGGGCCGTTTAGGATCCCAAAAGCAGCCCCCTCCCGCCCCAAAAAATCAGCAGCGAGAGTCTTTCGTCTGATCTCTAATTTAAATAAAAAAAACCTATTATACAGCAAAAAACGGGGCTGGGGGAATTAGCGCGGATAGCGCCTCTCGCTCCCGCTGCCGCTGCCAGCGAACAAATGTTATTTTAAGGAGGCAGGTTCGGGCTAATTTATGTGTGAGTAATTAAATCTCTGGTTGTTTGTGTCCTTCTGAGGCTCTGCCGGTATTCCTGGTAGGTCTCTGTGCCGTATCCACAGAAACGGGTGGTGATTCGGTTCCCCCGAGGGCCCCGCAAACAGCCCTCGCCCGCTCAAATCACAGGGCGGAGGAATAAAGGCGGGGATCTGTCGGATCAGCACTACACAAAGTTTGGAGGAAGCCGAGTTGTTCTTAAAGTCCCATTTCATGGGGAATTGGGTGTGGGTTAGGGAGGTATTAGCATGGATACCCTCCCTGACTTTAATTTTCTGTTTTTTTTGCTTTCTTATTCAGGCTCTAATTATGTATATATTTTAAATAATATAAAGGCTTGTGAATGATCTGTGTTTTTTCTCATCCGCATTTCTCGCATAGATCAAAAACCGACTGATTATCTTTTATTATTATTTTTTTTAAACTCCAGTAAGCTATGGGCATGGGGGTCCCTCACTCCACTGGGAAGAGAGCTTGTGTTACTGACACAGTGCTCTTCCCGCCTCTGTCCCACCCACAGACTGCTCAGATGGAGAGGCGATCGATGCCGTCCATGGGCTACATCACGCACACAGTCAGCACCCCCAGTTTACATGGTAAATCGGTAAGTAGCTGCCCCCCCCCCGTACCCGGCTGATTCACATGTAGCAGCTGGGTCCGGTTGGGCATTTACATTAGGAGTGTCTCCCCTGTGTGTATTATGTCTGTGCAGGTGTGGGGCTTTATATTCATGCTATCGAGATTGCGTGTATATGTCTCACCTGAACGACTGCTTCTGTTGGGACTGGCTCCATCGGGAGCATTTGAACGGGAGTCGTTCGTAGGTAGTTCTGCCAAGGAGAGGACCTCGTTCTGCCCGACCCTCTTGGGCCTGGGTTTCCCTGCTGGTCCCCCCCCCCACGTCTTGTCAAGGTCACCCATTAACACGTAAATATCAGGATCTGAACAAAGCGCACCCCTTTCCGCCTCCTCCCCCTTCTCCCGAATCCC
>JAODKN010000021.1:3955418-3965883 GCA_026774425.1 Petrocephalus zakoni | reverse complement strand
CGTTCTGCCCGACCCTCTTGGGCCTGGGTTTCCCTGCTGGTCCCCCCCCCACGTCTTGTCAAGGTCACCCAGTAACACGTAAATATCAGGATCTGAACAAAGCGCACCCCTTTCCGCCTCCTCCCCCTTCTCCCGAATCCCGTCACCCCCCCATCCCCCCCCCCCGGCATTTAGCCGGAGGAGCTCACTCTGCTCCTCATTCAGCTCAAGAGACATCAGGCCAAGATGGCGGGCCTGCGGGGCAGCAGCACGCTGGCCCACCTGCAGCGGCACAGTGCCGTCTCTGGGCCCGGCTTCCAGGTCAGGCCCCCCCAGGCTTTGTTGACGTGCTTCGGCTGCTCGATGATCCCCCGGATCAGCTTGGACTGCGAATGTCGTATCTCGTTTGTGTCGTTGTGCCGCGCTCATGCGTGTCGTGCAGCACTCTTGCCCGCTTGTCCTTGAGCGTTTGGTCAGTCGCCGTGGCCCTCATGACTCCATCCATTGCGTCAGGCGCATTTCTCGTGGTTGCTTGTGATTCAGCGTAAACCTGCAGCGGTTCCCCGCTCGCCTCCACATTCATGAATGGAATGCATCCTGAGATTCCACATTCATAGGCAGCCCCCCAGTTTGGACGTCAGTGGATGAGCGTGATTGGATTCTCCAACGAGCTGGCCTGACCTTTGCATTCCATTCCCCGCTGGGATTTTTAGGTGAATTTGCTGTAAGGTTTTAACTTGCAAGCACACGGAGTGATTGGTGAAACCTGTAAAGTGACCCAAAGGAGCTTTTGAAATGGCTGTTTGAACACTAGTGCCTATACTTCTGCTGGGTACATTTTATATGCTGTCAGCCACTATCAGGAAACCTCTTGTATTCATATCTGGTCATAGTGTGTGGCCTAAAAAGCCGAATTCAGGATAGTTCTCTGCCCTGATCATCTCTTTTAATTCTAGCTTAATTACTAAACGACTAAACAAACATGATCATTTTAATGACTGTGGTCCAGGGATCTGCTTTCCCCCCCCAAGTGACCTGGTCCTTGCAGTGAGTCTAAGGTCTGATACCCCTGTCGCACCAGGTGGCGCTGTGATATCTCTCTGTGCCATCTCATGTCATGTGACTTGTCTCTTCACTCCTCACTTGAAGGCCGATGATACTTACATGCAGCTGAAGAAGGACCTGGAGTATCTAGACCTGAAGGTGGGAGCTGCCAAAGCCAAGACGCTTCTCTCCTCTTCCTCCTGACCTTCGTCCTGGCCTCTGGCCGGCGACCGTCCTCCACTAACTCCCTTAAATCTCCACCTAGAGCTTCCCTCCTTTCTCATTGTTAATATAGTTGAGTGTGCATGGTAATTTTAGCAAGCGGTAGACATTTCTGTGACTAACCAGTTCTTAACCGGTGTATAAAATCTGTTTCGTGTGGTGTGTGAAGTTAAAGAGCATTCTGTGCGCCAGAACTGCATTTCACTTCCAGTCAGACACACTGTTGTGCTGTGAAGCTGACTCTGCGAGGTGAAGCATTTCCTAATAGGGAGGCTCAGATGTAAGGGCAGGAGATGTAGCCCATTTCTTGAATTGCTGAGGGAACCCAGAGTAGCATCCTTAATCGATGCAGAAGACCATGAACTCCTGGCGATTTCATTACTGAGAGATTCCTGTATGTAGAGGATTGGCAGAAGACTTTTGGAGAAACGTTGGACTGTAGCTGCCGCTGAGTCATGAGAACCCCCCCCTGTGATCAATCTGCCTGGGGCAACTCCCAGATTCGGCGGTCCAACACCAGCTTTCCCCTTAGAGTCACAAAACCTTACATTTTCCGTCGGTTTTGCTGCAGTGGACTTTTTTATATGCTGCGTGAAGATCTCAAAGTGTCAAAGTTACTTGGGTTTGGAGGTGCTAAATCGATTAAGGGGAATTCAGCGAAATCCATACATTGTTTCTCATGTTCTCGGTAGCAGGAAAAAAAATGTTTTTTTTCCATTTTGGTCAGTGATTTCGCTAGTGTGAAGTTTTTTGATTACCGTGTAATTCCCCAGGAGCCTTTGGTCGTCTGTTATGTTAACCGTCTTATAACGCAGATGATTTATGCAAAACTGAGGGTGAGAAACCAGACCCAGGTCAACAGATGCTTTCCTACCTTTAAATGAGAGCTGTTTCCCTGAACTTCCGTTTTTCAAACCTGAGTGCATCAGCAGCCAGGAATATGAGAGGGACGGTGAGACAGATGGTCCTGAAAATACAGCCAATTTACAGGACGACTTTTGCTGTATGGAGACAAATAAATAACTATATTTCTGTTTCCACTTGAAGCGCAAAGAAAGTATTGAACCATCGATCATCACGGTCAACAATGTATTACTAAAGCCCACTCCAGGTTTCCATCCCCATTTGTGCATGCAGTTTATTTCTAACCAAGCGGGTACACTGTGGGTGTGCTGCAGTCACTCTGCAGTCACTCAGCCTGTGCGATGTGTCCCTGCTGCAGCTTTGCATGCGTGCTGTGCATCTGGATTGCTGCTGTATTGCAAAGAGCTTCGTGTCTATGTTGCATGTTGCGGGATTCTGTAAGCTATAACCGCAATCATGGTGTCCGTCTCCTCAAATATATCCCTGTGAAAACATCTGGAACCACTTATTACAAATTGAATGCTTTAACATCGAGCCACAAAGAATGTTATTCCTGGGGATATTTGAAGGCGATTCACTGTAACATATGACTTTATGTCGTGTCCAGATGACTGGTACGTATGGGTACAGTTGTCAAAAAAGCCATTGCAACTGTACTGGGAGGAGAAAAAGCTTTGTGATCCTGTGCTTTATTCAGTTTTGATGAGTGTCATACTCTAATCCACTTAAAATGTTATTTCATTTAAAATTTAATTGTAAAACTTTAATTCTCTTTTGCCAAGTTGGCCTGGATTTAAAGAAACTGTGTGTATGTGGAATGTATATTAAATTTGTTTATATAAAAAAAATACATGTACATAATGTACATTGAAAGGTTTGAGATGGATAGTACTGCAGATTTCTGTTAATATTTGATTTTATTTTCATTTAAAAGGGGAGCTAGGTGTTAGTTTGAGCTTCCCTAACACTGCCGGCGACGCTGGAGATTTTCGTTTGCTTTTCGTTTTGTCTGAAAGCGTTTGCTTTTCGTTTTGTCTGAAAGCGTTTGCTTCTGTCACATTGCCTCAGGTGCCCGGATGCGAAATGTTAAAAGACAAGACGACGAAGCCTGTAAAAATAGCCGAGAGCGATGTGGACGTAAGTACGGAGGGCTTCTCCGGAGCAGACGCCCCCTGTCCGAAATAAGCCCTCCATCGCTGCGCATTCTATTGCTCTTTGTCTTTTCACGAATGGCCGTTACCAAAACGCACATCTGAGATTTTTCACTCGGCATGTAAACAAAAGTCCCAAAACAAACAAGCAGACGAATGGGGGCCGCGGGGAGCAGGAGAGTCTGCCGCGCAGAGAGGGGAGGCCTTCGTCATGGGCCTTTCTGACATGCTCTCAGTCTAAAGGGAAAAATACATGCGAGGGATTTTCATATTTTGAGCTATTAAATTTTTCAGTTTGATATTCGTAATCCCTTCTTACTTTTTCTTTCTTTCTTGCTTGCTTGTAACGTGATCAGAGGTGTAGAAGCTGGAAGCCTGGACTTTTCCTCAGCAACATTGTTCCAGTTTAACAATTTATAAGAATGCTCCATTTGTCAGAATGATGAATATTTGATATCATTAAAATAACAATATTACTGCAGTGAAGTAGAAAAAAACAGCTTAATTATTAATTTAACAGAATGGAAAATAACTTTGGGAGTGAAAAAAAATCACTATTTGTGAAAGTCTGTAAATAGGCAGTCAGTGTGCATGTTTTCTGTCTTTGACTTGGTTTTGTTTTGAAACATCTAACCCAGTTTTTAGAGATAGACACACTTTATGTTTCCATGGATGCACAATCCTGCCATGGAACAGAGATGTATAATTTTCAGAAATGTTGGTTCTGTGTATAGGTACTTCTGGTACAATAGGTATTCTGAGGGCTCATGGTCGAGCGAATGACTTTCAACAAGATCCTTCAATTAGCGATCATGGTGCAGCTTAGAAGGGCCATCTTTGGTAAAAATGAATCTTCACCTCTGCAGGTGAAGCTGAGTAGACTCTGTGAGCAAGACAAGATCCTCCAGGACCTGGAGACTCGGATCCGGACATTAAAGGAGGATAAGGTACTGATTGGTCCGGGTTTGAAATAGATGTCGCCTCTTTGATGATGCCTCTAGTTTTCGTTTTGACTTAACATACGCAAACTTGACTTCAATGATAAAGTAGGTGGGTGACGGTAAGCCTCGCAGAGTACATAAAGAGCACGAGAATTGACCTGCATTGACCTGTCCCCCTGGTGACCCCCACACAACAGGACAAGCTGGAATCGGTGCTAGACATGTCCCATCAGCAGATGGAGCAGTACCGTGACCAGCCAGCCCATACTGAGAAGATTGCTTACCAGCAGAGGCTGCTGCGAGAAGATGTGGTGCACATCAGGGCGGAGATCTCCCAGCTATCCACGGAGATGGAGAACGCTTGGAATCATTATAGCCGACTAGAAACAGACCTGGAGCACCTGAGGGAGGCCCTGCAGGGCCAGATGAGCCGGGATATCCTGTCACAGGTGAAGACTGAGTCAATAATGGGGCTGTCAGTTCCCTCTCCACACGATCATCTTTAACCAGTAGCTGTGCATGTTCTGTTCCTCCATAAATGTAGCAAGAGAAGGGTCAGATGAGAAAGGAGCTGTGGAGGATCGAGGATGTCATGGCAGGGCTTAGTTCCAACAAGGCCAACTACAAAGTCACCATAGAGTCTATACAGAACCCAGGTGAGTGAGGCATGCTCATCTAAAGGGTGGGTGAAAGAGTGCCTCCCTCTGAGCAGTCAAAGAACTGCAAGTGCACCCTTACAACGTTGCCTACTACTCTGCAGAGAGGAAACTCGTGCCTTCAGTGTCGTCGGCCTTTGTGCCTTCTTCGTCCGCGAGCATCTTCGCGTCGGATGTCAAGCTGCCCCAGCGAGGCTCCACCCCCGATAGCCAGCCATCCCAGCAGATGACGTGGAGCCCCCCCGTGTACCAGCAGCCCGCGCCGATGTGGGTGAGTGAGCAATGGTCAGGGTCGGAGAGCTTAGGCCGCCACGTGCTTGCTGGGAGTAACCGTGTGCTCTTGGATCTAGGCTGAAGACGACGTCCCACCTAGACCCCCTCTGCCCTACCTGTACAGCCCCGATGAGCACCCTCCCGTCGTGCCCCCCCTCCCAAAGGAGGCATCAGTCATCCGACACACATCCGTCCGGGGCCTAAAACGCCAATCCGATGAGAGGAGGCGAGATAGGGAGGTGGGCCCATATGTCAATGGCGACTACAAGGTATGTGTATTGGCCAGTCGGGCATGGCGAATCACGGCTTCCCTGGGCCGGCGTATGTCCTGAGCCCCCATGTCTTTGCTACCCCAGGGGGATATCCGGCCGTACCTGAGTGAGCCAGACCTGTTGGGTTTAGGAGAACCAGACCTTAGCTACGAGATGCTGGAGCCCGATGCTGGCTACCAGACGTTACCAAGCAAAGGTAAGGGGCGAGCCTACCCCGACTCAAGCGCTCTGACTCACAAGCCAGCAAGTGTGACACACGTCTCAAAGCTGTAGCTCTCCGAGACTTTAAAGTGCCCAGCGCTCCCAGCAGCTGCTACAAAGCCCGGGACAGGCTCTTCATGTTGCCTGGCCTTCCTTTTCAGGCCTGGCCGGCTCCACTTCAATGCTTGACCCCTCCTCATTCGTGGCCCTTAGAAGGGGAACGAGCGCTGGCATGAAGGTGAGCGTCTGGCCGCTTGTCCGCGGGTGGCGGTGTCACTGGCAGGGGCTCTGCCTTGCGTGGCACGCGAGCGGCTGTGATGAGGCGCCGTGTCCAGTGCACACACACACTCCCAGACAGGGCCCTGGGACGTGGGGACGTGGGGCTGCCTGTGTGTGGTGTCTGCCCCCATGAGAAACGGCGCGACTCAGACTAACCTGTGGCATTTCTCCTTTGTCTTTTTCCTTTTCACTCTCATCCCTTTTTTATTGGCTTTGCACTCGTTTTGTTCCTTCCTTCTTTTTCACAATCGATTCTTTCTCGACTCTTCTTCTTCCTTTCATCCTTCTCTCTTTGTACAATCTGCCATTCCTCTCTCCTCTCCTTTCCTACTTTCCTTCATTTCCACGTTCTCTCTCCCCCTCTTTCTTCCTCCTCACTCCCCAAATTCTCACACCCCCCCCTTCTCACGTCTCTCCTCCTGTCTCCTCCTCCCATCACACGCTTTCGCACCCCCCCAACCTTTCCCCTGTCATTCTCTCTCTCTCTCTCACTCCCTCTCTCCCTTTCACCCTGTCACACACCCCCTCCCCCCGCTCGTAACCACCTCCCCGACCCCCCCAGGAGAGACCGAAGAGTGCTCTGGAGCGCCTGTACTCGGAGGAGCCTCGCCGCGGGGCCCGCATGAGCGCCGACGAGCAGGTGGAGCGCATGAAGAGGCACCAGAAGGCGCTGGTGCGAGACCGAAAGCGCACCCTGAGCCAGGGGGAGCGCCAGGGGGCCCCAGCCCGGGGCTCCTCCTCCTCCTCATCCTCATGCCCCCGGCCCGTCTCGGCTGACCTGGGCTCAGTACGTTAAGTGCTGGCGTGCGATGACTAACCCCTCCCCCGATGCCTGCCTGCCCACCCGCCCTCCAGAGCGGCTCTCGAGCTTCCACGCGCTAATTCCCCACGCTAATTGCCGACATGTCACGGTAGCTCGGTGTCACCAGGCGGGGGGTCTTGTGGGGCGAGCTGCAGGTCTTTAGCCTTTAACCTTTGAATGTATTTCTGTGGAGGGACTTGGGTTTGTGTGTGTCGGCTGAAAACCTAAAGTACCTAAAGCTCCCACGACAGTATTCAGACTATGTGTATAGCATTTGTAAAGCTATATTTTATATACCTTTTGATATATGTCACAAAGTGTTACTAGAGAAGGAAATCTGTCTGATTTTCGTCTTGCTTACGCCGGACCATTGTTATTCCCTAGCCTAATGCAATAATGTGATATCAGAGGCAGCTCTGGCCCAGATTCCTCACCCATCTGGTCCGATGTAAGCTAGCTCCATAAAATCCCATTCAGGAAGCCTGGTGCTCGAATTCCTTGAAGCCAGTGTTCATACATATCTATGTATGTATACGCCACCGTTCAAAAGTTTGGGGTCATTTAGTAATGTCCCACAGAATAGCCTTCATTTCAAAGAAGAAGAAAAGACTGATGAGTTTCAAGATAGTTCTTCGTTTCTGGCCATTTTGTGTCGTCACTCGAACTGCTTATGCTCCAGATACTCAGCTAATCTTAAAAAGGCCAGGGATTACAAATGATCAAATTTCCCTTTTAAAATGACGAATTTGGATTAGCAAACCACGTGCCACTGAAACACAAACTGTTGGTTGCTGATAGTGGGCCTCTGTACGCCAGTGTAAATATTACACTGTTACACTGTTTCCAGCTACTGTCATTTACAGCATTAACATTGTCTACACTGTATTTCTGATGAACTTGATGTTATCTATATGGAAAAAAATAGTTTTTCTTTTGGAAATAAAGAAATTTGTAAGGTCCCCCTAAACTTTTGAAGGGTAGTGTATATATGTATATATAGACTCCATTGTGGCACTGGATGCTCTTGGGCTCCTGGCCTAGTGTGCCTCCGATGTCTGAAGGCGATTGAAGCTCGAGAGGGTGCTCTTCCAGGCAGACTCCCACCAGCACCACTAACCCTGGCCAGCTTCTACCCTCATCTCTTTAGTTCTTCTTCCCTATCCTCTCCCACACACACGGTGTAACCTTTCCTCCATCTCTGTCCATTTAATCTTACCCCACCCTCCCATTTACACCACACGCTCCAAGCAATTGCCCAAGCTCTCAGTCCGCAGAAGCAGGACGTCGTTTGTTTGGCTAATGTGGTGCCGTTCCAGACCCTCCACTAACCTGGACCTCGCCATATCCACCGTGATGGTGGGCAATGCTCTGATAGGGTCTCCTGCTAAACCAGGCCTTGTTGTGTCAATAGTGACTTCAGAATCGAAGGTGTTGAATTTTATAGTCTCATTGGCATTAAACCGCATGATTTACTGTCACAGATTCTAATTAAAAACTGCTTATATGCTTCTAGCTAGCTGAAAATCGCATCGATTATGCATAACGACTAACAAGTGTGCGCTTGATAATGCCCAAAGAGGTCATTGTTTAGATGGCTCATGTTTACAGTATTAATGCTCTGTTTGCATTTTCTCCAAGTTATGTGTTTCTGCACAAGCTGTGTTTGCACCTTTAAGACTTCTTAAGGAATGACTTGATCTCACCGTGCTTTGAGGAGATGTCAGTAGCGTTTGGCACCAGTGGGGGGCGTCAGTGTGCCTAAGCATCTTTTGTTTGCCTGTGCGCGGGGAGGCGAAGTGGTAGGTGGTCGATGGCTCACGTCTGTCCAAGACACCTCCTGTGTGGCGTGCAGTGGACCTCTCGCTAATGACTAGGAAAGCCCGGCGTGACCCCCCCCCCCGCCCCCGACCTGAGCACTAACCGCACGTTTAACCTGCCAGTGGAGTATGTAAGGCACAAACTTGTTCTACCTTAATTTTTTTATGTAGATGTTTGCACTTAAGGAATAAATAAAGTACTTTGCTAATGAATCAACACTGGCCGTGTTTTTCATTGCTGCCCTTCGTATGAATATGTATTAGCGATATTTCTGTAGTGCTCACTTCCGTCACGTCCAGTGAGCGCAGTGGTGCCTGGAATGTTTTGTGCATCCGGCCCTTCGGAAACTGTTTTCGAAGCGATGCATGCTCGAGTGCCTGAGACCCTGATCCTCCGTCCCACTACGTCCGTCCCGTTTAGCCCATCTTTTTGTGTATGTCTGACCGTTTCGTAATGTGTGTGGGAGGTGTGTATGCTGAGCTGTCCATCAGCACGTACATTTGCATGTACATTCCAGTGTGGTCCGGTCCAGCTAATTCAC
Source organism: Petrocephalus zakoni (assembly GCA_026774425.1). NCBI lineage: Eukaryota > Metazoa > Chordata > Actinopteri > Osteoglossiformes > Mormyridae > Petrocephalus > Petrocephalus zakoni. Next base: position 3,956,840 of record JAODKN010000021.1, on the reverse strand, counting down.
AGCCTGATTGGTCATTTGGATGGATTTGTGAGGTTTTCAATAATTATGCCTGTGTCCTCTTAATTGGAAGCTAGGATCTCTTTTGGGAAAAGGACGAGACTGTTTTTTGATTCCTTAGCTATTCGCTCTCTGAATGTGTATGTACTATACTGCATAGACATCCTTTATGGTGAAGAATATAACCGGTATCATTTTGTATCAGCTCATGCCACCAACATGCATGATTTAATCCTGCCAGCCATACACCACTATGCACATGCATGTGGTCATCTTAAGGTGTGCCACTGACAGCTGTCAGGGTGGCAGCTGGGTTGTGGGAGTGGACCGCCTTCAGTACCCACAGACTGGGAGGGGGGTCTGTGTACTGCCAGCCACATCTCTGTGTCTTGTGCCTTGAATAGGGTGGTGGGTGTTGTTCTCCGCCTAACCATGGTGATGGGTCACGCAGCCACTTCTCACGCTGGTTCTGCATGGCATGCTGGGTGCTGGGACTCCTTCAGATGGATCGGGTGTGAATTTGTAACACTGCTCTGTGGGTCTGCTCTGCAGCTTCTCCAGTCCAGCCACAGCCGAGTGGGACCGACCAAAGAAACCGGGACACGAATTATAGACAGAAAAGACAGTGTTCATCAACTATTAGCCTGAAGTCAAATATGAAGCGACTGTCACTGTAGAATTGACAGTAGTTGAATTAAGTTGCAGAGCTCTGTTGTGAAGGACTAAGTCTGGTTGAGTCTGAGATGCGGCTGGAGGAGGTCAGGTGTTGGTGGAGTAACCATGCTGTGTCTGCCTGTCCCAGTGGAGACGGGAGCAGGAGTTCGACCTGCAGTTGATGGACCGGGCAGTGCAAGGCGAAGAGCAGGACCCCGACCACCGGGAACGCCAGCGCTCACATTCGGACGAGTGGCTAGTCGTGAATGCCAGGCCCTCGCGGGAGTTGGACCAAGAGCCTCTGGACTACAGTTTTGACCTCAACCGTGAGGTAAGGACCGCCTCCCTGATGTGAACCTGGTGGGCTTCCCTGCTCTCTCAAACGGACCGTTTTAAAAACATCATTTGGTGACACTTTACTTAAGGGTGCATCATGACAGCTACATAACACCAACATAAACCCTTCATGACAGCCAACATACACATTTATAAAGGTTTGCTCCAACTTTTGAGGCTGTCATAAATGCTGATACAGGGAACTTCTGTGTCAAGTTCCCTATGTCTTGCAATTTTGCAAAGTAATTTTATTTATATAGCGCATTATTACAACGTTACATTGTCTCAATGCGCTTCACATTTCTGCCACATAAAGACCCCCCAGTGAGTAAGCCAAAGGCGACGGTGGCAAGGAAACACTCCCTAGGAGGAAGAAACCTTGGGAGGAACCAGACCCAAAGGGGGAGCCCCTCCTCCAGGGGCCGGCAGAGGAAG
>JAODKN010000021.1:3937491-3955318 GCA_026774425.1 Petrocephalus zakoni | reverse complement strand
TCCAGGGGCCGGCAGAGGAAGCCCTAACCCTAACCAGACCCAAAGGGGGAGCCCCTCCTCCAGGGGCTGGCAGAGGAGTCGAACAAGACAAGATGATAGAACTAATGAATCATGTAGCTGTCATCGAGCACCCTTAAGTAAAGTGTAACTCATCATTTTTATGTTTGCGTGTGGTTGATCGTGGATCAAGAACCTGCAATGTGAATAAATATGAATGAATGGTTTAGAAGATGCACTTCCAAATGTAGCGTGTAAGGTAACGTGTTTGGTCGTGAGTTTCTGACGCAGAGCCCAATCCTTACAGCTCTCCAAGCCACAGAAGGTGTCCATCCCCGAACGTTACGTGGACTCGGACCCCGAGGAGCCACTGAGCCCACAGGAGAAGGAGGCCCGTTACCGCAAAGTCGAGCGTATTAAGAGCATCCTGGCCAAATCCAGGTAGCCAGTTCCCCAGCACTTCACACTTCTGTATGCCTAAGAGAAGCTTATTGTAGGACAAGTACATATAGAGGATATATGATGATTGGACTGTCAAACTGTAGGTTATGCGATTTCCAGCCCCAAAGTGGAGGTCATGCGATTTCTGGCCCCACAGTGGAGATCATGCGATTTCCAGCCCCACAGTGGAGGTTATGCGATTTCCGGCCCCACAGCAAAAACGTTGACTGTCTGTGGGTCCCTGGGGAGTGGATTGGGAACCGTTGCTCTGCTTTATACATCTGCACATTGGTGGATGCCGCTCAGGCATACCCCAGCAAGACTCAGCCTGTCCATCCCCTTTCTCAGTCTTCAGAAGCTCAAGCCGCCATTGGCGCCGGAGAGGCCGGACCTGGAGGAAGCCCTGCAGGAGCAGGAGCGCATAATCACCATGTCCTATACACTAGCGTCTGAGGCCTCGCAGAAGAGCAAGGAGGTGGCAGGTGAGGTGCACCTATCACCCCCCCTGTGCCGTCGCCACCCTCATCGTGTATGCACCTCTAAAACATGAAATGGCAGCCACAGGTACTCCCTGAGAGGTCAGATGGGAGCGCTGTCATTTCTCTAAGAGTTCCTTGATTCAAAGCTAACATGAGCTTCCATTAAAGCCAGAGTTGTCACCCTTTAGCTATAGGGATTTATGGGTATTGGTAGACTTGTTGATGTCTTTCTTAGTCATTGTTACTGTAATTACAGGTTCTTTTTTCAGTCCCCTCATACACATACATATATAAAGACATCTAGGCTGGTTCTGTGGCAAAAATCCCTTTCATTTAGTTCGGTGTTGATGCGGCAGGACATTCAGAGCGAGAGCGTTTAAGGCTTTCATGACCTGTCGCTGACAGACGTGTGGGCGGTGTCCCTGCATGGTTATGCTTTGTGTGGTTTTCTATAGCTACACAGTGAAAGTTAAGTGGGGGATTATACAGCACGACCGCTTCAAAGAGACTGACAAAACTTTCTGCTGTGAACATTATTCTGAGACGTTTGATACTTTCATTGCTACCATGAAATGTTGGACCCTCAGTGCCTCGTGATCAGCAGTTTTACTAGCATTTGCTTAATGTCTGTGCTAATATGGAAAGCGACTGTGACTCTTTTATGATTCCTACTGTGTTTGCTGTGATTGTCCATCATAATTTAATAATGGATTGAACTGAGTATTTTGCCAGGAGTTCAGGTATTAGTTTACAGACCCAGTCACACCACATGGAAACTGGACCACATGCAGGCTTGCAGTCCTGGATCATTCAAAGAACTAGGTCCCAGATCAAATAAACTTTCTATAATAAAAAAGAATAGCAAAGTATAGAGTGAAGTTTAAGCACCTCACTGTATTTCTACATAAATTCATTTGATTGATCAATAAAAATCATAGCCGTGAATCTCAAAAACATCAAGCCTTGGCCTTTGAATTTCTGATTTTCACACTGATCCTTAATGGCAGATGCTGCCGGAGCTTCTGCATACTGATTTTTGCTCGGTTCCCAGCTTTAAATACTCTTTTGACGCTTGTAAGTCTCGCCCCTCTTCATGCTGACAGCTACAAACCGCAGGTGTGATAAATACGGCTTCGTGTCCTTTCAAGAACGCTGGCGGGAGAACAAAGGCCCGGTGCGGAGGGACGGCTTGTCAGGATCCGCGCCTCTCGCCGGCCGCACGTCGCTCCCGATTAGCGCAGCCCTCGCACATAAAGACACGTCTAACCACGTGGCGTGTCTGATCTTTCAGATGGGAGGAATCTCAGGAAGAGGCCGTTTTTCAGAAGCGATCGATGACCCAGTTAGATTCCGCGCGGGCCGGGCTGGCGGTCCCACACCGGCTCTTTGAACACACTTGTGAACCGGCATGAAAGAGCTCTTGAACCTTTTTCATCTTCGTTCACGCAAGATAGGTGGAGGCCCCTCTGCTCTGGCCGAGCGCGGCCTAGTGAACGGGAACGGCAGTGTTTGGGTCGCCTCTTTTCCTCCACGCTCACGGTCAGATTTACCTGAGGAGACCTGAAGGTGGTATTTTAAGGCGTCAAGAGCAACTTATCCCCCCTGGAGGACGTTTCCAAGCATTGCAGGTGGATGCGATTTGGGATGGCAGCGGTGTGTGTGTGTGTGTGGGGAGGGGGGGGGCATCTCGGGAGGTGGGCACTATGACGACAAAGCAGCATTCAGTAGCTACCAAGCGAAGGTGGTAGCAGATGAAGTATACAGTGCCTGCTGTTAGCCTATCATTTAGCGCCCGTCGGGAGATGTGGGCTGGCTGTCAATGCAGTGTGGGACAGGTGTGGCCATCCCGCTAACAGAGCCCTGTTTCTGTATGTGCCCCCCCCCCCCATCCAGTGCCGCAGCAGCTGTGCAGTTCCTCAGCCCCCCTTCCTGGTTCTGCCACACAAACAGCACGACCCCCCCTAAGCAATGGATTTCACTACACGTTTGTCTGATAGAGAACAAACAAAGTAAGGCCCGTTTAACGCGGCAAATGTGCTTGGAGCTTCGCTAATTGTCCCAACATCATGTTGGGTGGGGTGGGGTGGGGTGGGGGGGCTTTGCACCTCACCGCTGGCATGCTCATTGCACAGTCGGCATCCTTACGCCTGGGTGTAGGCAAACTTGGCACGGGCAGGGCGCCCACCATCCGATCATTACTTCTCAGTTAACGAGGCAGTGTGAATTGTGTGCAAATTGATTCTGTAACCGAGCCAGCTTGGGGGGAGGGGGGAGCAAACAAAAACAAACTGAGTGGGTGCGGAGGACGACAAACACAGTGCATTGTGTCTCATTAACAAAGAGCAGGTCCCCCTTGCTTCCACACCTTGGCAGCACAGCTGTGCTCCAGAACGTCAATTAGGTTGCCATCTGTAAGTGGGACTGGCTCCTTCCGCGGAATACTGAAGGCAGCCGTGATTGGCTGAGCTGTGCCGTGCCGTCCAATTGGATAACAGAACCATGCAATGCTGCCTGGCTATGCGCTGAACCTCACCTGTGCCACCTCCAGTCGCTTGCTGAACCGTGCTCCTGTCCGCCCTGGGCCAGGGCTGGCCGTGAGGAGGTTCGAGGGTCCCACGTGCCAGATGATGTCATCATCTGCGCTGCAACGTGGTCCATGTCGTCCGACAACCACTCCTGTGGCTGTGTAGCGGTATGTGTGTGGGTCCCGCCCCATCATGCCCCAGTACCCACCCTAGCCCATCGCCAGCTCCCACCGGCTTCCATCTCAGTGCCAATCCCCCCCCCCCAGTGTGCTGGGACGGAATGACCGCATGTTGGTGTTGGTATCGCATGGATCAAAGGAAGCTACGTTTACCACAGCTACACCAAGAATATACCCCATGTCAGAATGACAACAAGTCAGCCGATCCCATCTGCTGCAGGGTTTTGAGAATCGGATGCTTTGATGAAGCTGCTCTAACCGAGTGCCAGCTTCACCTGAGCTCTCTTTATCAGCCGTGATTCGTGATCTCTGCCATAATCAGACTGGGTAGTTCAGGTCCAGAGAATAAAAGTCCAGACCAAAATTTTGTTTCAGCCAACCAGTTGAGTATAAAGAGTCACAGTCACAGAGCACTCAACTGGTTGGTTTAAACAAAATGTTGGTCTGGACTTCTACTCTCTGACCTGAAATACCAACCTCTGGCCGTGACCCCAAGGGGGCTGCCCCCTCTTTCCCGCGTTGTCCTTCCTTTGATGAATGTGGGGCAGGGAAAAGCGCACTGATTACGCACTGCAGTGTTTAACTGGCACCTCTTTCTGCTGTACTTCGCCGAGCAGAGAGGCGGAGTGGTGGGGGCGTGTGCCTGTCAGCGCTCTATTAAGGTACCCCTCCGTTTTCCTGTTGGTGTCTTTGCTCAGTGCCGTGTTTTGTTGTCATATGCTGATGTCTCCCATGCCATTTCTCCCCACCCATCTCATCTTTCTGCGTGTGGCTCATTATAAAAGGAAAGACTGGACCCTCAAAAATCTGATTATATAGAAATTTAAAGATGGGAATTATTTATAAAACGTTTTTTGCTATATGTGTAACCTTTGTTGGTCCTTATTTCTTGGAAGTACGCTTAAAAAATAAAATAGACAAAATAGCTTTTCGACAGCTGGGAACAGGCAGGGTGTTGACACAGTTACACTGAGCGCAATAATTTGTATGAATAACCAGACGGGCCATGGAGGAACAGAATTCCTGTGTCTGAAACACAGCAGAGCCTGATCGATCTGATCGTAATGTTGGACTGCCAAGTCTCATCGTACCTCAAACATTACATACTCTATTCAGGTTTCTCTGCCTACTTTTAAAGGGAGAAGAATTCCTTCAGCATTTTTAGATCTTCTTCATACAATCTGCTGTGCTCAGTTCACATCGTTTCCATCGTCGTTCACATCAAATCAGAGTGATTTCCCATTCCCAACATACCCATGTGAGTCTTGCATGATGTCTGTGTGCTTTCAAAATGGCTCCGCCCCCTAACCTGTCTGACCTCTGACCCCCCCGCCCCTCTCAAACCGCTTCCTTCCCAGCCAAAGCCGTGTCAGAACACTGAGGTGCTACCACACGGGGACCAGACGTGACTACCTGGGCTCAAGAAGTCGGAAGAACCATGCTGGGTGGCAGCATTAAAACACCTGTAACATAGATCCTTTATCGCATAGCGCTGAAAGAGGAAGAGACGACTAGTTTTTATAACACTTTTTTTTTTTTTTTAAAAAAGGAAAAGGGAAGAACACGCCGAAATTAAATAATTTGTAAAGGAGATCTATGGAGTTGAGGCTCTTGTGAATGTATTAGTGTCAACGTTAGTCTGTTTCATACTTAATGTTGCACTTCTAACATAAACTGTATTGTAGTGAAGATCTGAAACGCACATCGCTTCCTGGTATACGGACAGAAATCTGACAGAAAAATCCAAGGGACTTCTGAGGCGGTATTATTCTGGTGACCTAGCCAGGAAGTTGGAAAAAATCATTTTTGCCAATTTCATCATTTCTTCATTTCTATAAATGAGTATATTCATAAACCGAAAAGAGTAAAATATTTTTGTTTGACTCGGCACTGCCAGTTAAAGCACCATCTTCGCTTGCTAAATGAATTTTATTTTTGCTAACAACACTGGGATAAAAAAAAAAATGTTAAAAAAATGACTTAATTTTTAGGAAGAATTTCTGGAGGGAAACGCAATGCAGGACGGGGTACATAAAATGCAATTTATTAAAAACTGTAAATTGTAAAGATATTAATCCGATATTTTTGCCTCATTAAATATTTTGTCATACTGTTAAATGCAAACATGTATTATAACAATATCTCTTGCCTTAGAATGGAATACAGGAGTCGTTCCATGAAAAAAAAGCTGTCTTCAGATATGGTTTGTCATCCAGGAGTCATTTGTATACAATTCCATGTATACAGCTAACCAATAAAGATATAAATGCTTGGAAAGTGCATTTTCTGAGGAAAGGAAAGTGGCGGATGTGACTCTTGCTTCTTTGTTTTGTCTGCGTCTTGTTGGCCCTTATTCCCCGAGTAGAAACAACATGATTTGTTTTTTTTATCATGTGACTGCCGTGTTATCTGGAAGGAACAGGATGGTCATTTCAAACTCCCCAGAAAAGTGTTCAGAATTTCTTAGCCAAAGGAGTCCAAGGCCCCCAAAAAAGAGAACCCCTGATCTATCTGGTGGTGTCTGTGGATCCCTTCTCAGAATGTCTTCAGATGCACAAAATAAATATTTTTTAAATATATATATGTGGCATAAACGTCCCTGAGATTACTGTTTTTTGACTCAGTCACAGTTACTGCTAGTACTGCTGTGGATTATGTACATTTATATCTGGAGAAAATGATAAACTTCAGTCCAAGTTCACGGACCCCAAAGGGGATCCCAGGTCAAGAACTCCTGTCCCAGACAAATATTTTAATCATAAAATCGCCTGTTTTGTCTTCAGGTATTAGTGTCGGAATTTGTATTTTAATTGAGGTGTGCATATACATATAACCTTTTATAAATTACAATTACTCAGCGGTATAGTGTTGAATTATGATTTATCTGAAGGGAAGTGAAGAATGTTTTTTACCTCGGCTTAGGAATAAAGTTGTGCTTTGTTGTGTTAAATGTCATAAGCTCAGCATGCTTTGGTTTCACGATCAAGGACGGAAGGTTCAGATAAAACCATAGTTTGAGTCCAAAAGGATCCTACTGATTACAGTGGGGGTTATGCAAACCTTACTGATTGGTTGGATGACTTTGAATTTAAAAAGGAAGCTTGGTTTTGCAAGTAATTCACCTTTCCTTCTTAGTTATTAACTAGGTATAAAGAGAGAGTACAAATGTCCACATCATAGTTCCCGGGATTCCCTTTGAACATTTTATCGACTGCTCTGACCTCTTCACACCTCATTCTATTATTTGAAAAGGGATTCTAACTTTAGCAGACTCAGACCAACAGAGGTGAACTTTCAATACGCAAAGGTAGTGGAGAAAAACTTTGAGGCACTTCCGAAGTTCAAAGGTTTTCCATTTAAAAGGGCATTTCTCATTTTCCGCATCTGTATTCTCCTCTGTGCAGGTGAGTTGTAATCATGTGTTGGTGCATTTACAGGAATTTCTAACTTTTGTTTTTCCCTTTTCACTGTTCAGGTTATAACTGTCTTTCATAGTATTGATTTCTTAATCTCAATTCCATTCAATTGCCATTGTCGTAGAAATATAACTCGTCCTAGACTTCATGCCACAACAAAATAATTGCTAGCATTTAGGAATAACTAAGCTGGAGAGATTTCTTTGTGATTTGTATATGTAAATGCAGGACCCATGAAATTATGTATGTATTTCAAATCTCTTAGCAGTGCTACCGGCAAAAAACAGTGCTGTAACAGCTCAGCACAATTTCATTGGTTAAGGGCAAACTGTTTGCTCCTCCAATCAGCACTCTCCCAGATCCTCTGGGCACTAATCGCTGAGTCTATCCAGTACCATCAAGGTAAATCAAAGCCAACCCACTCATGCGCTTACTGCACATTAACTATTTTAGCAGTTTGCATAATCAGACACGATGGGAGCTGCATGCAGGACGTGGCAGAGCTCACAGGATATGACCAGAGCATCCACAAACCCCAAGTGAGATCTCATTACAGTAGAATAGGCTCGAGGACCTTGCTTTTGGAAATGCCAACATCTCTCTACGTCTCTCTGACACCGTCTAGGCGGCGAAAAAGTGGGCGATGTGCCTCTTAACCCCAAGTACGGGCAATGGCATCCTCCCTTCTGCTCATTCTGCAATAAAAGAGGGATGCCCCCCCCCTAGAAATCCACCAAAGACTGTCCGCAGAGAGCTGCGCTTTTCCATTTTTATTGATGTTCAGCTGCTGCTTCATACATTTGTTATTCTCCACTCTGGACTTCAAAGAGAATTTAAAAGCCCTATTATGCTAATTCCACCCTGTTCCGTTAAATGCAACGGATGCCAAGCACATTAATCCATTACAAAATATTCCTCACTTGTTTTCAGAGAAAGGTTTAAAAATAAGTTACAAAAAAAATAAAACTTTGGAGGAAGAAAAAAAAAAAAAAATTAAGCAGTTTTCCCTTTTTGAGATCCAGGCCACAATAGTTTGGAAAAAAATGAAAATTACTTTCCAAAGTACAGGCAAGCTTTACTCTTTATTGGAACGAGAACAACAAAGCTGTGTATTTCACTTTAAATGAAAAAACGGGGGGGGGGGGGGGAGAAAAAAAACAACCGGATACGGTCAAATGGGTTGGTGAGACTGTCCGGACAAAGGAAATGTACAAAATGAGTGGAGCCATTAAAAGCTGCCCCCGCCTCCATCCCTGAGTTAGGAGGACTTCACGAATGCCATTTTGAAAACGCGCTTCTGTTCCTCTTTCCCGTCGTCCGCACAGTCCTGCTCCCGCTCGCCGGCCTCCGGCTCTTCTGACGGCGCCTCCTCTCTCGCATCTTGGCCGTCCGTGGCCTTCGCGCTCTCTGTCTGTTCTTCGCCTTCTGTGATCTCTGCACCCGGGCTGGACTATTAAGCGACGGAGTTAAAGGAGACAGAACTGGTGTCAGGGGCTGCCGGTCGCTCTTATGGTCTGATCACTGTGTGCAAGTAACTGAAACCCCACGGATCCCTATACACAGTGCTGCTGGGGAAGGGAATCATTTGGGCGTAGGTGCTGAGCCCCATAAAGCCTAAGGAACATTGGCAAGCAGCTATGGAAAACACAGGGGGTCTGTAGAAAATATAACAGTGAAGCTCATTCAGGGATGACCCCTTTGAACAGATGGATGTATCTGACAACACACCTACAGGAATAGCATTTGGAAAAACCACTCATTTCCACAAAGGAAATTAAAATTTGTTTAATGATTTTTGGCTCTTCCAAATACCTGGACCGAACAGTTCTGGTCACCAAAAGGCGATGAAACGTCAGAATTAATCTGGTCAAAGATTTTTCTTCTAGCTCCAAAAATGGCCAGATCATGACTCATGAGGACATTTGTGTTCCTCCGCTGAAATAATTCAATTGCAGGTCATTTAGTTGTGAAAACCTGGCAGGGAGATCAGATAAGCCCTAGCTGGAGTAACAGGTGTGCTGTGCGGGAGCAGTGGCACAGCACGGGGGCCTGGAGCTCGTATGTAAAATGAGTCTTGACAATAAACGCTCAGGAGAGGAACGCGAGGCTTGCTGCTTGCAGAAGGCTCCGAGTCGGATATGAAGCAGACGAGGAAAGATTATTATTACAAATCCATATGGAGAAAAAAAAATATATATATATATATATATATATATATATATATATACACACACACACCGTGAAAAGGCCCTTTGTTTTAAAATTACACAGAAGCCCCAAGTCATTTTAAGGGAAAACTGGCCAAGCACCCGGCTGAATGGTCCCTGGTTCCCACGAGTACCAGTGCCCCTATACCTCGCTGAAGCCCAGGCCGCAGTGCCTCTTGTTCCTGCCGGAGAGTTTCCCGTCCAGACCCTGCTGGTACTGATGCTCTAGCTCGGAGTTCATCTTCTTATCCTCTGCCCCTGGTGGTGCAGCAGGAAGAGCAGCACATCACTCACCTACTGCGTGTAAAACTGCAGAGGCGAGTGCATCTAGGCGATGCGACGGATGAAACGCAGCGGCTGCAGCCACCACGCCTTTTATTACAGGTATTATTCAGAAGTCTGAAGCTAATATCCCCAAAAGAGCAGATGTCATCAAAACATTCAGGACACCTACCGAAATGCTAGGTTTTAAGCAACATACGGGCACATTATTGTAAATTACAGCAGACACTGTCACCTGAGAAGCACTGGACCAGATGAAGCATGTATTGCAATCTCTGGGTGCAGAATTGGGTAGACTTCTCCGGGTAATTAAAAAAAAAGATGTGGTTAATTACCAATATATAAAAACCGTTGGTTTCTGTAGTGATATGCTATGAATAACTTTACTGCTGTTTCAACAAGGAAGGTTATCAACTGTCGATGTATGCACAGTGAGAAAGGCCGTTCACCTGTCCTGAAGTTTGAAGTTGACCTGTGATCCCCAATGACAAGACGCCCCGTGTGTTCTTTCTAATGGAGAAATGAATCGACATGTAATTATTCACACGGGGTTTATAAATAAAGAAACGAGGGTCACTGACAAAGGGCGCAGCACAGGTCCATCGGCCTTCTAACCTTACAAGGCGCTGTTCTTGAACCATATTGCTGAACTTGATCAGCCTGAATTTAACACGGCAAGCAAGCGAATAGATTATGTGTACGCGTGTGGAAAAACGACATTTAATGTTACAATTAATACACGGTTCTTTTTTTGCATATAATTGGAAGGAATTTACAATACACACAGCGACTTAGGCTTTTTGCACACATAAGTGAAGCGGATGGCCTTGGGTTAATTATGAGATGCAATAATTAACTTTACCCGTAGCGGAACCTTTCATATAGGAGTAAATCAAAGCGCGGTCTCAAGGCTGCGGGGGTCTGCCAATGTTACAATGAAACATTGATGAGTCCGCTTAATGAGATCTCCATCAGCCCCCATCGGCGGCAGCGTAAGGCCACGATCGGGGACCGCGCCGGGTGTCCGGGGGGGGGGACAGGCCGGGGACAGACCGGGGACAGGCCGGGGACAGCATCCCGCCGCAGACGGGGTACCTTGCCGGCGCCCATCAGCCGCAGAAACTTCTGCTTCCTCTCGTCGTTGCCGAGATCCGCAGATTCCCACGCAGAGGCCGCCTGCATTACGGGACACGGGGGGGTTGGGTGAGGGTGAGGGGGGGGGGACACCACACAGGGACCCCTCTGATTAATGCTCCAGCGACCCCGGCCGTACAGCACCGCTAAGTTACCCAGGCAGCGAGCGGACGCCAGCGGGCCCGGCTGCACGTCTCAGTAACCCCCCCCCCGACGATGGCATGCGGGTTAACAGTACCGGGCCGCGGGGTGCTTAGTTAGCGGCCGGCTTTAAGCGGGCGGGGGCCGCCGCTGCGTACGGAGAGCCGTGCGGCCTGCTAGGCGGCTAACGCCCCGTACTAAGCTAGCTACAATCGGAGCCCTTTATGCGGGCAGCGCGAACCGCCGGCGGCAGTACTTCGTGCGGCTCGGCCGGCCTCTTCGTCCCATGCGGCGGATCCCCTGCGGAGCTCATGTCGGGTCCCGAGTTTAGCCCTGCCCGGACGCCCTTATAAATCTTTACACTTTCTTGCTGGCCGGGCTCCGCGGAGAAATAAGCCCGCGGGCTGCATTGTGGGAAATGTAGTGCCGGCCAACATGGCGGCGGCGCGCGGAGGATTATGCAGAGACGGTGCCGAGGGGGACGCTGGTGCAGATGTAGCGGCTGCTTTGGCTCGATACCTGACTGCTTTTAAAAACATGTGTTTTCTGCCCGCGTTTGCAGCTATGCTTATGTGGGTAGCCCTCAAATAGTCCCAGTTAAGTGACATTCTCACTAGGTAAGTACGTGTTGAGGTTAAGACAAAGCTATATAGATTGAACTTGAAAATAAATACCATATGTTGTCTTTTATAAAAGTGATGGCAAACCTGCTTGTACCATTTATTTTTTATAACGAATGCACTAGTGCATTCATAGTGACTGCAGTGCGTTTCTTTTAAAAATACGAGTAACATTGTCTACAAGGGTAGCGTGGTTCACTGGTATACAAGTATTCCTGGAGGAGAAAGTTTCCCCTAGCATACAACAATCACATTTGTCATATATTTAAAGAACGTTGCTGTCTTAACTACAAATATGCAGTTTTATAGATGCCTAGAGCGTGACATAATGTGGGACCATACACACCTGTAGCTAATGTGTAATTACAGACCTGTCATAAGTAACGCCTGGGTGCATGGGGTGGTGTTGCTGTGCGGGGCGCATGCCAGTGATTCTTGGGAGAACTTAATCATGTCTATACTCTAATGCAGCATTCCCCCAATCCAGTCCTCAGGGACCCACAGTCGGGCCATGTTTTTGCTCCCGCCCTAGCTCCCTGCCAGACAGTCCACGTTTTTGCTCCCTGCTGGAGCTGGGAGGGAGCAAAAATGTGGACTGTCCATCAGTCCCCGAGGACCGGATCTTTATATACTGCTTTAATGCAGTATATATCTGCAACGACTCACTGGACTGTTTATGGTCGGCTTATGATAGAGAATTTAATTCTTGACACTATACCCAATCTCAGTTCACGTTTTGAGTTTTGCCGCTTAAAGTGCGGCAATAAAACCTTTCTCTGCAGCTTTATTTCCCGTATGAACAAGGAAACAAGCTGGTAGCAGTCGGCACAGTCTTCTCAAGCTGTTTTTACAGTTAATGGAGCGCTTGGAGGGTTCCTCCCTGTCGTACACCAGCTTTACTATTCTGGCTTCGGACTTTCTGAGACTCTGCTGGGTATCTGGCTTCTGAAACGGCCCTGGTGCCCAGGCATCACTCAACACATCTCTGCGGCAGCAGGAAGGTTGGAGTGAAATGGGGCTACTGGTGAATAGCCCCACTGTTGCTGGTTCCAGGAATGGTGGCATTCGGGAGTGGAAAGGTTTGGAAAGCAGATGGAAGACGGACTCGTTTAGCCCGGCTTTTGTTCCGTGACTCACTGTTGGTTACACATTTTTTGGAGGCTCCTATACGTTATTCTTGCTGGAAATAAAGAGCATGCTGCTTGTGAGACACGCCGCTTTTGCGTATCTCTCATGAAAAGGACCTGTGCCGTTCCCCTCTCATACACGGCGCTGCATAAACTCGGTGGTCTCTAGAATTATGTGAGATGCCGCGTAGATGATAATGATTCGTTTCCGCTTTGCCAAAGGAGACGGAGGTGCTAAAATAACACAGTTGGCGCAGAGAGAGAATCAGGAACCGACTGCTGTCACCTGCCAGGATCAAAAGACACATTTGGGACTTCCCGATTTTTTTACTTGCAAAAATATTGGGCGTATTTTAAATATAGTTTAGCGTAGTGCGAGTTCCTTCATTATTGCTTGGATCCTGTGATTTTTAAGGGTGTTTAGTCAAAGCTGCATTTTCAAGCACAGTACATATTAGTATAAGTCTTGAGAATGTCAGCCTAGTTTAAGGTGGTTCACATTGCGTTTGACTCATCCATCCAAGCATTCATTCGTCTTCCATAGCAGCTTGTGCGGTGCAGGACCGTGATGCCCCTGGGGCCTGTACCAGGAGGCTCAGAGAAATGCCTGCCTGGGTTGCCAGTCCATCACTGGCAACTGTTTGAATAATCCACACATCCAAATTTGGAAAACTTCATACAGATTATCAATTTGCTACACTTCTCCCTCTAATAATTTATTTTAGCACTACCTGTGACACTTCTGTAGCTCCGAGTAGGAGCTGTTTTTCTGCCTGTGTTTGTGTGCTGACTCTGCAGTAAATTTAATACTCCTTATTGGTCTAAATTACATGGGGGGTTTGAGCCAGTAAACAAAACTATTACTTTAATTCATTCATATAAATGCAAAACAGCTGAAATTAATACACTAATAGATGTTCATAAGACTTTGATTTGTAATTAACTAAGATATTGTCAGATTCTCTAATTATGTCATTAGGAATAACATGTATTTAACTTTTCTTAAGACTTTAATTAATTAGACTTTCCCTGTCAACTTAAAAGGGATTATCAGATCTCCAGTAAACTTTGATGAAATTGCAAATAACAAGTCAAAAATTCAGGTCATTTATTGAGATCGCTGTGTCCCACTTTACAAGTCCAAATGGGATTAAGATAATTAGCATGTATGCAAATGTAGATTCAATTAATTACATAATATTTGCATTAAAAATTGACAACAATGGTTCCATGGATTCAAAGCTTTCCTAAAGGGATCTTGGAAATAGTCAGTATTTATAGTGGGGAAACTCCTTTATGTTACCGCAAACACTATTGTTTTTGGAAGTGTTGTGATATTTACAAATTGAAAACAACTAATGCTGTTGTGACTCTGTGTTACTTGTTTTTTTGTTGCAACCTTTTTTTGCATAGATAATATATTTACCCACTAGTACTAAACAATTTTAAAGCTTTATCTTGTATCGGAGTTAGGTTGCATTTTTAAAGATTTTTGTCCCTTATGAAGATTTGCATGTTCTCAGATTTGTCTTTACACAGTGCAGCCACCCTCTAGGAAACTGTTTAAACTTAAGGATGTTGTTGTTTCACATTTGATGAAATATATGCTCATATTATTCTATTAATATGGGAAACACTTTTCATGCAGTGCAACTATGAAATCTTAAAAGCCTTGCTATGCATAAAATCAACACTTTTATCAGAAGACTCTCTAAAGAAATTGCTAAATGCATGATTTTATTTGTGCACTGGGGTTACGAAATGTCAAGAATCCGTTATGAACGCTGGTAAATATAGACATTTTTGTATCGTTTACATGGTTTGTCACTTGATGGTATTAGGGAGAAAGTGCATAGCAGATGTTTGTTCAGTCAAATAACAGCAGGATCTGGCAGCCTGATGACTCAGATTGTTGAACTTATTGGCCCAGAACTTGGAAGGCATCAGATGTCTAAAGCAGTGTCACCATAACAAATCCATTTGTGTGTACCAATGGAATAGCATGTTAATGCATTGAAGGTTTCCTGTGGCTGTACCCCCCCCCCCCCCAAAAAAAATGCATTTTAACAAAAACTTATACCAAAATGTGTGTTA
Organism: Petrocephalus zakoni; assembly: GCA_026774425.1. NCBI lineage: Eukaryota > Metazoa > Chordata > Actinopteri > Osteoglossiformes > Mormyridae > Petrocephalus > Petrocephalus zakoni. The sequence continues at coordinate 3,940,676 of JAODKN010000021.1, read as the reverse complement.
TGTGGAATAGCATCTTCTGCAGGAAAGGTTTGGTAGAGGAGATGATGAATGACTAAAGACTATTATAATAAAATTGCACAATATATTAGCAGATCCATGGTTTTGGGGACGCTGTCCTGGGGTGGGGGTAAGAGGGGGCCCAGGTGGGAGGGGTTGCCATTATGGGGGCCAGGCTGCAGTAATTTTGTTCCAGGCCTGGGAATTGTGTTTGCCAGAACCACTTCACAGAAAAGTCAGCTCCAAAAAACATTAAGAAGTCTGAGCAAGTCTTAGTCTTTCATTACACTATCAACAGGAAGTCTTGCTTCAAGTAGTTATTAAAAGTTAAAGTCTTATGCCTGTTTGATTAAGTATTCCTATATAGTTCTAATATAGTGAAGTTTTAATACTGACAGAAGGTTCATTTCTTAAATAGGGAGCAAGTGAGGAGATGCATTAAAGTTGCTAAAGTAGAACCAAGATAGAGAAGACCAGTATGAGGTAGTGAAGAGTGGGAGTGGGAGTCATTTACTGCAGAAACAAAGAATGGCCACAGACGGGTTTAGAAGATACATTTTTGGATGTGAAGCCAATGTTACTTATAGAAGATACCTATAGGGAGCAGCAGGTAACACAGCGGCTTAGGCCACTGAGTCGTAACGTGACGGGCAGCTGTGGAAGTCCGGGGCCTGGCTTATGGGTGATATACTTAGTCACTTAGTCGCTGGAATGGGGCATAGGCTTAAGCTTTGAAACAGTAGTAAATAAAACTGGTGGTTCCTGGCAGAACTGCTGAAATCCAGGAGTAAACCTGGAACAAAGCAGGAAGTCTTTGTCAAATGAGTCATTTATAGTGATTTAAATAATTAAAACTTACAGCAGTATGTCTATATATTAATTGGCTGTGACTGAATTTTAAAACCCCTGTGAATGTTTAATGTTCACAAAATCAGTCTCTTTAAATGACTGTACTGTAAAATACCTCCACAATTTACTTGCATAGTGTAACTTAGAATAACGGTTGAGGAGTGCATGGATACTAACGAAGCCTTTCCTCTTGGCAGAATATGCAAAGTATATAACATAACTATGTTTAATTCATCAAAGAACATATTTATCATTGGCACACATAAAATAACAAGGGTTTTTGGGAAATTACTTGCCTTGTCATTTATGTGGGTAAACATTTTGTTTCCAAACCACTGATACATTTTTTAATGTATTGTTATATTAGTTACCACGATAAAATTTTCATTTTGGGCTTGCCATGTAAATGCATGTATGTTGTTTCATGTTGATGGGTGTTTGCTGAAATGGTGTCATTTTCAGTGTTTATGATATAAAATTAGAGAATCTTTTGTTGTCGAGCAGCATAGTTAGGCCCCTAACATTCATGCATGACTGCGGCGTTTTGTTGTATTTTCTGCATTTCTGAAATCCTGGGGTTAAATTGGATACGGGGTGGCGATTTAAATCACCATGCGAGTCGGCTAGTGAACAATAAAATGCATTTTTACATTCATCTTTATAGGTGACCTTTAACTGTTCATACCCATTGTTGTGTGGACTTACCCATCTCAAGTGTGTTGGTTTTATAGAGTAATCTTTGAAGTTAAATCGTGTTTTCTTTATATGTTTTGAATATGCAGAATAAAGGATAACAAGGCACATATGGTGATTAGCTGGACTGACGTATCTTATTTTGGTTTGTAAACAGATATAATGAGAGACACAACAACTGTCTGGGTCCCAGGCCCGGAAGGATTGAAGAGACTATTGTTTTTTTCCTAATCATAATCCAATTTCAAAGACAGAAAGCACTGTGCACGTGTTCTCCCTGGGAGCAATTATCTATAATTAAAATATTTAAAAGTCTTGAAAGCGACACAAAATATCGTAATGAATTGGTTTCCCTACCACTAACTGTTAAAATGATTGCATCTCCTGTTTCCCCACCACATAATAAGTCACAGTTTGGCATTTTCTCCCTCAAGATGGGACATAGAGTTCAGAATGTTTTTCTTTGCCAGTGTCTGTTTGTGGGGAGGTCTGCTCCGAGGGCATTTTTATCTTGATGAATGTGAAATTTCATTAATAGCCATGTGATTATTTACTAACTGTTCATCATTTCCACACAGTTGTGGGTCAACATCCAATGCTTGGATTACATGTTCTGTGTTTCAATCAAAATGTGACCTTAGATATTTTTTTCTATGGGAAACCATGGATTACTATTTTTACTTTTGTTGGAAATATTGGAATGTCACACTGTACTGTATATGAATGTTGTCTTGCCACATAAACTGGTTAGTGGAAATAGTTTTTTAATTGTAATTTGTAGGTTAATGCATGGCACTTGGGACCGGTCTTTTGAATAATCCACTTCAAGTACGGAAAAGCCATATGTACGTAAGTGCTTTTGATTTACCACTTCTGAACTGAATTTACTCATTTTCATCGGTGGGGAACAGTCAACAGAGAGCCCCCGAAGAGCGCCAGAAAGGCTGTGATTTACTGCAAAGCGCAGTGGCACTTACACGCCGAAACGCTCCTCACAAACTAACCTTTGTGGTTTGATAGGAAACAGAGTAACGCAGTGTGTTTAAAATGCATGCAGGCAGTGGGGCCCCGCCCCCAATGTGGCGTCAGGAAAATTAAAGCACCCATAAATCGGTAATACATTTTATATTTAGGACTATTTCCAAAAAGGTGCTAAAGCACATATAATATGTCAGCTAACACTACAATGCGAATACTATTTTGCTGCGGTCGAACGCTGTGTATAACGATTTCCCTTGTAATCACAAACACATCACATGACCAACTCTGCGTAGTTCTCCCTAATTAAACATGCAGAATGAAACAAGAACACATGTTAATTTAATGTAACAAAAATGTTGATTTCCATGCGCTTCCCTTTAAAATATTCATGGAGTAGACTTGCATTTTAAGATGCATCAAAGAAGCTCATGATATGTAAATGCGATGCGCGCTGCCATGCTCTTCAAGGCTGGCTTGCTGTGTTCTTTGAAACCAGGCCTGTTGGTGGTTCCGACAACGCTTTTTAAAATCGCATAAAAAATGGCGCAAATAAAACTATGTTACTACAGTGATATTTAAGACACACGCCCTAAAATACTTGGTGGTGGGCGGGGGGGGGGGGGGGGACAAACCTTTAAAACCCAATAATATTAGAGTGGGTAAGG
>JAODKN010000021.1:3911256-3933975 GCA_026774425.1 Petrocephalus zakoni | reverse complement strand
GGAACACACACGCGCACACAAACATTTTCCCCAGAAATTACAATATTATGTGTTTATTTATACATATATGTATTAAGACATGTCCTTGTCAATAAAATAACATTTTCATATACAATCTTTTGGGGGGAGAAAAATCAGTAACTATATAGCAATAGGTTTATTTCCTTAAAGGAAATGTTCTTCTTGAATAATTAATCTTCTCTTTGGTGCAGACAGAATCTTGGGATGAAGATGTGAGGCGTGGATATGGTTTTCTCAGGAACAAAGGGAATGTAGAAATGAAAGACAGAAGGATATGACGAGATATAGGCTATAGTAAAGGGGTAACTGTTCTGTCTGCACTTCGCTCTCTCTCCCTCTCTCTCTCTCTCTCTCTCTCTCTCCCTCCTTCTCGCTCGCTTCGCCTCTCTCCCCCTCTGTTTCCCTGTCCTACTGTCTGCCCCTCGGTCCCTCTCCCCTATCCACCCTCTCTCTCGCTAGCCCACTGTGACTCTTCAGTTAACAAACAGCGTTTCCCATACTGCCGCTTGTCCTGTCATTGTAAGTACTACCTTCTATTATCAGCTGAAGTTCAATGAATCGATTGTTTTTCCTTTTTTTTGTTTGTCAGCGGTGAAACTGTAGTTGAACGACTCACGCATTGCTGTGTGTATATCTGTTATTGTGATAACGGTTTTGAGATGGATTTGCTAATTTGATTTACATTTTTTATTTTGTGATTAAAAAAAACATATCTTTGAAGTCGAACCTTCCACCTTAACTTTTCCGTTACCACTGAATAGAGAGGAAAAAGTTACACTTTATGTAATTTGAAGAGGTCAACTAGTTTTGCGTAATAATTTAACCATGGATATGTTATTTCATTTAAATTGTTTAATAAGACGCTGTTCCACGCACTGATGTGATAACCGCCAAATCACTTTGCGCCTGTATTCACTGAAATAAACTTGAATATGTTGTAAAAGCTATGCTTACCTTCGTGGCTCTTGGATGGGCTTGTGTTTGAGTAGCGGAATGTATATGCAAATGAAAGAATACATCTAATTGAATTGTCGGTCTTCTAGGGCGCTGTCAGCGTAAGGACTCAGCGTCAATATACGGCAATTAGATGATTCTCTCTTTCCAAATTTGCACAGCTGGCATTATCATTAACAGGCTGGGAAATGGACGAGTTCTGGATATTCAGGAAATGTACCTGAACTTTGATATGACGTACTCTTCGTTTATACTGCAAAATATATATATGTAGCGGAATACAGATCGTACACGGGAACCTTGGATTATTTCTTATTTATAATCAAGCAGGTGTTTAACGTGTATGAGAGGGTTTTTTTTTATTATTTTACACTTTTCATATATAAATATAGATGTGTTGATTAGAGTTTTGAGAAACTTTACGAAACTTTTGACTGTTTTATATTTCCCGTAATAATTAAATTGTTCTTGCATCATCAAGCAACTTGGTTTTGTCAGACCTAAATATCAGACTGTCAGAATGGCATTTGTTGTTCGCGATCAAGCGATACACATCGTGCTAGTGACGTTGCGATTGTGACTTAAAGCACTCACCTGAATGACACCGGCCTGAACTTGAAAGATCATTTCATTCAATGAAGAGATAATTGCCTCGGACTATTTGCCCCAAATTGTAGTTCATTATTTAATGGCATAAATGAATTACCTGTGTGTGAAGGCGAACTGATCACTCCACTAATAAAAGTGAACTTTTCGGATGTGGTAAAAATCTGTAAAACATCACTAAATGCTAAAGCGATTTCTAAAATTGTAACGTGTTATGACACCTTTTAAAAGCTGCAAAATAGCCAATATAATATTAAAAACATCTTCATAGTATAGCATCTATGGTGAAGTAAAGATGCAATTAAACGCTATTTTTAGTTTTAAATTAAACACAGATCTCAACAGAATCTTCCAAAAAAAAAAAACCGAATTTTCCCTCAGCTGAAAATCAGCTTTGCCATTACCTACTCACAATGTCTAGTGTGTTATCAGTGTCTAGCGAACTGTTACAGACCTTGTTCATTGAACTTATTTAAATACAATGTTTATTTTACGCATGTACATTTTTAACTGTATCAGTAGAACTTACAGATTAAAATGTGAAAATTAATACACCACTTATTGTTTATTCTATATTGTTATTGCTATACTGTTTGCATAGTAAGATCCCTGTCATTTTGATTTAACTCCCGTTGAATGAAATAAATTCCCGTGTTCTTCGCAGAAAAGGCATTTCGGTACCCTGCTCGCCGCCTTGCACCGGGGCGCGCGCCCTTACTCCTCCGTGCATTCCAGCCTATCCCTTCGCTATCAGCAATCAAGCGAGGACTCGCATTAAACTTTACCGGAGGGGTGCACTTCATCTTTTCGAGAGCTTTTTTTTCTTTTCCTGAGCACGTTTCTTTAAGGTCGCGTGTAAAGTAAGACGGCGGCTCCTTTCTAAATAAGTGCCTTGCTGACAGTGACAGTGACACGAAAGAGCGGCCCCCTTTACACCTTGACTGGGGCAGCTATGCCCTTCAGCGCCTGTATCACGAGCTCTCCCTTGTTCTAAATTAGTCGCGTATACGTTCAAACGACGTTAATTTTCTGACATTTCTTTAATAGCAAATCTTCTTATCTAGTTGCTCGACATGTTTTGCTGTTAAACTTCCCGTCCACAGTCTCCGGGCAGCGGGTTCTCTTTACCCTCTCTCACCGGGGGCCAGCCGGCTCTCCAAGACTCACAAACGTGCTTTATTTTCTATTCACTATATTGCTGCTAAAAAAACAAAACACTCGCCACCAGCAATAACTTATAATAACGCCGCTATTAGAATAAGTGTTTTAAAACATTACTCTTATTTTCTTCATTCGTACTCTGCCCCGATCGCCGCTTTTAATTCCCCCCCCCGCGCTTTTCTCTCTCTCTTCTTGGCTAACACTCCCCCCCCTCACCCCCCCTGCCTTTCTTGCCTCTCTTGTCTGGGAGGGGGAGCCCTGCCTCTTTGCCTTCCTCAGATCAATGCCCTGGCCACTCACTTTCTGATGTTGCACGACGGGAAATGCTTTGAATATTTGCGACATGGCCGCGCACATTGATTGCCAAGATTGACAGCACTAACCATCGCCTTCACTTGTTTCCGAGCGAGGGAGCGAAATAAAATAGGCAATAACAAAAGGTCCTTGCAGTTTTGACAGTTAAACTTATTTAAAACAACGGGATTCCCTCTCTATGGCCCGTGGGAACACCAGCAGACTTTAGTTTCTTTTTTTTTTGTGTGCCTACAGATATCAGTGATTATTATTTTCTGAAATATAAATACCGAAACGGGATACCGTAAGGACCAGCGCTTGCCCCTGCCCGACAGGCTACGTCAAGGTAACCACGAGTGATCTGGACCCGATCGGTGTTCCTTCCGTCTTGTGCTTACTGTGATCTTTTTGATTTTGCTTTTTGTTGTTGTTGCTGTTGCTCCGTCCCGGCGCGCCGCTTGTCAGCGGTCTCCTCTATCCCGTCCGCGCTTTCTCTCGCTTCGGCACCCTGTTGACACTTAGATCGGTGTTCGCGACGGGGGGGGAAAAAGACGCACATTGTTCGGCGAAGTGGATCTCCCAGTTTGAGGAGTAGCGTTTGTCCGTCTTATTTATTTACTTCGTGCGGGACGCGGGGATCGCAGACGACGGGGGCGACTCGGCTCATTCCGAGCGGCTGCCGCGTCTCGGTCTATCCGGAATGCGCGCCGCTGCATGTATCTGCTTTTCTTTATTTAGCGTGACAATGCTACTTTTATTCAGGCGGACTGAAGTTGAATCCATGTGCTCGCTGCGTGATTTTACACGCGGCTAATTGCGGGGGATCTCGCTCGTGGTTCCCCTTCACTTGCGCGCACAGGCTGAGCAGGCGCAGTTCCCACCCCCCCGGCGTAAAATAAAACCACTTTTGCGGCCGAAAGGCGCGTTGTTGCGTGTGAGGCGCCCCGATCGCCGCTAACAGCCTTAATGAAGTTGGCTTTGCGGCTCCGCGCACTGGCGGCTCCCGTACGTGTAACGCACAAGTGGGAAGCAGTTTCACTTTCGTCCACCAAGCGGTACTATTCGTTGACAATGACGTGCGTGTGGCTCGGTACACCCCCCCCACTCCAACTCTGAAGGATCTGAGGATTGGAAAAAAAAAGTTTCTTTGAAGTTGAGAGTGTGTTGTGTCTTTATTTAGAATGCCTCGCTTTTACACGACCGGTAATATATAGATCTGGCTATGATGGGATATATTTAATAATCACAAAAGGGGGGCATCCTGTTCTCCCTGTCGTAATAGCTTGGGAATTCTCTGCGACTTAACTTTCGCTGGAGGTCACGCCAATTGACCTGAAAAGAATGCATAAGCCATAAATTAAAATAAACCCCTCATCTTGAAGTCCGATCCATTTAGAGACAATACACAACCTGGGCAAACCAGGCTTCGTTTACAAGCGGACAAAACAGCGCGCCGTGCTGGGACGAAGGAGCTCCAGAAGTGAGTACTAATTCCTAATAGAATGCTTTGATAGCATTCTGCAACTGCAGATGAGTAATATTTAAAACATCCATTCATCCAATTTCTATGCACTTATCCTGGTCAGTGTCTCGGGTAATATTTATAAAGCTGCAAATTAAAATGCTTTGCAATTCTGTCTATAAATATGCGAGATCGGTGTCATGTTCAATATCACTGGAGTTATGCTCTGTTCAGTTATGAAACAATTTTGAGCGAAAATCTAACGCTGTCTTAAAGGCATGCGTTCGTGTTTTCTTTTGCATTTTGAAAGTTAGTGCTGCAATATTTATTTAAAAGTAGACGCGGCAGAAATAGGCCGTATCATTTTAATTACATTTTCGAGATAGGTTGAAGTAGACTGTATATTCCGAGAAACGCCGAAGACGCTTGAAAGACGATTTGTTCTATCGAGGTTTTAATACGGGAGAAAGGAGCGCGGCGTGGGTGAACTTCGCCTGGAGACCGGCGATAACTCATTTTAGGGTGTTCCCCTAAATTACACCAGGCACGCATTTTAGATAAAACGTCTACCCGAGCACTGCATGAATAGCAATAATATTTATATAAGAAACCTTATTATGGAGAACTTTCATTCGCGGACAAACTATTATAAAAGCGACGGAAAGCTATAAGCAAATTGCAATCATTTAAACAGTCGGGTAAATTTTAAACGTTACATCTGTCGGGAAAAAAACCGGCTGTGTAAGATATGTTCTGCTATTGTCCTGCCTTATCTAAATCTATGCAGTTATCAGTGATCTGAAACGCGCAGCTACACTGTGCATATTTCACTTATCCGAAAGAGTTTTTCTCCAAAGCATTTCTAAAAGAATTACGGCTTAAGTTTCTCTGTATGTTTTTTCAATTGTGTCTTGGGTGTAATAATAACTAAGCACTCTATAATACATTCTTGTCTTAAGTGACGGGGGCTATTTGAAAGACAATCCTCTGGCTTGTTCCTCTGTTGGGGTGAAGTTGATCCCCCAATGGCATTTTGTTTTGAACAGTTGCTGTTTGCCGTGTGTGGAAGTTCCCTCATAAGGTAAGGTGGCTCGGGAGTCCAATGCAACCCCAAATGGCACATTTATAATTAGAATGCCAATTCAGCACATTGTCCTGATTGCTATACAGGGATCCGCACTGTCTGAATTTCAATAGAGGAGATGTTATTCACCGTCGGCCACTTTTGCACTGCCCGCACCGGCTGATTAAGTGGGCTGATCTATATATAGCAAATGTGCGATTGTTTCAGCCCTTGTTTAAAAGGCAAAATAGCGCCCAGTCTGTTGGGTTGTTTCAAAGAGGCTCATTCAAAAATTAGTTTGTATAAATTACAATATAAATACCCCACTGTCGTCTCAAGGAGAAAGATCCCTATTTGTTTTAAAAATATCCAGAAACGTAATAGTAGACTGGTAAAAAAAAACACGATTTGATATATTTAAATAAATTAATTAGCCTTTCCACTTAAGGGGCGTGCCTCGAATTTTGAAACGGAATATTAACATTTAATATAGCATCACACCACAAAAAGAAAACATGTCTGGTATCCCCCCCCCCCCCCAAGTTTAAATGCACTCACACTCCGACTGCTTATGAAACATTCCTTAGAAAGATGCCTCTTTCTTTCGCTGCGTCTTTATTACCCATTTCACTTCCTTTCGTGAGTCTTGAACTGAGACGTGTTTTCTTTCATTTTCTTTGTGATTTTCATTGTCATTAATTCCGCTCCATGGATTAGTCCGTGTGATGATATTAATGCGATTGCATTTTTTTTGTTTCTTAACTGCGGCTGTGGCGTCTCGGAGCTTGAGGCTCCGGGGAAGTAAAATGCATTCCTTAGCTGGATCAGGAGTATAAAATGCTAATCGCGGTGCCGGTGTATCGGAGATTTTGGGTAATATTTTGGCACAGTGCGCTTGCTAGTTGCACTGACCAGTCTGCCGTTTTCAAAACTGCTTTTCCAGCTGAGGCTCGCAAATACGTCAATTATTTTAGCGCTATACAAATATGATTTGATGCTTGACATGACGAAACGTTAATTTACTTAACAGACTCCTAGGTTTAACAGATTTAAGGATAATAGCAGTATTATATGGCATTATTATATGGGAGTACACTATAAAATTACATAGGCCCATTATACCTACTTTATTCAGAGAATATTGCCTTCGCTAATACATTTTAAATGCCAACGTTGTATGTTATGTTAGTCTCTCCATCAAAATACATATGTATTTTAATTGGAGCTAAAAGTTTCAGTTATTTCTGTTTCGGTGAAACTGTGTCTTTTTTAAGGAATATATAGCCGTATAGCCGTGTCTCACTGTGACTTTTTTCACCAATTTGAAATAAAAGACCCGGAATGTCACAGATGAATTCGCCTGTTGTATTGTCGTTTGCCACGTAATGATTTTTTCCCCGTCATGTTCTCCCGTAATAATATCTAGGGCAAATGAATTCTGGAGATTGCAAGCAGAGAGTGACATTGCTGCAGTTAATATTAGTTTACTACGCCGCTTTGCCGTATCAGTGCACGCTGAAGCGATTACAGCAAGACGGAGAGTGTTTTGACCAGTCCGTATTGACGTTTTTTCTCCCTTTTAATTAAGTGGTATTTTGTAAATCAGTCATGACACTGGCATTGTCCTGTGGGGCAACACTGTGGTTTATATTAATGTTTTAAGTAGAATTCCGATGTATTCTCTGGGGACATTAGTATTTAGTAGATTGTACTGTAAATCCAAATTGTAAGATTCAAAATGGCAATTAAATAATTGCTCCTGATTAATGGGTGAGTTATTCTTCAGTTACATTTACAGGAAGTCATTCCAAGGACTGGTTGAGTTTTCATTTTGCCCTCTTCTATAAAAGAATTTACCACTATTATTATTTCCTAAATAACAATTACGAAATCCATCTGTTTTCATTTCTAAGCAGTGTTCCCATTTCATATATAAACTGCTTAATTTGCTTTCTGCCTAATGTTTGCTTGTGCTATACCTATAATAATTCATAAATATTATTATTATTGTTGTCGTTGATGGTGGTGGTGCTCCGTATGTCATTCATGCCATTAGGTAGCAAAAATGATACACTGCACAGTGTCAGTAATTTAGCACTTGCACATGGTACATCTTTAAATTATAGAATGGCACAATAACTGTATTTTTAAGACCTATGTGGGGCATTATTTAAAAACACTGATGAGCTGTAATGAAAAATGTAACCTCAAAATATGAGAGGTGGGGTGAAAGTCATATTTGGTAACATATCTGTTGATCTTTTATCAAGTGTTAGAGCATGACTGGTTCAGCTTGCACCAAACATCCTTTTCTTACGTTACGCCCATAGGAACAAAAAGGAGGCTTTGGGATAGTGATTGACACAGGTGATGAGGCCTTGTTCCATCTGTAGGCCTGGTGAGCGCTAATCAGCAGCCCCCTTTCGGGCGCATTCGGCCGATTGGCTGCACTGTCACGTCACCCGTCCATGCTGCGCTTCCCACAACTTGGGAGACAAATGAAGTGGAAAGCCAGGCTGAATTTTGGAAACCTGCTTCTCGTTGTCTGCTTTCTATCTGAATAAATGTGGTTCTGGCAGAATCATATTATAGGCGGCGCGGTAGCAGGAGCGTGGAAGTGGCACAAAGGCCGCGTTCTTGCTTTACATTGCTTTTTGGCCCTGAGCATTTCTCTGTCATGCTAAAAGCACACTTAGGATGTTCTAAAACTCTCCCCCCTACCAGAATTTGGGAATTGTGATTTGAACCTACCGATATGAGCATGTGCAAAATAATTAACAAATTAGGTAAAGCAGGGGGTGTTAATGCATAGGAAATGTACTACTGGTGAAGCATAGCTTTTTGGCAGTTAAAATCCTCTGAGCTGTAGAGATAGCTTGGCTAAGTCTGCAGATATATATACAAGCAGCCCACTCACCATAGTGAGCTTCAGAGTAAAACACTCAATCTAGCACTAATATTGCTCCCTTCCCCTTTCTAGACAGAATGCATTTCTACATTCACCTATAAATGCCATTTGGATCATTATGGTGAAAAAGTCACTTGCTGTCATTTACTTTAGTATGGCAAGCGGAGCCGTCATTGGCACGGATGGATTAGCAAAGTCGCCAGGATTCAGATCTACAGCCATATATCTCCTCTCAGCGCTTCTGTGACGCGGGAGCGTCGTCTGAAAGCCGCGGCCTCCCTGTCGGGCCGGACGGCCGTGGCAGTCGCGCGTGCCCGCGGGTTAGCGCCGCTCCGGATAGCGCTCGCTCCCTCCTCGCGGTTGGGGGGGGGGGGGGGGCTTCTCTGGCACAAACAGACTCAACAGATTCCTGATGATAAAAAAAGATGAGAGGAGATAAACAACAGCAGGTCGGGTAAAGTTAAAGAGGTAGGGCAGAAGTGAGGGAGGATAGCGGAGGTGAATAAATATGGAAGCACATGTTGTGACATCTGTCTTTATTAGTGTTAGCTAATTTGCCGCAGAATATTTCAACAATGATCAAAACCGATGGCAACATGTTTATCAGGACTCTTTCTTTTGTAGTGATCTGAGCCCCCCCCCCAAGTGTCTGTTAGGATGTATTATTTACTCAGTGAAGCATTTTTCATTTCAGGATCTCTAAGTCTCCTTATTCTTTGTGCCCTGCATTTCATGTTGGCCTGACATACTCTTGGTTCAAATGTGCCATTTGCACATTCTGCTAATTATCTTTGCATAATTAAGCCGATTATTGGCGTCGGATATGTCCGTTTTGTAGATTGCTTCTGAGATCAAGGGGGTCTTGGTGTAATTTTAAAATATGTGTATTGTTCCTTTGAATCATATATGCATGGTTTCATAAGGTCAGTGCTGGAGAAGGAGATCTCTTTTCAGCTGTTATCAGGAGATTGTGTTAAATTTGGGTTCATGGCAATTATTGGGAGCATTTGGCGGACGAGATATCACCCCCCCCCCCCCCGAGATACCGCTATCACAGTGACTTCCTGATCTCAGACATAACAAATGTCTCACATTTTCCTCAGCTTAACACGCACTGAAAAAAATCCCATGTGGTGATCTTTTCTAAATGGGAATAAACTGTGATTAAACTGCATTTCAGACCAGTTCTCCCAGTACGCTGCCAGCGTGTTGCTAGGGAAACACGGAAGCCCCCGAGCCATTGTCACCCCAAAGTGTAACTTCACCCTGAAATATCGATCGGGTCGCTGGCTCTCCGCTTCGGCTGCGAGCTGCACTGGGCAGGCCACATCGCGCCGCGGCTGCAAACTGGGATAAATCCAGTGGCTCGACTGCATGGGGACCCAAGTCATTTTTAAATTCCCGTGTAACCCTTAGAAGTTGGATAAATAAGTAAATTGACTAATGGACTTGTACAAATAGACATTTAACTTTAGTCTTAAGTATTTCTTTCCACATCGTAAGTACAAATTAGCCGGCCTATACTTATCTGTGGCTTAACAACACTCCCAAATTGCAGTCTTGCTGTTGAAAAAAAGACACTGAATTTACAGCACACAAGGACGTGTAACATAGCAATACAGTCTGGCATACAGTCTTTTAACCGCAGTGGAAGCTCAAATGATTTGTTTCTTTTTCAGGGCACGCATTGTTTTTTTTTTTTCCTTTATAACCTTGGAACCAGATTTCTCCTCATCTAAGAATAGATAATTGAACATACGTTTTTCATTCTTCTGCTTTCACTTCATAAAGGGAGTGTGTAACCTTTTGACGGCGCTGAAAGGTCTCACCTGCGCCCCGCGGCTCGCGGCCACTCAGCCCGCCGCCGCCGAGCCGCATTAGCGGCACCTTTTAAGGGCGCCGGCGGTCGCTTCGCCCGGACTTACAGGCACTCGGAGCGCAAATTTTCTCTTAAGTTCGCCGCAACCTGCTGATTCCAATAGCAGTTTGTGCAGTCTGCTAAAGGGGCATGCTTTATAACGTTAAATAGACAGAGCGCGAGATATATTAGGCGCTTATGAAGAAAAATAAACGTGTAATTAATTTCTGTGGATACGGGATATCGGGATTCTCAGGCGTCCTCCATGCGTTTTCTGGCCCAGGTCCGAGTCGAGTCGGGATTTCGGTATGGGGCACCCCGGTCGCGAGGGAGCGTCACGAGCCGCAAGCCGCCGCGAGCCGAGCGCGAGGGCCACGGGCGCTATTTCCATATCAAAGCCGGCCGACGGCCCGCCGCGTGGTAATTAAGCCGCGGCGGTGCGCACGCGCGCGCGGGCACGGGGGTGCGGTCGGCATCCCGGGAGGCGTGCACGTGGTCGACCCCTGCACGCTTCTCCAAATACACTTGTAATTTTGCATAAATGTTTATGTCGGGCCACACTCTTGTGTGGAGAGTCTGTCTCCTGGCCAAAACCCTTTCAAGACCAAGTTAGTTTTCTTTAGCAAACCGTTCATTGTGGCTTTTTTTGTATGTTCCTTTTTGTACTTTTTTTTTCAAACCATGTTACTCTGCTTTCATAATATTCATAAACTGTAAGTAATGCCAATGAAAACAATGTCATTATTATTATTTATTATTATTATTGTTATCATCATCATTATTATTAATAACTGAAATAGACTTTCTGCCCCACCCTCTGGTGCTGAATTACATTAGTGAATTAATTTCATTCGACTTTGTTGCAGAGAACCACGGAGGGGTTAGGAGGCTTTTGTTAAACCTATGTTGAGTCCTTTGTTAGGCCAGTCCATATGGAATTGTCAGGCTCCAAGGGCGTGACCCCAGGGCTTGTCGGCCAATAGCAGACAAGGTGACCGTTGTGTGGCCTCGTGTTCTCCTGGACGCAGCTCATTGGGCAGCCCTGACCTACCCAGTTGTTCTCAAGCCGCTGTGTCCCTTGGGCTGGGCGCTGCCAAGAAATGGCGTGCCGAAAGCCGACGCGTGCTTCTTAAACCGCGCCGACGTCTCGCCGCCTTCAGGCCCGCCGGGCACGCCGTGCCTGCTGTGCCTGCCGGTCGCACTGGAGCCCTGCAGCTCGCTTCAGAGCCATGATTAAGCAGCAGAGTGCAGGAGGCTAGTGGCCGCGTCAACACCACCTCAAATCATGGCGTTTAACTCTGACTGGCCACATAAATCACGGGAGTGTTTGTTTGTTTGCGGATATAATAAATAATCCCAGAAGGTTGTTTTTTTTTTGAAGGAAATGACCATAGTCCTTATGGTATTGTTTATGAGACATGGCAACGACCCTGTCAGGCAGTGAGTAGCATGGCCCAGAGAGGGTAGCGAATTGGAAGGTAGGTTGCATCACCTTTGTGTCATGTTCTATTGGTGTTGTTTAGTGTGTAAAAATACCATCCATCCATCTTCTGTAACCACTTGTCCTATTCGGGGTTCTGGGGGAGTCCAGAGCCTATCCCAGAGACTATAGGTGAGAGGCAGGGGACAACCAGGATGGGGAACCAACTCATTTAACTCCAAGTCACCTCAGCGTGTTTTTGGACTGGTGGGGGTAAATTGGAGTAGCCGAAGGAAATCCCACAGTGACAACATGCCTATGCAGGCATAGTGGAGACTCAGACCCTAGTCCCAGAGGTGTCAGTGTTAGTAAGTGTGCCACTGCCACCTTGCATACATACGCCATTAATAATAACATCTCCTCTACACTATGCCAGTGAGAAGGTTGATGATAGAGATTTTTTTTTGTCACGGCTGACTGTTACACAGAGTTCTGCTGTCTTTATTAAGGAGGACAGCAGGTGTCCCAATAAGGTAGAGGAAGACATGAGAAAGACTGCAAGGTATTTCACTGCCTTTAGGTTGGGGGGGGGCTTTAGTCCTGATGCTTTGGGTTCCACCACAAAGTGACCCCTTCAACCCTTTAGTCTATGTCAAGAGTCCCATAAAAGTTCAAGTTTGTCCCAGATGGATGGCGGGGAGACGTCAGACTTATGATATCTTGATAGTTGGAGTACTGCCCCCTCCTGCAATCTGTGCCTAACATTTCCCAACCTCTTCCACTGCATCTGTCATCATATGATAGATCACAAACTTTACTGCCTGTAGAAATGGCTCAGGGTCACTAATTGATATAACATGATTTGGCACTAGGATTTACAAGGCAACACCAGCACTCAGGATCCTGTCCATCACCTGACTGCTGGCTATTTACTGTTTCCAAACGTGCTGTTTTTCAGTGTTAAATCCACCCCAATTTAACAAACATAAAGCTGCGATACATGGATAATGTGGCACAATGGAGACACAGTGACCCAAAAATACCAGACACTGATCTCTTCATTCCCGCAGTTGGTATGTGCCATTATATGAGTGTCTCTAAATATAACTTGAAAAAAAATGTGTGCATTAAGGACCAGTCAGGAAGGCGGAGTACTGAGACACATTGGCTCTTATGTAGCTGGGCTGCTGATGGAGGTCCCTGCCCCCCCCCCCCAAGTCCCCTATCCCCTCCGAATGCCCAACCTCAGTCTAAGTTTCAGCCCTCCATCAGGTATCCTCGTGCCTCTGTGTGAAGGAGCCCCCCCCCCGACGCAGCGGTCGGAGGTTAGAGCAGAGTCTCCTTGCTGGAATTCTAAGAGATGGAACGCTGATGGTTTCTGCACATGGGGAGGGGGCCATGATGGGGTGGGGGGTGATAGCTTATAGCAAAGAAGGAGGGAGAGAAATATAAAGACAAACTGAGTCTTCAGAGTGTGAGAGATTGTGGATCCGGTTTCTGCTGGTTGGGACAAAGGGACAAGGAGAAGTCCTGTTTTACTACAGATTTATGTCTAGCACTGGGCTGTAAACAGGGAGAAACATACTATCTGCATACAGAGAGCTGACACTAATTATAGTACTGTAAAGAAGACACAGATTGGGGGGGGCGCAAATGTGAGAGGAATTGCAAGAAACCATTAGGTGCATCACGGGGACGGGTGTAATATTTAAATGAGAGGACTTTTCTCTTCTGCTGGAATTGTAGCTTGCCTAAGTTTATCAAGGAGTGCTTAGAGGGGACATCTTGCAGACCCCATAATCCATTCTTTGTAATTCACACCCCCCCCCCCCAACTCACCCTGGCCCAGTCCATACAGACAGAAGCAGACGTTTCAGGGACTGACAGAAATCGTTTAATTTGTTTTTCAGACTGGAGGCTCCTAGAGTTCAGGGCCGTCCGCCGAGTTCCTGTTCGCCCTTTAGTCCTCTGACTTTCGGATCCGTGACGGTAACAAAAGACGGTAACGGCCGGTGCTCCCCCTCAAAGTGCTCCCCGGCTGCCCCCCGAAAGCGTCGCTTCCTCGCTGCGCTCCAGCAGACGCCTTACTCGTTAGGGGCGCGTTGTGCGTTCAGGGTTTGGGTGGGGGGGGGTGTATGGAAATAATCAGCGTGTCTGCCGCTTTTTGTCAGCTTTCCAATCATGGCCTATGAGAGCATAACTGTGCCTGTCGCCCATTCTTGCTGCAGCCTTCATTTCACTTGGTGACAAGGGGCTGGCGATTGCTGGCCCCTAAGAGTAGGGTGCGTCGTTGTTCTGCGTGCTCACAGGGTTAAGGCCACTGGTTACCTTGACTTCCTGTGACTTCTTTGTTCTCGGGCCACTGTTGTTGTTTTCCTTTTTTTTCCTTTTAATCATACCTCTGCTACCACAAAAAGGTAACGATGGCCTATCGAACCCTGAAAACATAGTCTTTGTGCCCCACCGGACAACTCCATCTGCTCCGTGGGCCCCCGCAGGAGGGGGCAGGCTCACGGAGGCTGGGGACCAGTGGAGTCCATGCTCCTCGCTTGGCTGTGGAGCCGGAGGGGAGAATAAAAGAAGCTGGGAGGTGTTAAGACAGGAAGTGGATTGCCAAACGGTTTCCTGTGTGGAAACTCAGGCCATATGATGCCAAAAACACATTAAAGTTTCGGGGGGAGCAAGAAGGGAAAAAATTCTGTGGGTGACGTCATGATAGTAGCTATGCCCACATATTTCTCGTTATCCAAACCCCGGCTTTTGTGTCCTGCGCCGGTGGTTACGAGGGCGGGCGGAGCTTGTGGGATACATTGGTTGGGAAAAATAAGTACAGGCTGAGGGGGATGAGTGCTGGCTTTTTACATTTGCATGATTTTTTTTTTTTTTTGCAACCAATTTCGGTCCAAACCGATGGGCGGGACGTTTCACTTTTGGGGAGACTGAGTGGTTTGCTCACTGTGAGGCAGGCCACAGTCGTTGGGGGATGTGGGTGGGGATAAATGCTTATACTGGTGTCATTGTCATTTTGTTCAGTGCCGAACACACTGGGATGAGCGCCCCCTACCAGGCGAGTAAATAATAACCGGCATCAGCAGCAGTGAGCCTTCGGGTGTCAATTAAGGTGCAGTCGCTCTACTGGTCTTTAAGGCCTCTTCATTACTCAGCTCCTGTGTCGATGTATAAATAAATATACCCAAAATATATTCCACATGACAAAGCGCCACTGCCTAGCCAATACCCTGGCATCGGCCAGATGGAGATATTTCTCCTTTCGGCCTATGCCAGCACATATTAACCGCAGCATTGAATAAACATCACGTAGGAAGCTAGGAAAATATGAGTATGGTGCTGTGACGAGAGTGGAAAGTGGAGTGAAATGAAATTAAAACTTATCCACTCTCTCATTAGTCAGTCAGAAGAAATGTCCATCTGAAAGAAACAAAGAGGTTTCGAGCAGCAAAGCAGAAATCTTCACAGGTTACTCTAAGGCTGACTGTAATTGGCTGTGATTGTGTTCGAACCCATGGCGTATTGGGTAATTGGTAAATTGGCTCCTTTTCTGGCATCGAACACCAGATGGAACTAGCCTTTGTTATTCATTCTTACATAAGATTAGAAATATTCTTCACATTTGCCCTGTAGGTGAAGAGGGCAGTTGACACAGTGTACACTGTGTCTGCAGCTGTTATTGGGTACGGCCGTTTGCCCTGTTTGCATAGAGGGGACACTAATATTTAACTGTTATTGGAAAGGTGTATCCAGTTGACCAAAAGAACTCTTCTGGGTCACTGAGTCTGCCCTGGCTGAATACGGCAGATCACTGTGAGAGAGCCAACACCCCCAGATTGTGCAGAAGTCAAAAATCTGAAAGGAGTATGATGTCATTTCATTCCAGGACCTGTCATGGTCTTAGGATGTTCAGAGTAAATTAGTAGAACTGATTTGTTTGAGCATTTGAATTGTGTTTTTTTTTTTTAAACCTCAGTTATAATTATTTTCGTCTGCTGACATAGGATGAACTGAAATGTGCTACTTGTGTTGCATATCATATGATCCCTTGCAAATAGGGCACTTTTTAAAACAGATCTCATGTTTTTTTTTTTTTAGCTCAAGACAGTCTAGTGTAGTTTGTGTACAGGAATTACTTTCATTTGCATTTTATCTAATCTTTTTTTTAATGAATCTTTTAAAGTTTTGGTAAAAAAAATTGTGGACAGGGTTTGCGGCTTTGCATCCTATGCACGTCCCATGTCCTCCTGCCCCCAAGAGAAGATGAGCGTGGCTGATCGGGCGAGGGGCTTGGTAGTGGGGGGGTGGGGTGAAGGAGCAGGCAGTGATGCTAAATTAGCCGCAATGCCAGATATAAAAGAGTCGACTGTAATGCCGATGGGGACTTTTTGTAGCCTGTAATGTTGCTGACGTGTAAACAAGATGCCATAGATTGCTAGAAGACTCTCTTACGCCAGTCTGGTCAGGGATTGGTCAAAGGGAGGATTGTAGTGCAGGAATATCCCAGAGTGTGCAGCGAGCTGTGTGTGTGTGTGTGTTAGGGGGGCACATTGGATAAAAATCTGTTATTTTGAATATGTGGGGACCACCTTTATGGCTCCAGCCATGTGTAGTTTGCACATGTCCAGTTTGGAGAAAGCATTGGCTGTCTCATGCCGTTTGGAGGGGGGAGGGGGAGTCTTGGGCATGCTATAGGTGGGGGTGGGGGACACTCTGAAGGAGAAGGTGGGAGGTGCACCTCCATGATGGAGCTGAATTTACAAGTCACCATCTGCAGGACAGGGGGGGTTTGCGTGGTTGCCAGGGCGAGGAGAGCCCTCTAATTAAATCGTCATCATTATCAACTTGTGGTCAGCGCTTATCCCAAATGCTAAGCCTTCCAAAATGAATGTGGAGTCAGGGAAACTTTCCTTGAAGCCTGCGATGGATCAAATTAGAGAGACTCCGGAGGACAGAAAGTCCTACAAAGAACAGTGTTTTTTTTTCTTTCTTTCTTTCCCTGTCTTGCTGGCGTTCGGTGGAAGCAGCACTGCCGTTTCCACTCAAGTCTAAGCGATTACTGAGCTCTGGGCAGACGTGGAGAGACCTAACGGTGTCTGCAGCGGCCGCTGCCTTTGCCCAGAGTAATTAAACCACAGGAACACGGCGAAGCGCTGAGCGTTGGTGGCCCGGCGTTGGAAAACAGCGGGGCCCCTTTCGGATTGGCTCCCAGAAACAGCGGCCGCCGTCTGTCAGGCCCTGCGCCGAACACTGTCATACGAGCAGCCCGACTCACCGCATTACAGCTCGCGGCCGAAGGTGGGAGCAAATCTAGTTGGTGCTGACAGGGAAAAGGGGATGAATATTCATAGGGTCTGTGTGGTGTGGGGTGGGGGGTATGGGGGGGCAGGACTCCGAGCAAGTGGAGGCGTGCCTAGGAAGGGGGGGGGGTGGTTTTGGTGCGGGAGCGTGCCAGACCACCTCGCAAGCCGCGCGGCACTGATATCATCTCCGCAAGACGTTTCATCCTTGTTCCTACACATGTGGCCACTGAGCACGGAGCCGACGGCCTGTCAATCGCCTCTCTCCGGAGCGCTGCGGGCCAGGCCAGCTGCCAAAGAGCAGAAGCTTCCGGCAAATCGCAATATGGAGAGTGGGGAGGGGGCATGGGGAGGACTCCTTAGTCCAGGATCACAGGAGTGACACCTGCATTTACACCGGAATGTGGGAGTCATAAGTCTGTGACTTTGGCACCAAACTGGACTAGGACGGGTGAGGAATGCCCTGGGAGCATCGGCGAGGGGCAGCAGGGCCTTGCACGTTCCTGCGATCTGCGAAGAATGCGCTATATAAGCAAAGAGACAAAGGGCCTCACTATGCAGGAGCTTCTCCATGCCGACATCGCTGTCGCCTTTGCTGCCTTTTCACCTGGTCCAGCATCGAACCCGCTGCCAGCGAGCCTCTGCAGGGCGTGTCTCAGACCAGGCAGACTTCTTACATCTGTAGCAATATTGCAGTCGAGTTCTTGCAGAAAGAAATGTATGCATCCATCCATCCATCTTCTCACAGCTTATTGTAGCCACACTTGCAGTGCAGTAAAACCTTTTAGTACATTTTTTAAAACATTAAGATATACTAATAAAATACCTGAATTCCACAAGCTCTGTGGTAAAAGCCTCCTTATCTTTCCGAGCAGTGCAGCTATTCAAGCGAAACAGCCGGGAGGATGAGTCTGGCTAAAGAGCTCCACGTCTGCTGGAAATGGGGTGTAGCTTTTTTATTTGTTACTCGGAAGAATGCTGGTGAGGTTCATAATTCACTGTCTTGCCGCAGGTATACACACATACTGGCAGCAAAGGTTTTTTTTTCAGGTGGGGATGCTGTATGTTTGTGTGTTCGGCCCATTTAAATGCCTTGGGTATTAGGCCTGTGATTTTGCTTAAGAGCTAATGGCCGGGGGCTATTTTAAGAGAAGCAGGGGATGTCCCTGCAGTAATCCCACTGACACAAAACACCGTGCGTGTGTGCGTTCCCAAGCCAGGGACAAGGGCTTGGCTGCTCTGATTACCTCTGCTGGCCTGCAGGGCCCCAAACTCTGAAGGATACCTCACCAGTATCGCAGGCAAAAGCTTTCCTTGGACCTCCCAGCCCGGAGGCCCATTACGCCCATTCTTATTTACATTTTTGTGTGCGTCGGATCTGCACTGTGAACAGAGTCCCATCTGGAAGAAACGTCTACGTGTGAAATACCCGCGCGTGTATGCGTACGTGCGAGTCCACGCACGTGTATTTCAGAACGCAACGCAGCGGGAACAGTAGCGGTAGCCGGAACCTCTCTTCTTTGGAAGTTTTTTGTTTTATTTTTCCTTGGCTTTGTGATAATAATGGGAACCATGTGTCTGGCAGCCAGAGCAGAGCGAGTGACCTTTCATGTGACCCACCTGTCGTGCTTTCAGCGACGATAATGCTAACCTCATGTCCTCGTTGTCAGGAGTGCTCCCCCCAGCCATCGTCACATGGTGTTTTTGGCAGGCGGAGGGCTGGGGGAGACCCCTGTCTGACTCAGGAACCCTGGGGGCCACGGAAAAAGCTGCTTCCAATATCATGCCGGTCTCCTCTGCGGTAACGGCCCAAATGCTTCTGTCTCTGGGACTTTTTTCTTCCTCTGGCCTCCCCACGCGAATGTTCTGACGACTCTCTTGGCCCCTCTTCGGCCTTAAATGTGTCTGTTGGCCACAGCCAGGAAGGTGACAAAATTCAGGGGCTCCCGTGCATCAGCCAAAGGCCGGCGTTCTCCGCCCCGCCCTCTAACGTGGAGAAATATAGCCAACCGTGTGATGTAAGATGTTTTTGCTGGAGGTATAGAAATGGAAAGTTATTTTCCGAAAAGCCACGGCTGAACGGGAATACGTCGTAAAGGCTATATATACTGCGGTCAGACGCACGCGGCGCTATGTTTGTGCCGTGTGCCTCCCCCCACCCTAAATAACGTCCACCCCTTTGCCGCGTGTCAGCCGAGCCTCTCGTTTGTTCTCCCTCATGTTGCACATCATGTGCGTTTTTATTTTCCCCCAATGAAGTGTCAGGGACCCCCCCGTACCACACCATGTGACATGACTAAATCAGCCCCCTTTAAGACATCTGCATGTGCCGTAATGGTCTGTGTTTCTGAACCTGTGCTTCGCTGCAGCTGAACGCAAATGCCCAGTACGGGATTGGACTGCTGGAGCACGGGGGGGGGCATTATGGGAAATACTGTGCGCATCACCGCGGCCGAAAGGGACTGCTTTGCAGAACTGGGTGCCTCCTGTTTATTACTGATGGAGTTCAGTGCTGAAATGCACCGGCGCAAGCCCCTACCTTGTTGAGCATATTTATTGCCTGACTGGAGAGGTAATTCTACCTCTTCATTTCAAAGGCCCTCATTTTTGTCCATAAAGGAGTGTTAAACTCAATTATGTGAGCGATCATTGACTCAAACGCTACACTGGTCTTCTACAGTGGGGGGGGGGGTAGTATAGAGGATGTGGCCCATTGGTCCGAATCCCCCACCTCGTCCGCATGGTCCCAGCCATGTCACTGGAGATTTGTTCCCCCACTAAATCATTTCCCTCTCTACAAGATTAAGAGCTTGGAAATATTAGGGAACCGATCAACGGTACCCCCCCCCCCACCCCGCCAAAAAGCCCCTCGTTTGCATTTATGCTTGTCACTAATAATTTAAGGCCACGAGCAAGGAAGAAAAAAAGCAAAACAATTCCCCGTGACCGTAAATAAAAAATGCCGGGGTTATAATGTTAACTGTTCCCATGGTCGCGGGTGGTTGTATATTGCTGACACAGAGCAGAGGTGTCAATCACTGCTGACGACCCAGGCCTGTGGTCCTGTCTTATTGGTCCACATAGCCGCTGCAGGTACTTTTCGGGGAAGCGTCTGAAAAGAAGTCATCAATCCCTGTGCTGTCTTTATTTCGTCTGAATAGTGCTACTCCGTCTGTCCTCAGCTGTGTCGCGATGGAGATTAGGTTCTCAGACACTGCCGTCAAGTTCTGCTCTTTGTTTGGCCTCCGGGAACAAAGCGCTTCGTTCTGAACAGCAGTGGGGAAACGTCGGCATTTCGGTTCCTGCCCCGGCGGATCCGGCTGTTAGGCAGAGCTGCTGGGCGGGAGCGTTGAGCACGGGGGTTATGGCTAGACGTTTAAGGACGTGGTAGGTGGGAAGTTGGTTTCCATTCTGTGTGAATTGGGTCAAAATAGCCCCTTCGCGCTCTTATCCATCTAATTTTGTTTCTGATTTGTATGTCAGCTGCTCTTGACTCTGGGGTCACTTTCCATCATGCCCTTGGGCCATCAGTTATGTTACTGTCCGCTGAACATAACCTTGAACTTCCACCGAGATTGTACCGTGTCAAAAGAACCACGGTCTCAGTCTCGGATATGAGTTGCGGTGACCGCTGGAGCGCTGCACCTCTCACTGGACCACGGGACAAGAACAGTACGGCTTCCAGCAGCTGGCGGGGCCCCGTGCCTATGGATCAGCTGATCCTGCTCAAGTTTAATTTACCATATGATTGACTCTCGGCCCAGAGGCTCTGGAAAATGTCCACATAGAATCGCGCCGGGAATGACTTTCCGATTTGAATGCGGATTAAACCCGGGATGCACTTAGAAGCGTCCCTGAGTCGCGGATCTGAGCAGGTCGGTGGTTCATCTGCTGGAGGGGAGCTGGCTGCCTAGTGTACTTACGCGCCTTTGCATTTAAATGTGTGTCATACACAGCCATACTAAATAAACAGGCTGCCCTGTTGCCTTGTGATCGCAGGGAGAGAGTCATTCAGGAAGGTTTAATGTGGGTACTTCTTAGCAGGAGGCTCTTGAATGACCTTATATATTGCTGACATATTCTTTTAATCTCATTCTTGTTATTGTGTGAGTGTGTGTGTGTTATACATCAGGCTGTCCCTAATATTTGTGAGTCTGCTTGTTTTTGTGGAGTTTCTGTAATTTGCCAGTCTGTGAGCTCTCTCTAAATATCTGTGCATGACACGAATGCGCGTGTGTGTGCACTCACAGAAGGCCACGGGGGTGCACGCGCACAATGCTGTGTTTTTTCAGCGATGCTCGAGCGTGTCTGGCGCCCCCACTGATTCTTGTGCCACGGGCTCTTTGTCCTGCTGTACTCAGCTGCCCGACGACCCCCCTCAGGGACTGACGGGCCTCCGCTAGTGTTGCACAAAGGCAAAGGTGCAAAGGTTTCTCTGAGGTGTTAAAAACCTCCATTTGTGCATTCCCTGGACAACAAGCGGCAATTTGGGCACGGTGGCGACACAGAGCCACATTGTGGCCGCGCTCGGCAGCGGTCATTTCACAGAGCCTGAAAGCAGGATGTGGTAAATAAGATTTGGAGAGCAGAAGCGCCCCCTCCGTGATAAGGCACAGAAACACCGCGACTCGCTAAAGTGCTAGATGGAGCCCAAAAAATAAACACATTACCTGAGAGAGGACTGAGCTTATTTTCACAGCCCCCATGTTGCTGGAAAAAGCCTCACAAAGGGGTAAAATACTGCTGGGTCCTATAAGGGAATGGATTCGGATGGTGAAGACAGTGGGGGGATCTGTAAGCCAAAAGACAACTGTGCTTCTAGGGTTATGGTACTGTAATAAGTGGGCCAACAGTATGGATATTTCCACTGAGTACAAGGGGAGGTATGAAGATTTTGCTGAGTGTTACAGTTAATCTACAAAAATCGTGGCTCATTTACGATCTTCTGCTGGCTTACGGCAGCCTGGTGAGCCTCTGATCCTTCAACACCGCCGTCTTTTCTGAAGGAAATCGGTAGAGGGGAAGCTGGCATCAAAAACAATGGGAATTAGAAGTCCTATATTTGGGCAGTCCGACTCCCCTATACCCGAATCCGCGTGAGGCCCGGGGGCCGTCCCGAGGCATCGACTGCTCCAATGGTCAGACGAACGGTGGCACGGCTGTATCCAGATGTTAAGATTCTTACCTTAAGGAGGTGCATTGTGGGTAAATGAGCATGCAATGCCATGTCGCCGTGAAGCCTGGGAAATGCATAATAAGTTGCCTCCATTGCTTAGTCCCGTTCTCCCTTTAACTTCCCTAACAGACCTTCCTCCACCGCAGTGAAGAAAACCAGGTGATCAAGCGTGCCGTTTATTACTTTTGTAATACCATAATCTAAGTGCTTAATAATTCAGTTTGCCAGGCCTTTCCTCTTTGCCTCAGGCGACACACAGTGCAATTTTGTTTTGTCAGGCTGGATATTGGAGCTGACAATCGCTTGCACGGTGTTCAGCTGCACCCCACCCCCCCTCCTAACCCCCTCCCGCCTGCCCTCCTCCCATGGCTGCATTACATGGCCTACTTGTGGGACACGGGCCTTCCATACCCCCCCCCCCACACCCCGCCCCCAGGCAGGCGGGGGGGGGGGGGGCGCCGCGGGGAGCGGGGCGCCGTCAGGTTCG
>JAODKN010000021.1:3794235-3809066 GCA_026774425.1 Petrocephalus zakoni | reverse complement strand
TGGGGTTAAGGGTGTCGTGATTGGGATTAGGGTTTTTCCCATAGAAATGAATGGAAGGTCCCCATTTAGATAGGTACCCCGAGGCTGTATGTGTGTGCGTGTGTGTGTGCGTGTGTGTGTGTGTGTGTGTCCATGTACACCTGTTGTCGGAAGAGAAAGGGGGGTCAGTTGCAGCAGACCCACCTGGTGGCAGGTGTGACGGGCAGTGCCGCTTTCTGGAGCGTTCCAGAGCCCGGTAGTTAGAGCAGCCTCCTGACTCCTTACTGCACCTTCACCGGGGGGTGGGGGGGCAGATTAGTAAGTGATAGGCATCTTGTTCTGTCACAGTCCACCTCAGGCCTCATAAATCACAATAAACAGCATCACGAGGCCCCTGGAGCCAAACACGCACCCAGAGGGACAGGGCTGCGGCCCTTGGCGAGTCCCACACCTAACCGTGACCTTCCTGCCATACCTGCTGTTAACCTGCACCTTAAATGGTTATTTATGATTATTATGCTTCTGTTCGTTTCCTTCCTTTCCATCATGTGGCAGATAGAGGAACCTGTGCTCGCTGGCCAGGCTGCCAGCTCCTACCCCGAATCTGCTGGGACAGGGGTCTCTTCCTGAGGCAGTGCGAGTGGGTTTGGCAGCAGCCCCCGGAGTGAGGCGCATGTGTGCCCCTCTTCTCCGTGCCCATAGCCCCCCCAACACCACTCTCACCCCCCCCGCCTTACTCATCCGGAGGACCAGGCCTCATTCTTGTGGTCTCCCGGGTTCAGATGATTGATCGTCTTCAGAGCCTGGAGTTGCTCTGTCCCACAACAGAAGGGATTTTGTTTTTTTGGTCGGGCTCCACGCTCGCGGTCGACGGCTGCAGACCCCACCTACCATTTACAATTATCATAAATAGATCAAAACATGATTCCACGTCTTGGGGGATCTGCCTCGCCATGGCGTCTCTGCTCCAAAGTGCTAGCTGATCGCCATAGCAATGGAAGCCCCACCCCAACCTGGCCCCTCCCCCTTGCCAGCGGCTTCAATCAGCTGATTGAAAAGGTGGCCCGCCACGACCCCCGGCTTGGTCGCGCTGTTCACACAGCTTTTCTTCGACCCCGGGGAGGCTCACCTCTGGCTGCACGTCGCCCCCCCGGTGTATAAATTACTGAATCAGTGTCAGCGCTAGAGTAAGGGTAGGGGGGCTGTCGTAAATCAGGGCGGGGGGTGGGCCGGCAGAGCGGGAGCGGACAGCGGCTGTCCCCCCACCTCACTCGCGCTCCGCTCCGCGCGCGCTGTAATGGATGCCTTCATCTGGGCCGGCAGTCGCGGGATCGGCCCCCGCTGATGGATATTGTCAGGCCCACATTTCACTGCACAATAAACATGGCTGTCAGGCCGTACAAAGTGAAATCAATTCATCCTGTACAGTGAGTGCGTGCTAAATGAAATTAATGTACTGTGGGGACGCTGGCGGCTAAGGTAGTGTTTCTTCGTGCCGCCCCCCCTCACACAGCTTCCCGTCAAGTGCCAGCAGCTCAGAGCTCGGATTTGGGGGGGGGGGCGGCTGCCTGGTTCCAGCCACAGAGCAGCAGGCCAGCTGTGTGACTCTTGTCATATAAACAGGACTGTGTATGCCTGTGCATGTCTTTGCATGTACGTGTCTCGGTGTGTGTGTGTGTGTTTGTATGTGTCTGTGTCTCGGTGTGTGCTTTTTGTTTTTTCTTTTTACCCAGAATGAGAGAGATGGCCCCCTTTGTTAAACACGGTCTGTATTTTTATTACCCCCCCCGCTCCCCCAAGCACATGTTTGTGTGCCTGGGGGGGGGGGGGCTTTACACCAGTGACTAAGCACTTCCTGTTCCTGGAATGGCCCCAGTCCCCTCGGGAGACGCGAGGCAGCGGGGGCAGCCAACGCCTGGGGCCCGGGAACAGCGGCCTGAGAGCCCCATCCCCCCCCACCCCGTACCCCACACCCCTGCCGGGACCCTGCCCGATGCACCGTGACGGTGCGAATAAGCAAATTGTGGCCCCCTCCCCCCAGATTAAGGGAAGCCTTTATGGATCCATAAATGTGCTACTGTGACTGTTAAACATGGACCAGTGAGAATGGATTTATGGTCCCTTGGGGTGGTGTGGTATGGTCTTTGTGTGGGGCGGGGGGCTTAATCCTCCCACCCAGAACCCCCCTAGCTGGATCGGGGTCCCTTGGCACGTCTCCCGCCTGCTCCCCATGGCCGCCCACCTTGGCTCCAGCCGACAGGTTTGGGTTTCCACCTCTGTGTGCCGGCATCTCGCCCGGGGGGCCGCCGGGGTGTGGCTGAGGATCCCCCGTACCCCAGCCTGTCCCTTTCCTTTATAAACCGGCCTAATAATTGCGAGGGGAACAGGTGACGTGCCAGCAATGCGTGCAGAACCACCTAATGAATTCGCTTCACATGTGGACCATAAAATATTCATAAGTCCTTCCCAGCTTTCTTTTCCAGTTTTTGCATCATTAAAGATGCACCATAGCATATGGAAAGCTTTTTTTTTTGTTTTATTTTTCAAGCCTTGATTATCGACATGTTTTTGTTTGTTTAAATATTCATGCAGCTTTTATTTAATTCTTTCACATCTTACATATAAAGGGAAGCAAATGTGCATGCAAACCGGAATAATCTTCACTCTGGTTTAAAGTTAAATGCGGAGATTTCCCATTCCGATAGAGAGCGGTCCGAGCAGAGCCCGGTCGCTGGCTTGGCTCGCCCCGCGTCGACGGCACGTTTCAAACACGGATGTTTTATTAAGCGTTGCTCAGATTCGGCTTTCTCTCCTCGGCCTTTTTCGGGGCCCTCTGATATTAATGACTCGATGCCATATTTGGTATTTAGGTTGGCGTTATCCTGTGCCTGAATCAGGCTACCCAGGCTGGAAATACACCGACTCAAATATAGAGGCTCGTACATGCAGAGGCCGTGAAAAAGTATTTAACCGTCAAGATCCGTACTGGTCTTGGATGGACTCTGGTGTTTGGTCGATGACTTCCTCACAATAATGTCCTTGTTCTTCTTCTCACGGTTCCCACTCAGCCTTCCTGCATTTTGTTATGCCGCTGTGGCCAGCCTTTACAGTGCTTGTTCATCTTAGCACAAGACGGGAACTGTTGTGCGATGACTTGCGGCCTTTGAGAAATGGGCAGGCCCTCTGAAATCCCCTCTGTGCTGCGTTAAACCGGCGTGGAAGCAGGGCAAAGATGTGGACGTCTGCCTGGACGCCAGTAACGCTTCCTATCACTCTCTCTTCTCCTTTACTGTGGTGTTTCCAGGTAAAAAAGAAGTCAACGGCTCAGCAGATAAACCACAGCACTATTATTGTTGGCCAACAGGGGGCGCCAGCACCACCGAGGCGCGTGTCTACAGGGAATCCCGGGGGAGGAACAGCAACGAGCCACACATCAAGCGGCCCATGAACGCCTTCATGGTCTGGGCGAAGGACGAGAGGAGGAAGATCCTTCAGGCCTTTCCCGACATGCACAACTCCAACATCAGCAAAATTCTAGGTGAGGTGGCTTCCCCGACGTCTCTGTCTCGATGACCAAGCATTAGGGGCCGGTTTCGCCAAAAGGGCTGCTTCTTGCCACTGCTCTGTGGTGCCCCTAGTGGCCAGATGTGGTGGTTCCCCCCGCACATGCATAAGCAGCCTTTTGAAAACGGCTTAGACACATGTGAAACTGACACGTGACTAGCCTTAATTAATTCCTCTCAAGTTAAATAACAGCTTGAGTTAGAAGTTTCTTCTGCACCTCAGGATTGACAGGACCCTGTCCCTGCTGTGGAAATGGTCCTACAGTTAACGAGTAAATAAAAATATTTATAAACAATTGCATTATATCTATATATCTAAATCTGTGTATCTATATATACAGAGTCTGGTTGTAGTTACCCAGAAATAAATGATATCATAACACTGCTTTGTTACGCCACTTTTTATTTAGGGTTACTGCTAAATAAAAATTGCAGTAAGGGCAACATTAAAGCATTAAAGGCATTTTAAACTCATTTACAGTAATACTGTTTTATAATGGTACTTTTTTGCCCTGTGCTGCCTGGGATGGGCTTCAGACCCATCCTGCCATGGATAACAGGAGTATTTTTTATCCTATAATTTGTAGTGTTATTGTTCAAAATCCCACGATTTTTCTTCATGCTACTGGTGGCAGTAGTGCATAATACCTGTCAAGTATAAACCCCAAAATATTGCTTAACCAATTGAAAAAGGGAAATTAATATCATGAAACTTTTTTAATTTGATTTCTGTTTATTCTTTGTTTTGTTAACATTTTTAATTGACTTCAAAAAGTTAAAAATATATATATTTTCATACTTTTCACCTCTCTCCAGGTACCCTAGGTATGTCTCATTATAATAAATATGCAGTGGATAAATAAACTGTGCATATTCCGACCGCAAACCCCACTCCATATTCACAAAATAAATATACATATGAATGCAGAATGGAATTGCGAGACCAATAATTGCCTCTGCAGTTGGGTTTTGCGATACCTGTGTGAGAGTCTTTCAGCTGTGCATAAACACTTAGCTGTTTGCACGCTGGCACGCGTGATGAATGTTTTGTGTTTAAAAGCCCTGTGTTAATAACAACAAGGAACAGTAGTCCATTCATAAAACACTGAAACCCCATGGAAGTTGATGGAAGGGGCCCGCCAGCGGAGTTAAAGTGCGGCTCTGTTCGGCGACACAGGCCCAAATTGTGTGTAGGTGACATAAAGGCACGACAGACTTCAGTTGGGCAGCGTCGCCTCTAACTGGGTCGAATAATCAGGCTCCTGTGTGCTGGCTTGTTTGTTCATCAAACCCCACAGAGGATATGGAAGTGTTTTTTGTTATTTCGGATTATATTAATTGCGTTAATTGAAAAGAAATACATTCCAGGCCTCGTGTTGATTAATTCTGGTTCTGTTTTTCTTTTTCGTAAATTCCTCTGCCCATTGTCAAACGGATTTGTTAGCAGTGTCCTAACGCTAAAAGTACGGCAAGTAGGCAGCAGCGTGTAAAAGCTGTGGGCCGCGCTGTCTCGCTGTCCGGCGGGTCCTGAAGTATTTACTACCTGCCGACGGGGGCATTATTCCTCATGAAAAATGACACGGCTAAATGGGTCTCTTCCCCCGGTGCCGAGAGCCAATATATCATGGTACTAAAAGTCTCGTCACGTAGGTTACAGTAAGATGTTCAAAATATTTACAGGCGTGTATTTTCTGGTAACATGCTGGAAAAGCCAACCTGAGGCGAAGTGCAGTGCGCTGCATGTGTGTGTGTGTGTGTGTGTGTGCGTGTGTGCCATGTCAGTGGAATAACACAGCTGGGGTTGTGCTATGTTGCAAAAATGTTGGCGTTTGAATAAACCTTGGTAAACAGCGGAGGCCGGGATTCCACCGTACATCCTGAGTGCTCTGTGGCGATTGGCAATTGGCTGGCCTGACCCACAGATGTGTGGGATTCTGGGGGCCGTTTCTCGGTGAGCTCCTTTTGTGAGCCTCGGCGCTCGGCACCATCCGTTCACAGGGACGGGTGAGTTAAAGATGTCGCGCGGGAACTGGCTGTTCAATTTCTGCCGAACAGCATGTAATGAATTGCAAATTTTCGCTGCTTATTGTAGCTTGAAATAGGTTTTGATGTTCGACAGCGGTTCGCGACGTGCGATACCCGCGTCAGTAGTTTAATCAAGATAGTGTTTTATTTCTGTCACGCTCTTAATTAATGTTGTCAAATTGGTGGGGAATACAAGGCTTTCAGTATGAATATTGGACACGGGTGCAGCAAAGACGGATTCCCAAAATTCCAAACGTTCCATTTGTGCCTTTCTTTGTTCGTCTTTATTTCGGCTTTCCCTCCTCTGTCTGAGGGGAGATTCTGACGCCACTCTGTGCCTCCAGGCTCCCGCTGGAAGTCCATGAGCAACCAGGAGAAGCAGCCGTACTACGAGGAGCAGGCGCGGCTCAGCAAGATCCACCTGGAGAAGTACCCCAACTACAAGTACAAGCCGCGGCCCAAGCGCACCTGCATCATCGACGGCAAGAAGCTGCGCATCGGCGAGTACAAGCAGATGATGCGCTCGCGGAGGCAGGAGATGAGGCAGTTCTTCACTGTGGGGTACGTGCACAGTGAAGAACAGCAGCATGGTAGCACAGCTAGCCACCGCGCCCCCCGCCCCCCACCCCCTGCCCAATGATCCCGTCCGGGGACTGTCATGCTATAGCACGGCAGTTCAGGTGTGTCGTTTCTCACACCCTGGGCCTTCAGTCCAAATTTATGTCTGGCTGCTGTAAAGCTGCATTTCCCCATTATATTGTCATTAAACAACCCCAGACTTTCCCCAGAACTGCGACCACACTTTTTTTTATTCGATTTATATTTATGGTTCTGGACAAATTTTCGTAAGCTTAATTTCCATGGCGCGGTCTCATGTTAGCAGCCGCGCTGTTCCGTGTCTCGCTGCACGCGGGAAGCCAGATGCGAGTTGGGGGCTCTCGCCACTGCGACGTGCGGGCACGTCCCCTCGCGGCCCCTTGCGGCCCCTCGCTGGGCCTGGGTGCATTAACACCGTGACTCTGTAAGTCAGATTTCACATGTGGCCTTTTACCCGTGTGACTCTCAAGGAAGGCCTGCCAAACAATAATAATAATACTGTCGTTTTTTTTTTTGTTCCAGAAACCTCCATAGTTCCCCCCCGTTATACCTGACAGAGCTGTGCTGGAAAATGACAGAGTTTTAGAACATATAAATCAGGGATACAACAGCAAATTTGCAGCTTTGAAATCAAGTGAAATTTAATAGCTATGTTGAAGTAGAAAAGTAGAAGGCTGGATCCAGACATTATTACAGGATGTAAACCCTAAACACTGACTTTAAGAAAGTGCCGTGGTGCCGTACTACCCAGTAATTTATGGCACGCGGCCTGCAGGAAGCACTCCTGCTTTGGGTACTCGCGTCTGATCACATTTCCCCTTTGTTTTGGTGACATAGCAGAGTGCATAAGATCGCAGACATCAAAAAGTAAAAGGTTCTGACTATCAAAATGTGCTGTCAGGGATTTTCTTGAATAATTTGCCGTGTTAATTAGCCATATTTAATGGCTAATTAAATAAAGGAATTACATGTACATTTCTGTGCGTATGTGGAAACCGATAGAGAGCAGTGTATGACATTTAAGTGTAAATACACATGTAGATTCCTTGCATTTTTTGAGAAGGTAATTCTTTTGCTTTGTGGAAGCTGTTGACCCAGTTAAAAGGCTTTCATCCAGGCGAGCCGGTTTGGACTGGTCGTTCTGTAAATCAGTGGCCCTGCTTACCGGCCCAGTTACTTAAAAGTTAGTCCGGCTGCTGCTTCCCGGTTCTGACCCGTCTCTCTTGGTCTCCAGGCAACAGCCCCAGATCCCCATCAGCACCAGCGCCGGTGTGGTGTACCCCGGCGCCATAAGCATGGCCGCCACCACACCCTCGCCACAGATGACGTCGGACTGCTCCAGTGCCTCAGCCAGCCCCGAGCCCGCCATCCCCGTCATCCAGAGCTCCTACGGCATGAAGGTGGAGGCCAGCACCATGCTGTCAGGCCAGGCCATCAACGGCGACGATGACATGGACATGTATGAGGACTTCGAGGACGAACCCAAATCGGACTACAGCAGTGACAATGAGACACAGGAACCGGTCAGCGCTAACTGAGCCCAGCCCGGCGGGCATCTGACAGACTGGTACCAGAAAGATCCCAGGAGATGGTGGGGGGGGGGGACAAAGGAGAAATGGCTAGAATGAAAGAAAAGAAACTCATTTCTTAACGTAAATCTCTAGGAGCCTGCATGCATATGTGGCTTCCGTGGATTCAACAGCTATTTGTCTTCAACGTTTCAAAATGTGTGAAGTAGTTTGATTATTTTCCTTTTCCTTTTGTTTTACAGTTTTTATTTTGGTCACGGACGTTTTACACAGCTAGGTCATTGCCTACGAGACTTCAGATGTCAGGACTTGAAATTTAACATTTAATACGAATGCATAGCTCTCAGTCTTAATTTGCTCTTACAAATATATACGCGTATATTTTGTTTTTTTTTCCTTTTGAATGCTTTTAATAGCTTACATTACTGTTTGTGATGGGGGGGTGTATATTCTCACTCAGGTATGCTGTGCCAGCCAACAGCTTGTGAATGTGTTTTTAATCCGAAAATGAGACACGGAAATAGGTGCGATACAGTTCCTAATGGAGGCGAGATGCAGAGCAGGTCCGCAGGTGTGCTGAGGAACACGGGCCAACGGCTCCCTGACCTTTATTCTCCTCCATCGCTTGTTTCTTTTTTGTACAGTTCTGACTCTAGACGTGCCAAACCTCTTCCTGACCCTTCTCCCCACGTATCTTAAATCCGCGAGTCTTAAAGGAGACCCCCGAGTGAGTCACCGACAATCCTTCTGCATTGTAATCAGTCCCGCCCCTCCCCCCGAACCACCGTTCAAGGCTGGGTGTTGCCACAGCGGTTCCAAAGGGGTCCGGTATAGTGATCAGCAACCCCCGCTGGCTGCCGTGGCTTCAGAGACCAGCTGCCGTCTGCGCAGAAGTCTTACCCAGGCAGTCCTTAATCAGAGTGATTGTAATCAGGCCAAAATGCCAAAGGGGCCAAAGGCCTCCACTCTGTGGGATTGAAAAGGCAGTAAGAGGCAGCTTTGGTCGTGTTACAGTTGCAAATTGCTCTTGTACATTATGTACAGTACATTCTGTTAAACGCTTCAGCCCCTAGAGGAACATGAAGTTTAAACTCCTTGATCTTAAAGTCTTTTTCTGACACTTAAGTCTTTATTTTTCCTGCATTGTAAATCTTAATCAACACACAGAGTCTTAAGTCTGAAGCCTACACGTGGGTCCACGTTTTCCCCTTCACCCGAGTCTTACCCGTCTGCAGAAGGGCCTGCTCCGCCCCTATGCCACCTCGCAGACATGAACAAAGGGCGCTACATCCCTGTGTGTGGATCTTTTCTCTCCAGACACCTGAGGAATACCTTGATCCGATTGGATCGATCCGTTGCCTGGTTACGGTAATTGATTGCAGTTTATTGATTCTCAGGATGTCAAGGACAGATTGGTAAAATCCGCACCTCTGGCTCAAAGTCTTAGAGAAGTAGGTGACCCCGTGACCCCCCCTGAGGTCAGGGGGATCTCTCACAGGTGGTTGTCCCGAAAAAGGACAGCCGTGGGACAGCCAGCTGTCACCTGCGCCAAGTTGGCTTCCATCCCATCAAACACCCCTTCCCCCCATTCCCTGCCCTGCCCACCCTGTATTTCAGTGAGGTCAAAACCCCATCCGGCCGGCCCATGCACTCCTGTGCCTAGTGACCCGCCCCCCCGCGCTCTCGCCCCGCCCCGCCTCACCCCAAAGGGAGGCATTTGGCTCTGAGTGGCGTGGCGTGCTGGCGAGAGGGAGGGCTGCCATCGATTGTGCTCTTCGTGCAGCCGTTGGCAAGCAGATGGAACATGTACGTCAAGCTGTGTGGGGATTATGAAAACGACTTGATGAGTCGGTATCGCCTCAAATACTGCATTATTAATGTATGAGTCCTGTTATTCTCTGTACGCCCTTGAACCCGCCTGTTTCATCGCAAACCCAGAGCCGTAAAGAACATTTACATTTCCAGACATCATTATTTACCTGTTTCAGCTTGCGCTGATGGTCACTGTATTCCTAAATTTACAGATACTTGTCTAGATTCTTTTTCTGTTCCCACTTTCCTCACAGCTCTCAGAGTTTGGAAATATCCATTTTGATCAAATTTATGATGACCCTTGTTTGCAGGCAAGATATTTATTAAGCTTTTGGAAGTTTTTGTAGTAGATGTTTTTTTTTTGTTTATAGTTGTTTTTGTGTTTTTTTTTTAAGATTAGGATGCTAAGGATGGTTTTCTAAATGGGCTGAATTCTCTAGCCCATGCAGGCCGACACATCGTGCTGCGTCCAGCTTCTATCTTCGATTTCCTGATGTGTACATGGCCTGTAGGGTTTGTACTTCATGACCATGCCAAAACAACGTTATGCAGGCTGGTGGTGAACAAAGGACTGTTCTTGGGACTGAAACTTGATTGCGCTTATATTAAAAACGAAAACAGGGGGAGCAGTTTAAAAACTCATAAAAAACATTGTTTCTTAAGTGTTATAAGCACTGGATTTAAATGGTATTTTTTTTTATCAATTCTGACTAATGTGAAGCTGTTGTACGAAAAAAAAAAAAAAACGACACAAACTAAAAGACACCAGTTTGGACTCGCGTGGGCACGAATCACAGTTGCCAGATTTGAGTCGTATTTCTGTCTGGTTATTTCGTTTATTTATGCAAAAACAAACAAAAAAAAACAAAAAAAAACACATGTACTGAACAGACACTTTGTTTTAGCTCCTGTTCTGCTTAAGGAAAAATGTTCGGTGGACTTTGCCTGAGGCTCCTGTACTGGCTGGTCAAGTGATACACGCCGGAACCATTGGTCCCATTGGTCATATGTTTGTGTTGTATGTTGTAATTGAATCTATATAGTGCATATAGACGTTTTATTGTATTTATTAGCCAGTGTCGGCTCTAAAAGTGTCAGTACAACATAATAAAAGGACAATCAGAAAATAAAACAATAAAAGCATTGAGATTGAACTGGTTTTGGAGCTCAAAACAAAGTTTCTTGTTTTTTTTTTCTTACATTCACCATCTCATTATAGAATTGAAATTGTAAATATAACATAGGAAAATAGAAATCTATTTTTGTTCATGAATACTTAGTGAAGTCTGCATTGTGTATTTGACTGTTTAGTTTTTCATTTTGGTTTTTGTTACATCGGTGTAGGTCAGTCCATGTTATATAAAAAAGTAAACCTGACAAGTCACTGTACCTCATGATGCTGAATTTGCAAACGATATGAGAGAGAGCAGTGCTGTACGTGCTTCTCCAATGGCCAGGCACCTTGCTTGTTTGTGTTTCAAATGTCCAGAGAAAGAGCTGACCACCACCCCCCCCCCAATGTAAAAGCTTTGGATGCTGTCACCAGAACACACAGACGTGATACGAGACCGTGCCATGACTTGGTTTGCAGGCAAATGATAATTGCGTTCTTTTAACAAGATATTAATATTGGCTGCTGTACCTGACAAGCATTTAGTCCACTTTTGCTAATTAGAGCTTGTTTTTGCAATAAAAAAAATTGTCGGTTATGTTTCAAGTAGCAATTTTAAGGCCCTCACCAGTCCTTTAAATATGTGCCAAATCTGGGCAGGAGTATGATACAGATAAAAATTGTGCATTTTGTCTGTGGCTGTTGTGTTTTTTTTTTTGGTGAAAAAATTATTCAGCACCAGGTATTGATTCAGAACCAGGTCTTTTCTAGCTATACATCTACTCAATGACAAGTGAAGTTCTTGGTGACCTTAGATAATAGGGGATGTGCAAATATTTATTAGTCTGTATGCTGCGAATCGCAGAGCCACAGGTGTGCATTTTTTTTTTTTAAACTGACGTATTTATGGTTTTGCCCATCCCAGCTTGTGGCAACTTTTGTACGCTTTGCGTTCCTGTTCCTCCATTATTGTCTCTGCCATGTAAAAGCAAAATAGATGATATCACTGACGTTACTTACTGTAATTTTATTTTATTTTATTTTTTTTTATGGACGTTGGACCTTGTGATGTATATTATGCTGTTGTTCTATGTGTTAATTTAATCGGCACAATTCACTGACATGCTGGACTGACAGGCTAGCTGCTGTTTAGAAAGTGTACAATTCGCTGTCGGGGGCAACCCAAGCTGTTGTTGACGGTACTCCGCTTCTTTTTTCCTGTTTAGTGTTTTTTTTTGTTTTGTTTTATTATTATTATTTTATCTTATTGTCTTAAGCAACACTGTAGGTATGGCTCTTCTGTTGCTAGGGCTGCTGTTACTCTGAAACCCGTTAGCGAGACTCCCAAACATGACTCAAGTTCTCTCAGTAGAGGATCCCATCGTCAGCAGGTACCGTGACCCAGCACAGGTTTTGTGTGGGTGTTACTAGAAATGATAAAAAATAGTGTCTGTTGCTGCTTTGAAAAAAAAAAATGTTTTAAGTCTGAAAATGTAAATACTTTATCAGAATATCTTGTACAGTCCAGTGTAAAGTTTTTAATTGAACTTAAAAAGGTTACCATCAAGTTGTTCGCACTCGTCTTTATACAGTACAAAAGACAGCTATTTGCTAAGGATATTGTTGTTTTAAAAAAGATAAAAGATACTAAAAAACCTTTTTTTTTTTTTTTGCTTGGCTTTAAAATATAAACCAGCGAGTCATTGGTTTCCATGTGCAGTATTGACTTTTAAGGTAAAATAACTACGGTGGTACTTATAGAGAGCCTTCTCCTCTCTTTCATTAGTATTAACACGCAACAGGCTGACACGCCAGTCAGGTGATGCTTTCCGGTGCATGTACTGCACCCTGGTCACATGTCCTGGTCACATGACGTTTTATCGCTCACACAGGATGCATACCATGTCTGGCATATTGTAATGTAACACCATTATTCTATATACTTAATCAGTTGATGTAACATGTCAGAGGTTGGGAACCTCTTTTGGGTTGTGTGGGTTGGGTTGGGGGGGCAGTAGGGCTGGGAAGGGGTGTGTGACTGCCTGTTTAAGCTCATTTACCTCAAGAGTGTCCTCTTTTTCCTAAAAAAAAAAAAGAACCATACAACAAAAAAACCATCTCACCATCACTCCATCTTTTGTACTGCTGTTGACACAAAATTAAAGAGAAATTTTGTTTTAAGGCTTTGCCTGGCTTCCTTCTGCTGTCCTGGATTCTCTCATTTGATAATTAAATATTGGTATTGGCTATAAAATATGACGTGTTTCAGTCTAAACATAAAGACCATGCAAAACTTAGCCGTACCTACATGTCACATTCAATGATAAAGAGAAACTCAAAATTTCAAACCTGACAGTAAAAATATACAAAAGACCTTCTCTCCTATAGTCAAAATACTATTTAAATGCAAATTTTGAATATTATGAAAATGTGTAAATGAAACGTGGTACGCGCTATTTTTACCACCTAACGGATTCTTCCAGAACATATCTGCAGGCTGGAAAAGGCAAAAAGATTTCTTTTAATAAAAAAAATGTTTACATAATAATGGTGATGCTATACAAGTGCTTAAAAGGATTAATTTTTTAATATTTACACTGAAAGTCTGTTTCATTTAATAATTTCTAGTGCAGTTTCTTAAAGTGCCTCATCTGTTTGTAAATGTATAAATGATTGCCTGTATTTTTCAAACAACAGGGAAATTTAAGCAGAAAGATAGCATGTTGATTTGGTAAGAGTAGCTAATTTAATCACGTTTTCCATTTATCTCTTTAAACGTACGCTTTTTCTGCAAGCTCATTAATCTGACCAGCCATCCAAATGTATGCCAATACTCAGCAAACACTAACATTCCCCGACTCCCAACTGTGTTTATTTCTTTAATAGTGAGGTATATATCTATGGTTCTTAAGTTAATCTATCTGAATGTTTTGCATAGTGTAGTACAGCAATCGTGTAAATTAGTTAAATATAAAAAGACAAAGTAAATTAAAATGAAATTGTTATTGTTTTGACAGCTTTTTTGTATCTATGCAGGTATGGTCTTGTTTAGAAAGTACTACAGCAACAAAATCACAGTAGTAACTGGTATTAATAGTGACTATTAACCCTGGCACAGAAAAATAACATAAGAAAGCAAATGCAAAAATTACTTAGATACCAATAGATGTATTTTCAGGGGAAGGGAAACCTCAAATTGGATCCAAATTAAATTCTTTTGTATTGACTGCTTTCCCGTATTTTACGAGTCATTAAACAAAGCGGACCGAGATTAGGCGAGGTAATGCGTTGCACACTGGCCGTAATTACTTCCGCCAGAACAACGCTTTCGACTAAAGCCAGGTTTTCCCAGAAAGTGGAAGCCTGGCTGCCAAAACAGTATGACACAGTACAGCGGCTGTATCCTATGTCACATTTAAACGTGGGCAGGCGGGACTTACAGCCAGCTTCTGTTTCACTCAGCGTAGTCAGAGTGGCAGGTGGAAAAAAAATATATATATATATGAATCTTCCAGAGCCCACGGAACTCGCCAGCCGCGTCGAAGCCCACTGGGTGTAATTTGTTCATTTTGAAGAGTACTGTTAAAAATGTACTTGAAAGTACTGTAAAGGATCAAGACACTATAATCTGATTTCCAGACTGCTTAGGCATTCATTTTGGTGCATTGTTGCCCTTTTGTGAATGCAAGACATTTAATTTTCATGGGCCTTTATTGTTAGTTTTATTGATTTCTGTCTGCACACAGGCCGTCTCTTTATGTTTTATGTAAGAGACAGACATTAACATGATAACAGTGTCTGTTTCCTAACAAGATCGCATAATTATTCCCCTTGTGTTTGCTTCTGGTAAATTTCACAGAGGGGAATTTGCTCGGTGAACAATCCCCAGCTTAGCAGACTGGGAATGACTTTCACGAAGTATTCGTTTGTTTGATGCCTGTTTCGGCCTCACCTTTTTTTTTACGACTCGCTTTGCTCCTTAAGTGTGTTTTTGTAATGTCATTAAGACCTTCAGTTTGCACATTACCTTTCATCTTTTCCCTTTGCTCCCCGCGGGTTCAGTCTGCCCAGTCTGACCCAGTGCACCATGGGAGCCGAAATCCTCCGGCTCGCCCCTCCCTCCTGCTTATCCTCGTTCTCCTCGTCCTTCGAACTCGTCTGGGCCGCGCCATGAGGGATGTCTCACTTGGCATTCGGGAAGGGATGGCGCTGGTT
>JAODKN010000021.1:3777858-3794110 GCA_026774425.1 Petrocephalus zakoni | reverse complement strand
GAAACGCGCGGCAGAAACCAAACGCCCAAAACTGCGTGCATTTACCCATCCCTAAAGTTCCCGCCATCTGTGTCCGCTGGCCGTCCCTCTCCGAGAGTCTTTCGCTCCTCCTGGGAGTCGCCGTTTAGACAGTGGCATGCAGGAATGAGGCAGAATTGTTTTTTTTTGTTGTTGTTTTTGTCCTGTTTTGGGTTTTGACATTTAATCGGGGGTTTCAGTGCGGCTGTGTAACACTGACTGCCAGCCTCTGTGGAATCAGACAACATGTAGACACCCTGTTATGCCCCTAACCCCACCCCATAAAAAGAAAATGCTTTTACACACAAAAGCAGATCTGTTGCTGTTGACAACTTACATTGTGTCGGACGCCGAATATCTGGAATAACTGGGGGGTTAATGATCCTCCCCCCCCCCACACACACAAAGTCACAGCGCTGATGGACAGCTTAAAGCTGGGAAAATAACTAAGTGAAGCCAGATTTTCCTTAACTTCTAACTTCTGTTTACCGCATACATAAAAAAAATCTTGCTGGAAAAGTTGGAAAGGGACTCCTTAAAACATTTTGGAAAGCCATTTAAATGTGCCTTTTGTTATTTCATCAATCATTTCTTCCTCTTTCCAGAATGTGTAGTAAGCTCCTTTTCCCCAGAGCCACATTTTAACTGCCCTGCGTATAATAGATGCCTGTGTTACCTCCACCCAGCTGAAGCACCCGGCACTAGATGGAAAATTAGACATATACTGCGGATCCATAAATCTCGTTGTAATTCACAAAGCTACCACCGCAGGCAGGCCAAGGGGACCGGACCGCTCCCGCGCCCGCGGGCCGGCGTGAGTGTCTGCACGTGGCCGCCTGAAATCATACTTGTTTCGTTGCCATTATAATCTCATAAAAAAGTTATAATAATTTACATTTCCCTGTACAACTCCCTGCCACCCCCCCCATATTTTATTTTTTTTTTGCTATACAGTAACAAATTCCCTGCAGTGGCCAGATGGAATCAGAGAAGAGGATTCAGTGAAGAGGGGGGGCATGAGGGGGGCATGTCGCTGTCTCTAAGTGGCCTGTTTGGATGAACCGTCGCAGTGTTAGTACAGAGATGGAGGTGTTTGGGCTGAGGATGGTAATTAATTCTCTGCGGCTACGTACCGCCGGCGAGGGCTGCTGTCTCCCGGTCCTCGATGACTAAACATTGGAGCGAGTTGTGCGGAACAATATTTTACTGTTCTGGAGCCGCGGCCGGGGCACGCCAGCCGTTGCCAGGGTTTCATGAATCAGCCTGAGAGCCACGTCTTGCCGCGGCTAGCTGCTGTTTATCTGATTTTCCCATTAGGCTCGACGCGCTGCGTTATCGTGCGGCGCTTGGCCCGGGG
Organism: Petrocephalus zakoni; assembly: GCA_026774425.1. NCBI lineage: Eukaryota > Metazoa > Chordata > Actinopteri > Osteoglossiformes > Mormyridae > Petrocephalus > Petrocephalus zakoni. Next base: position 3,792,735 of record JAODKN010000021.1, on the reverse strand, counting down.
ACCTCGGCAACATGCCTCACGTCAACGAGGACCCGCTAACGGCCCCCCGCGCATCTGTGAGCATTTATTTGCGTCCTGCTGCACTGGAGATTAAGTGCTTGCCGAAGCTCCGATGTTAAGTGTGCGCTCCTAGCTGTGCGGCCTTCCTGCAAAACTATACATGCGTTAAATGTCCCTGTCTGCGTCTGGCACTCCCATACTTCTCTCTTTTTCCTCTTTCCTGGATTAAGAACTTCGGTAGGACTCCAATTTTAGGCTTTCCTGCTCTGCCACTAGCTTAAAAAGGTAGCGTTTCCTAAACTCCAGCTATGTGTAAATGTTAGTCATTAGTATGATCGCTAAATGACAGCAAGCTTCGGACCAATGAAAAAGACATGTCTGTATACAGAGAAAGTTTAGCTACCTAACGAACGAAGAGCATGTGCCACACATCCGTATTTGGCAGCATCGAGAGGAATGTGAGGTTAAAGTGTCTCAAAACATTAACGTGAAGTCTTGGGTTGGTAGTGACTAGTGGTTACTGGACATACGTGTGTATATAAATCTGGCTCAGGCCCAGATCCATTTTTTAATCCGTTGAGGTGAAGGACTTAAGGAATCTTGCTACTTTCACAGATGGTTTAAAATAGATTAGTGTGGAATACTAGCTCCCAGAGATGCGCGGGCCCACCAGGCTTCCTGTTCCTCTGCCAACGCTCTTCTCCGCGTTACGGAAGTGCCTTCTAAAAGTCCTGCAAGGTTAAATTCAAACTTCATAATCCTGCAGCGGTGTCTGATTTACACGGCACTGCTTTGGCCATACATCTCCCTGTGTGTGGCAGTCACCAGCTTCCTCTGTCTGACACTCACCTCTATTATTCGAGTCCTTTAAATTTGACCGTCCTGTGACTGCGCTTTCAAACGCTTCCCTACTTTTGTGCCTGTTGGCCGGGGGCTATGTTTGCTAAAACGTGGCCTTGGCATCTCACTGGGCGAAGCCAGAAAATATGTCCAAGTGTCATCTGAAAGGTCGACCCAATCCTTTTTATTGATATTTTAACGATTGTTCAGTATGTTTACAAACTGAAAAACCACCCTTGTGTGTTCAGAACCCCTGTTCTTAGGAAAAAGAATTCCCCCCCCTTTAGTTTTATACCAGAACAATAGCAGTGAGGACAAAGGGTCCGACTCGGCTTTGAAATGAATGCAGTGACCATTTGGCTCACAAAGCCGTCTTTAATTGTTAGACTTTGCCCCTGCCTCCCTGATGATGATTCGGCACAGTGCATCTAGAAGCCAACTGGTTTGGAGAAAAGGCAAAAGAATAAAGGAACAATCGGATAGTCGACATGGAGCTCAGTGTAGGCCGAGGCCGCTGACAGAGCCATCCCAGACCCAGGGAACCCAGAGACAAGGTTTTGGAAAGTCTCAATGAGTCCAGCTTGGAGTTAATGTGGGAACACAATGGGGTTGGGCGAAAATGCTTACTGTGTTTTTGTTCGACTTGTCATTTGCCAGCTCACATGCTTAGAAACCCCTCTGAATGTTATTTGTGCTTTTTTGTCCGCGGCCATATTTTTTGTCGGCCTCACAGTCGTCCGCAAGCGGATCGTAACAATGGAGAGACGTCGCGAAGTGACACATCCTCTGGCGGGGGCCAAAGTCTCCTGGACGCGTCCCTTCTGAAGCTCCATCTCCAAGAAACTGGTGGGGCTCACAATGGGATGCAATTCATCAGCCTCTCGGCCGACAGCGAGCGCCACAACCTCCGAGGGGAGGGGAAGAGAATAAAAGAAGCCCTTGTAGATAAACATCCTTTGTCCTGCACTGGTTTGAGCCGCGAGATCGGCATCCTGCGTTGGACAGTGGGTAGCAAAAGGATGCGCAAATGGATGTGCAAAAGGATGCGCAAATTGTCAAGGAACCATCTGAGGAGCTTCTCACCACTCGGCTCACCACATGTCAGGGCCCTCTCGGCTCTCCAGGCAGTCTGTCAATAGCGGGGTTGAGAGTCCAGGGTCTTCATTAAGACCTGGAGAGGAGTGCCATCAGGACAAGCCTCCCATTGTGGTGCCTACATGTAGGTTTGTAAACCGCACTGTCCTATTATGCTGTGCTGGACTTTTTTTTTCACCAGTTGTCTGCATTCGTACAGGTCAAACAAATACTCTGAATCATTCACAAATCCACCTCTCTCGTTTCTCAATGATCAGGACACTCCAGTGGATCTGCTCTCAAACACTTTGCTCCGACTTTTCTATTAGATTGCTGGGGGCTGTTTTTTTGTGGGGAAAAAAATCTATGAGAGCTACTGAATGAAAATGAGCTTTTCTATGGTGACCTGCTGCACTTTGTGTTGTGAGTGTATATACATTTTCAAAAGGAGAAAAAAATGGTGATTAAAAAGATATACATGAAATAGCTAGAGGTAGCTGTTAGTGCCGTAGAGATACTTAAAGGAGCCCACAACAAAATCTGACTTAACCTGAAAATAGCTGCCTCCTGCCTCACATCAGCTGCTGCTGCCTCTGGGAAATATCGGTCATTAATTTAACAAGTTCCCCTGCGTTGTGCCCTGTTTTGTCTGGGATGGGGACCAAGCTCCCAAGGACTCTGTACTGGGTAAGTGCTTGGATGTTAGATGGATGGATGTAAGAGTATGTTGATTACACACATTTTTTGTAAAACTTCAGCAAGAAAGGTGCCTGTTTACCTGGGTGTGCCTGCCTTGTGCGCCAGGCTCAATGAGACCCTCTACCAGATATGCAAATGGGAGATGCGTGGATGGTGCCTGCATAGGGCCAATCCTTTTTCAGCTCATGAATGTGCAGGACACATGCTCAGCTGCACCTTTATTGTCATCTAAATGTACAAGAAGCCTCCGTAAATGGTAACTTGTGTTTTTCACAGATCTGAACATTACTGGAGTGTCGGCAAAATAGCCGGAGGAAAGACAAAGCTAAAGGTTTGGCATTATTGTTCACAAAGGGGGCCTGGAGCCCATCCCGGGAAGCAGGAGACACAAGGCCGGGCTATGCCCTGGACAGGGTGCCAGTTATTTTACAGACCCTTTTGGATTACCAGCTTATTTTAATCAAGGTCAGTTGCCCTCGTATCATTTTTTCCAGGGAACCCACATACAGCACGGTTAACTGCAATATTGCAGCTGCAGCGCTGAGGAGGCAAATGACCATGCCTCATGCATCACGCACTAAAAACAAGGTACCTGCAAAGCGACTCGGTACCAACAAGGGGCTCTAACCACAAAGGTTCAGATGGCACCTAGCTGCTGTATTGTAAACACATATTCCGTGTCGAATAAAAGCCTAATGAAATATCATTATAGGCACCAGGCCCCATAAAAGACCCTGGCCAGGATATACAGTAGAAAGACAGCCAGCTGAATGGATCAATGGATGGATGAATTGCATTGGTAAAGTACACACTGTAATCTTATGCATCCCTGGAAACACAAGGTGTACCCACACCCTGGATGGGATGTATATTAGCCCTTTCTCACTTTAATACATGTATAGCACACTGAATCACACTTTTCCATGAAGTTATGTCCCCATTAATTAGCTCTTGGTAGCCTAAAGCATGACCCCAGCATCACAAGGTGTACCTCTAGCTTTGGAGCGGCGCTCTGATTGTCGGCCGGCGCTGACTCAAAGACTCAAATCTTGATCAGTTGGTAATCAAAGCACCGTTTGAACTGGAAATGTTGTCCCCCCCCCAATCTCCCCAGAACCATCCTCGCTCCAGCAAGTAGAAATCTCCACGGCCACATGGCCCGTGGAGCGTCCAGCCACGGAGGGAGCGCTGTGACGCCTTGGCTCCGTCGCATTCCAAGGCCATGAATTTAACATGAAACCGTGGCTTGAGAAAAACACGAGGGGGAAGCTGCCATTCTTGGTGGGGGGGGGGGCTATCTCCTGGATGCTGCCACTTCACTGCAGCCTCCTTATTTACTTAGGAATATATTTATATAATTGCCAGTGGGATTTCTTTGCTGTAAACACAAGTGCTCTCCATAGAGACACTGCCTTGGAACCTGGGGGCTGAAAATATAAAATCTGCGTGTGTGTGTGTGTGTATGTGTGCATGCACGCACGCGTGTGTGTGTGTGTTGGGCCTCAAAGAAACAAACGAGTTTGCCATTATAATAATGTACGAAAAAGTGCAGCATTAAATGAATGAGCACCGATATGAATAATAAAGTTATGTTGGTGTTGAATAATAGTGCAGCAGGCTAATTAAAATACTGTTCTTAGCCCCACAGCCTTGACTAAAGGCATGCTGTTGTAGTGAGGGCTGCTTTATAGAGCCTGGAAAAGCAAGGCTAAGCATTACAACAAGCAAACCATATGTATATAAATATACATGCATACATACACACACACACACACACACATAATATATATATATACATATATATATACATATATACATATGTGTGTGTGTGAGCTAGTAACCATTCAGAATTTCTCCTGTGTCTTTAACAGTGAAATAATGAAGTCTTCATATATATATATAGTCTTCATATATATATATATACACATTACATTATCCGCTTAAATGCTGCTTGGCGATCGTTTACCTGTTTGATTTTTTTTTTTCTTTTGACAGTCACCCGTATTATGTAAACATAAAAAATAAACATTATTTATTCACTCAGGTGGGTAACAAGCACTGGATTACAATCTTATATGGCATGCATGTCATTCTGTGTAGATGCTAGCGTGATTCATTTTAATTTAATAAAAAGGAAAGCTTCTTCATGACCACTATAAAGGCGACGGACTGAGCTGAGACTAATTTGCATTGTGCTGCATTTACGGAGAGCAGCTGCAGGACATCGACATCAGAAACGTCCAGCACGTCTTCAGCAGAAGTTCCTTCAAACCAGGAACCCCTCACCAGCGTTCCACAGCCATCTCCATCACTCACGCGCGCTCTCCCTCGGATTCCCGTTAAGGAGATCGACACACTAATAAACCAATGTTAATTAGACGGACTTTGATTTTTTTTTCTCCTTTCGGTTTGTTCTCCCTCTCCCAAGCATCCTAGTGGCTTATTAAATCGTTTGCTGCTCTTGGGTGATCTCTTTTTGAAACCGAGTCTGACCCTCCGGGCACAATTTATTTTTATTTTAAAAATTATTCTTACCAGAAAATTTTGCTTTGGTTCAAGAGAATTATAAATCATTATTACACAGGCAGACACTTCAAACATTTTGTAAAAAGCTTTATGCTCGATGAGGCATCAAAGGAAACGCTGAGTGTGATGACTGTAACGCTGGCACGTGTCCATTCATTAATAGCAAGCTGGGCATGCTAATTATTAGCGTGGCCTTCGGATTTCAGGGGGAAAAAGGCTGGGTTTAAATGCGAAAAGCGATTCTTACTAGGCGGAACGGACGCGACCGTGGCAGGTACGGCGTGGAAGCGACGCGCGCTCGCCCGGCAACTTTGCTTTACATTTTATTGACAGGTGGGTGATTGTTAAAACACCCGTAAAGTTTGGATTATGAAATGTTTCCTTTTTCAGGAATAAAATATTTCGCCTTTAAAATGGGGGGGGGAAAAGAATACTACAGTTCTTAAGGCATGTAAGTTGTTGCCTTTCTTTACGTTTTAGCTCACTGTCAATATGTTCAAAGATTAGGGAACTGTAATATGGCAACAGGGGAAAAAGTCGTGAAAAGAAATCAAACGATGCACTTTGATGCCCGGTAAAAAAAAAAAAAAACATTTACGTAATAGGACTACAGAGTTTATAAGTAAAAAGTCGTCTCATTCTTAAAAGCTTGTTTCATGTGCGTATATCTCAAACAGATTCCTACAGAATTCCGTCGTTATATCAGTCTTTTTAATTGAATCGCATTGAAATACAAAGAAAAGGGGTTAATGAAAAAGCACGTTTTTTCTTGGACTGCAAAGGCCTTGGTTCGCATTTTTCTCTGCCGCTTTATTAAATATGACATATTCAACAAATGATGAACTGTTTTTTCATCAAAAAATTGTTAGGTATTTCACCGCAAAGCCATAGTCACAGCCTTGATCAGTGTAATTGTGCAGTCGTGTAGTTCAGAGTTGTTAAGATCTGCATTGTTGAAGTCTTCTAAGGGTTCATTGTATGACCCATGGCACAAATAATGGTCCAGACATCAATTACCATTGTACAATTGCATAGCCTTGTGTCTTCAGCTCATTTTGCTTGAGGAGAAAAAAACACACCAAGGCAGTTCAATACTCCAAGGGTGACATTGCTTTCTATGCCTTCCTGTGAAAAAAAAAATGTAAATCAAAGTGGCTAATTAATGTGATTTTTTCCCCCTTCAGTATATTGTCTATATAAAAATATATACAATGTTATGCTAATGGTACAAATAATTATTGGCTTGGTGAAATACCTGGCCTGGTATATGCTTGTATATCTCCGTTGTAAATGATTATTGTGTTGGGATGCTTAAAAAAAATATTAAAACATTTCGCCAAGATGGATACAATTTTAGTTTTTCCTGCAATCAACTGGTAAATGTAGTTAGACTCATTAAATTGCTGCTAAGCCATTTATAACTAATAACAGTCCTTGATCTCTCTAGTTGAAGTCAAAGAAAACCAAACTGTTTATTCTTTGAAGTTCGAAGTTTATTTTTTTTATATAGCAGATCTCAGGTAGTAACGGGGAGCCTTGGAAGACGGTTCATGCATTACTGTTGACAATTTGTTCAAAGTGACCATAACATTAGCAGTGATAATCTGCTATGTCATATTAATGAAATGTAAAATGGTGCCCGTTTTACAATCTGGTGTATTACAGCTTGAGCAGGATATGTTTTATGAATTTTAATTGGACCATTTGCAACAAAAATGAAATGGATTATAAAGCGTACAATTTTCTGACATTCGTTGTTTGGAATGTATGTTCATTGCGCTGTCGCATTAGAGCAAACCCCTAATTTTCAGGGAAAATGGAGGTTCATTTGAACTAATGAAGTCATTTCCCATTGTTAAGTAATCTAAACAGTGTCAGAAATCGGATGGGGTTTTAAACTGGGGAATATTTTTTTCCCTGCTGGAGTTTCATCAACCAAAAGCAGCAATGTGTTTTTTATTAAAGAAAAGCCTTAAGTAGTCTGCTTAATAGTAATGTGCTTTTTCCGAAGTCATTCTTTTCACTAGGCATCCAGCCCTGTTTTTTAGTGGGTGTAATGCTGTGGCTTCATTTATAACAGTCTTCCACTGTAACAGTCAGGGCCTAGAAGTTCCTTCTCATCTGGTTAGCCAGCCCATAAGTATGTTTGTCATTACCCTCGAACCTTCAGAATGTGTGGTCTGACAGGAAGGAAGACGATGCAGCATGTTTGATACACAGATTGATGCTGTGTCTTGAGCGATTGCGCATGTGAATATTTTGTTTTCACATGTCCTTAACATTCAGATATTATTCTGAGAACCACAACCATTATGTGACCAGGAGTCTCTTTCTTTGCTTCACCGATTTCTTGCATCAGTGTTCTTCACTGAATGACCCTTAATCACACCTTTTGAAGTCTTTTGTGGTTCTTATCATACTTATAGGCCCCTGTGTACATATGCTTATGCTACATTTGTTTTGACATCTCCCTACATTTTCACTCAAAGAATAGGTAAGGCAAGTCAAGTTTATTTATATAGCACAATTCAGACACAAGGCAATTCACAGTGCTTTGCAAAGACAAGAATGCATTCAAATAAAAACATTAAAATCACATTTAAATGATAAGGAAAAAAATAATGAAAGTAAATAAAAGCCAAAACAAACAAATAAATAGCTAACTGAAAATAAGTTACATTTTAATGGCAGAGTATGACTAAACAGATTTAATTTATTTAAAACTAGCAAGAAATGTTTTAAGCCCTGATTTAAATGAGCTGACAGTTGCAGCAGACCTCAGGTCTTCAGGAAGCTGGTTCCACTGACTGGGAGCCTAGAAATTGAACTCTGCCACACCCTGCTTGGTCTTGATTCTAGGAACACTGAGTAAGCCTTTCCCAGATTAGGGGTCTGGATGCTTTAATATGTTCAAGTAAATCAGAATTTAGTGCTTTGTACACAAGTAGTAATATGTTACAATCAATCCTCTGAAGCACAGAAAGGCAGTGCTCTGCTTCCTTGGTATCTCTTGGTATTATGGTATGAGATGTTATTGATGTTATAGTCTTCCATAATCTGAGCAAGGGGGAGCATGTAGATGTTGTATAGAAGAGGCCCAAGAATGGACCCTTGAGGAACTCCACATGTGATTTTTGTTCACTCAAATTCATAATTATCTGTTGACACAAGGTAATTCCTGTCTGGTAGATATGATGCAAACCAATGTAACACAGTGCCAGAAAGTCCCACCCACTTCTCTAGTCTGTCTAGCAGTATCTGATGGTCAACCATGACGAATGCAGCACTGAGATCCAGTAATACCAAAACTAAGATTTTTGATTCATGACTGCATAGGTGAATGTCGTTTAAGACCTTAACAAGTGCAGTCTCAGTGCTGTGCTGTGGTCGAAATCCAGACTGAAAAACATTAAAGTGGCTGTTCTGCACCATGAAAGAACTAAGTTGCTGAAAAACAGCCCTTTCAATGACCTTTCCTAGATGAAGTAGGTTTGATACAGGCCTATAGTTACTTATTACAGAGGCACCTAGGTTGGGCTTCTTTAAAAGAGGTTTGATAATTGTCATCTTCAGAGCCCTTGGAAAAAGGCCTGACTGAAGAGAACTATTGACTATTTGCAGCACATCTGATGCTATACAATTAAAAATACCTTTAAAGAACCTTGTATGTAGAATGTCAAGGCAGCAGGTAGTAGACTTAATGTGCTAAACAATTTCTGTCAAGGTTTAATGGTCTAGGAGTTGAAAATGTGGCAAGTTAACTAAAGTAGTCTTAGGCAAAGGCACAGGTGATGCCAGGATTTTGGCCGAGATGGAATTACAGACTGTATTATCCTCATAACTTTATCTGCAAAAAAAGATGCAAAGTCATTGCATGATTTGGTAGATAAACGTTCAGGAGGAGATGATACTGAGGGGGTCCATCAGTCTATCATTAACAGTGAATAAGGTGTGCACATTATTGCTATTTGTATTAATAATCTTTGCAAAAAAAGACTGTCTTGCCTTCGATAGTTCTAAATTATAGATGCAAAGTCTCTTTTTATAGATGTCGTAATGAACCATGTATGTTACATGCTAGTGGCTGAAAGGGGAATAGTGTGTATCTGTCAGCTCCCTGGAGTTTGAGCTCACCACTACACACCTGGTTTCAAAAGCCTGCAAAAGGTCATTAACCAAGAGCTGGGGGCTTTAGGAAACACTTTCTTTATATTTCCTGTACACAAAGGAACATTGTTAGTCATTCTTCATTAGGGAACAGTTGCACATAAGGCATGTTTGTAAAGTTGTTTTTTTTTTTAAACTGAAATTTATATTTAAGGCTGAAATTTAATGATGGTTATACTAGAATGTGCTTTAGCCTTCCAAAAAGGACGCACCCAATATAAATGAATGTTTTTCAAAAACCTTATTTTGTTTTAGCTTTTATACTCATGGCAAGGCTTGTTTGCCAAGCATGCCAGAGGAGTTTATCTGTTTTTATTCTGGATATAATATTTGGATAATTTAGCCTAGACACTAAACAAAAACCTATGTTAAAAATCAATATTTAGGTTATTACCAGCTTTCCATGACAATTTAGATAAAGCGATGTAAGCTATTAATATTACAATTTATGCCTTTTTTAATATTAACAAAACTCCATAAAAATGTTTTATTACCAGTATTCTTTTTAAATACCTTATTGTACAGTATTCTACTAAGGAGAAAACGTTTTTCTTAACATGTTCAATAATGATAGAAAAAAGGTGTTACTACCTGTATATTTTTTGTTAACTGGGTTAACTGAAGCTTGGTGGTTGAAGAAGCAGTTCAAGCAATACCAACAAGCAGAACTTATAGAACATGAAATGGAAAGTTTTGAGAAGAGCACCCAAAACCCAACCGTGCTTTTATTTTATTTTAATATGATGTGACAGTAGGTTGTATATCTTAACTATGGCCTTGTAGTGAAATTAGTTTGTACACGTAACTACGCTTTTAACGGCAAGACATGATTGACTCAAATCAGAACCATGCTGTAATTTAGCCCAAATTCAAATAAGCGATTCAGGTTCAACCGAGAAAACAAAAATTAAATGTACAGGAAAAGTTTTACGTGTCAGGGTAAGCTAGGTTGTCAAAAGGGAATCAATGCAGAAGGAATGCACTTATTCAGGGCTGATTGGGAAACGTGTTCACGCACTGTATTCCAAAATAGGTTTGCCACCCATATATTTGCATGGCGATGAATAAATTATCGCGGCAGAATTATTCGAAATTCATCACTGCTGCCATTGATCAGCTGCGTTCAACTATCCCGTCATGTTGTGTCAAAAGACATGAGAACTATTAGCTGTAAATTACTGGGATGAGTCTTTTAAGCTCAAGCGGGGTATCTTTAAATATTTTCTATGCCTGTGAACTCAGCGTCAGACTCAGATTTAAAAAGTTATTCATTAGCACAGACGTGGCATGTAGCCATGACGCTTGCTTTCAGTAGAAAAAAAGCCTGTATCAGTCTAATAACCATTATTAGATATCTGTTTAAATAATAACACGGTAGTGATTACAGTGACACGCGTTTAATACGCTGATGCGTGTCCTCACTATAGTTGGCCAATATGCGCCTTTTTGGCTCTTGTGTCCTTGATTACTCATGATTGACATCGTTAAACGGTCTCTATTTGAAAATATATTAAAAGGTTTGTAAAATACAGTTTATTCAGCGTACACTGTATGAATTTACTTCATTATAAATCTTGGTCTACATTAATAATTACTATGTTTTCTCTGTGAAGTGTATCCTGGTCCATAGACTACTGGCCTTTGCTCACGTCGTTAGTGAGAAGTGCGTTTTTAACCGAGATATGCTGAGCGTCTTAATTTCTCCTCTGGCTTCTTCAGAGAAAAAAAACCCCATAATGAAAGGCAAAACGGAAACACCGCGCGTTAAGTGATGAGAAAAAAAGTAATGGTAACAACAGGAAACAGATTTAAACACATGGAATGATACATTTCTGGGGTGAGAAAACAAATTAAAAACTGTTAATAGGAGGGTAGATAAAATAAAACCATTTGACGGTGTTTTGGGTGAACTCTCACAATAAAGGAGTATAACACTACTGTTAAAAGATGGATGACCCGAAAGTGATTAAATTCTTACTATTTGAAAATCAAGAACAACATAAAATACATTAATTGAGCTCATTCTCAATCAGAATGTCACACTTTAATAACTCAGCTGAGGATCAAATGTACGTCGCATGTTTATGGAAGACGCATCCAATCAAAAAGCAGCTTGACGCGTGGTTGGTAAAGAGCAGTGAAAGTGGGGGAAACCGAGTGTCTCCTTAGTATGGGTAACTTAGCATGCTTGTTACTAGCAAGTAATTAGCATGCCCCCCGCACGCACACGTTTCATGTTAGGCAATTTCCCTAGATACATGTAAAAATCCTACATGCGCCACCACGTGATCTCTTCGGGCATGTGACCCCTGTCCAGCCGCCTCGAGCCGTGCCGGTGCAGGAATGACCTGCGTCATAGGCTGCCGCGTGCCAACAAAGGGTTACGCGTTTCGCCAGTTGACGCGGCTTCACTGTCATGTATAGAATTTTAACTTATTTAAAAACCATCTGCTCCTCAGCATCCAATAATCATGTTCGATTTCGTCGAACTATTCAGTTATCTCCCTATATACGCGCTCAAGTCAGTAGCAATTGTTGCTAAGTAGTAGGCCCTCCAAACGGTGCTCATATGAAAAGTAGCCCATCGAAGAAATAAAACTTTACGTTGCTTCTGAAGGCGGTTAAAACCAGACTGAAATCCAAGACTGTGAAGTTGAAATGATAAAACGTTGTTTAAAGTGCCCTTCGACAAATCGAGTGAAATAAACGAAGACGCGCTCTTTATGGTAAGTGGCTACTGTAGCATAAGCATATAGTCAGGGTTGCATTAAGATCCCTGACATTACAGCTGCCACGGATAGCATTATAGCATTAAATCATAATTCGACGGGACTAACCGTCATTGTAGCATTTATACCACTGCTTTTGTTTTCGATACGATACCAAGTAATGCCGAGATTGGTATCTCCATACCGAAAATAGATAATTTGAAAATTGGCGCATCGAGGTATTTTGTTTAGCAGCCTACAGCCCATATACAAGCTATACATGCATTATTAGTTACACCACCTCATTGTGCTAACAGCCAAAGCACTGACTCATACACTAATTAATAATACAGGAAAGTATTGTTAGTTAGTACAAGTACAAACGGAAAGTACTTGTGCAGTAGCCCAAAAAGGGTATACAAAACCTATTAATCAGATTATTTTTGTGTTATTAACAGCATTGACAAAAGATTGTTCAACAGTTCTTAAAATGAGCTATGCCAACTTATCTTGCACACTCACGTTTATCTTGAATTTTTACTGCATGCTAAAGTAACCCTTGATTGTCAGGGTCTTGTTTAGACTCCCTTTAAAGTGTTCCCATTAATTGTTTCTCCTTATTCAAAGGTTTTTGGTCAGATTATTAAAATAGCATGTGTCAGTATGTACCTGTATATTGCCTGTCACTTTGAAAAGCCTCTATCTAATAACATTGTCTCGCCCTGGCACCACATGCAGTAATGATTGCCAGAGAATCTCACTATAATCACTGCTGTGCTTGAGTCTTAAATGTTTCACTGGTTTTGTGTTTCGTAGTTTTGTGTTTCGTAGTATCGTGTTGACCTCTGAAATGCATCACATTTGGCTTCATTACTATTTTGTGGAGTATAAAGTAACTCCACGCAAAGCTATGTTTTCGGTCAGTCTCCTGCTCTCACCCGATATCGTCTTTCTTCTCCTACCCTTCTGAATGACTGACTCACTGACTTGCGTCGAACCGGAGTCCTCCATGTGAAGCAGAAAGAGAGAACTTCCTGTCTTTACACTGACATTTAAGTCCTGGCTGGAGTTCATGTCCTGCTTCCTATAATAATATTAACATTTCTTTTTTAAATATTTTTTTAGAAATCAGTATTTTAACATTAGAATCAATTCTCAAAATGAAACATTCAGATTGAAAGAATGAGTATTGTGCTATTCTATATCGGTATATATGGTCCATCATACTTTCTCCTATCTGTGTATGCATTTGTCTTCTCTATTATTGGGTGTCTTCAGATGCAATACTTGCAAGGATACAGTTCAAGCTTTACAAAATTCACTATAGGTAAAATAAGCCTTTGAAATGTTCAACTTTCTGCCTTCCTGATGGCGGGAAGGTATGTGTAGTCCATGTAGTCGTGCAATGAACCTCAATAAAGCAAGCCTCTTGACATAAATAAGACGACTGAGCCTTTATCAAATTTAAGACTTATTATAAAGTTTGACCTTGGAGCTTTTACATGGCTGCAAAAAAATTTTAAATTTCACCTTTGTTGTAGACAACCATAATAAAAATACTCAAACAATCACAATTTGGGAAATATAGGCTGAAAGGACCAGGGTCCAAAGCAACACTTTTAGTTATACATTGAAATGGTATACAGACTGATATAATTGTGTTTCATGACTTTTGGTAATCTTGTGTGGTATATTGAAGGCTCAAGGAGGGGCTTTGTTTGATGTTAGCTGTTTTATGGTCCTCTTTTATGCTCTTGTACCTTGGAAAACTTCTTTTGAAAGAGAAAGGTTTAGCAGCTATAAAGAGAGCTATGAAGGTGTTGTAGCATTTTCGATGGTGTGAAGCTTTTGAATCCTCTTAGAAATATAAAATAAAACAACCCTGTGAGGTGAACCGAATAACTTGGTAGTTGTATCATCAGCATAGGGAAAGGTGATTTGTTATTATTGACACACCACAGCGAAATGTATCCTCTGCATTTAACCCACATGACATTGTGACACAGCAGTGCGCCGCTAATTCAGCGCCTAGGGAGTTGTACCTTGCTCAAGGAACCTCAGTGGTACTTGCAACTTTTCACGTCTCTAACTATTGCATTACCACTGCCCCCCCCCTTTTTTATTTTAATTTTTTTTATAAATAAGAGAAATGATATGCATGTCCTTTGCGTAATGATGCATTTGAAGTTGCAGTTATGATGCTGAAACATTACAGTTCCTTTAAGTGTGCCAGTACTGTATTCTAAACCCTGACTTGATTATAAGCAGTATTGTTAAAGTCCTTATGAAATGTTTTGGGTTTATGATTTATTATTTCTTATGAGGTGGGTTTAATTATTTGACAGGAAGCCATTTATCGTATGTTACAATGAGGTGAAGGTAGATGTATAGATATAAGTGATCATGTTGAATTTAGGGGGTGGCATTGTGACACAGTGGTTGGCAGTAGAGGTCGACCGATGTATCGGTTTTGCCGATTAATCGGCACCAATAGTCGATTCCCGGAACTATCGGTTATCGGCAAAAATCCACGCCGATAGTTTTTCCGGGTTGTGTCAGAGCTGAAGCGCGATACTGTTAGTTGCAAGGAGAACACGGTGCACGGACAACGCTGACACTTCAAATGCACGTTTAAAAAACAGACAGCGAAAAGGTATGTATACGGTACACTACAGTACATGTTTTCATCTCAATATAAAGTAATTCATTTGTTGATTAGATTCTGCATTTACACGGGTTCGGGCCGGGCTCGAGCTTGCGCGGTAAATGAGCGCTAGGGCTGAGCGATTTATCGATTTCACATTATGTATAATACAGCACGTCTGACCCAGGGTTTCAAACTGTCGTAAGAATAGTTTTACAA